>CM067356.1:70461946-70529312 GCA_034190875.2 Urechis unicinctus
GTCAGTGCCATTGCATCACCCCATCATTTGAACGGCCCAGCTTTCAATACAATTAAACCACTCTATTATTTGAACCCAAACTCCCCCGCAGGCCCAACCCCTGGCTTCCTGAGTCAGACCATTCGCGTTTACCCACTAAGTGACCGGTAGTGTCTCAGGACTGTCACAAGATGTTCCAACATCTCATGGAAAGTATCGAAGAGGAAATCAGTGTCAGTAGTTTTGCCCCATTTGCCAATTATCCCATAGAAAACGATTTTCGCGCTTTTCTTTGAAAAGTCGGTTACTATCAGTGTCTCTGTGATATAGGTTTTTGAAGCCGCCGATATGGTCAACCCTTTTCTCAGCAAACAGAAAGTCAGGTTGCGCTGTAAATCCTGTCTGCATGAGGTAGGTCAAAAGTTAGCAAAGTTATTCCAGATTGACTAGTGGGCCTCACCCACACACACACACACACACACACACACACACACACACACACACACACACACACACACACACACACACAAACACACACACACACATACATATATAAATGTGTGTGTGAATGTGTGTGTGTGCTTGGGTGTATGTGAGTGTGTGTGTGCATGTGTGTGTGTGTGTGTGGGTGAGTGCTGTGTAGCCAGTGGAGTTGACTAAACATTTGTCTAAGCCAGTATATATAGCCAATTGGGCCAAAAATGTTGCAGTAGAGTTAATGTTTTCCGCTGTATTTTGGTAATGTCTTTAGTTGACCATACGAAAAGTCTACGGAAATCAAGTGATGGTAAATTATCCTTATTCTTACAGGGTTGTGTTAGGAATTTGCCATACATACCCCAATTCTACCACTATCTTAAAAAGTCCTGATGTAATTAGTACCATCTATATACTCATTTAACATATATACAGATTTGTTGAATTTAGTTGTATATACCCAGAAAGCTATGCAAGTCTTCTATATTTGCACTACTTTTTCAACAATCTAAACCATCTAATTTCACGAGCCCTAAATACCATCTTATTTCACTGGCCCTACAGACCATCTTATTTCACTGGCCCTGCAGAGCATCGTATTTCATTGGCCCTGCAGACAATTTTATTTCACAGGCCCTACAGACCAACTTATTTCACTGGCCCTACATACCATCGTATTGTATTGGTCCTACAAACCATCATACTTGATAAGAGCGATCTCTACAGTGTGCCCTGTATATTTAAGTGATCCTATCTGTAGGCCACACAGGTCTTATAAAAGGTGTGAATTGTTTCCCAACATCTAAATGACCCCATTATAGGTCAGAAGTATCTAGCCACTCCTAGATGTTATTTATAGAAACATAGAGCTGTAACTACTTCTATATGTTATTTGGGGAAACATAAAGCTTTGATTATTTCCAGATGTTTACGGAAACAAGGAGCTTGAACCACTTGCTATTAATTGAGCTGATCGCCAACATGTCGTTAAACCTTTTAAAAATAAAAAAACTAACACCTTGTTTGTATTATGTTTGCTGCAGCTTCCAAAGTGCCTGTGCATTCACATCAACAAAACGTCCACTGGCCGTGTTTTGTTTGAGGACACGCTGATGCTTCATTCACAAACCCAGTGAGTCTGTCGTTCATATGTGCCCGCTACTTCACTTGGCAGACAACAACTCAGGCCCCGTTGCTAGGTGTTTCGTTTACTAGTTATTCAACAGCAACTACTTTGTAAACGTCGGGTGTAGTACACATGTTTTAATGGCGTCTGTCAAATCACAACTGCCGCGCCACCGCGGGTCAAGGTATAAGTGGAAGTTACAGCTTATAAACGAAACACGCAACATCTCTCACCAAACAGAAAAGCTTAGTTATATACATTAACTATAACGTAAGCTAGACTCAGCAGCAAATATAAACATGTCCCCACTTTACACACTTTACATGTCCATTTTGACAGCAGGCCTAACGACTCTGCCAGAACGAGTTACATAAGGTTTCTCAGGTGAGTTGGAACACGACAACTGTGGCTGACCAGCAGCATCGGTGGTTGGTGCTGTAATGGTAGGCTTGACTACCTCAGATGACCTGTTAACGACAGGCGTCTTAGTTAAAGTTGCCGGCATGGAGTTGTCAGTAGATTCCTGCAGGTTTGAGGGTTGTTGTTGACTATTGCTAGTAGATGAGCGTAGTAGCCTTCTGTTCCTCAGATGTGTTCTGCCCGTGCTCGTATTAGTAACTTCGTACGTGCGTCTAGGTAGTTCTTTACTGACAACTGCTTCATCCCATGTCTTCTTAGATGTGTTCACTGGTTGCATTCGAACCACGTCTCCAACTCGCAGAGGAATGAGAGAGCGACGGTGTATGAATCTTTCTGCTGAGGTACATTTTCGGTCTTCTTTGAGACTCTTATGCCTAGCACTGTCGTGATGTCGTACAGTGTCCAGTGTACATGGCAGAAGTGTCTTTGTTTGTCTGCCAAACAGACGCTGCGTGGGACTACTTGCTAGTCCTTCCTGAGGGATATTCCGGAGGTTTAACAATCCTAAGTAAGGGTCCTCCTTGTTTTGGGCGCATTTTCTCATCAGCCTTTTTATTATTTTTACATGTGCTTCAGCACATCCATTAGCTTGGCTGTTACCTGGTGAAGACAGAACGTGTTGAAATCCCCAAGCCTTTTTACACTTGCTGAAACATGCAGAGGTGTATTGCGGACCCCCATTGCTCACCACAGTCTGGGGTATACCATGTCTTGCAAAATGTTGTTTCATCTTGCTCACGACAGTCTCAGATAGAGTATCTGGCATAAAGTCAATTTCAAAGAAACCACTACCATAGTCCACTGTTATCAAGTAGTTTCTTTCAGATATTGTAAACAGGTCTGTGCCTATTTTTACCCAGGGTCCATCAGGTACTTCCGAACTGATAAGTGGCTCAGGTGCCTGTTTGTCTCCATGATCTGCACAAATGGGGCAAGACTCAATGGATTGACGTATTTCACTGGATATTCCTGGCCAATATATCAACTCACGGGCTCTACGAAGACAGGAGTTTATGCTTAGGTGGCCTGCATGTAGTTTTTGCTTCATTTCCATCCGCATAGTACAGGGTATCACTATTCGCTAGCCACGCATGATTATACCATCCTGAATTGTGAGTTCATCTCGATACTCATAGTACGATCTGATTTCCGAGGGTGCATCGCACTTTTGGTCAGGCCAACCTTTGGAGACTGCATCCATGAGTGTCTGAAGTGTGTTATCAGCTTTTGTATGCCTGCGAATTTCATTGAGCCTTTCATTCTTCACATGAGTAAATAAGAGGTTGTTGATAACATCAAAGGGTGATGAAGTGTCAGCTAACGGGGCTCGCGATAAAGCATCTACAACTGGTATGCTTTTCCCCGGCTGATAGGAGAGCGTGTAGGTGTCCAGCTGTGTACGTAGTAGCATATTCTGTAGTCGCTTTGGCGCTCGTGCTAGTGGTTTGGAAGTAATAGCCACTAGAGGTTTATGGTCAGTGATGACATCAACTGTCCTGCCATAAGTAAAGTGATGAAACTTCTCTAATCCGAATGAGATGGCAAGCATTTCTTTTTCAATCTGCGCATAGTTTCGTTCAGTCTGGCTCAGCGTACGGCTCGCATATCCGATTGGCTGTCCTTCCTGGAACATGGCACTACCAAGACCATATTCGCTTGCATCATTCTCCAGCCTGAGAGGTTTGTCCGGATCATAGTAAGCGAGTACAGGTGCGTTTATGATTAAGTCTTTCACTTTCTCAAATGCCTCCTGCTGAGATGTAGACCAGTTCCAGCATACATCCTTGCATAGTAGATTTTGTAGAGGTTGTAGGATGTTGCATAGGTGAGGGATGAATTCCCCAAGATAATTCACTAGACCGAGGTAACGACGTAGTTCTTCAATGTTAGTAGGCTCTTTCATCTCTGAGATGGCTCTAACCTTCTCAGGATCACTTTGCAGACCATTCTTAGTGATCTTATGTCCCATGAAAGTGATTTTCTCTAGAGCAATTTCCAACTTGTTGATGTTCAGCTTTATGCCAGTGTCTTGACATCTGCTGAGAAATCCTTCAAGTCTTTTATCATGCTCTTCTATGGTGCTGCCATGGATTACGACATCGTCTGCTATGCAAACCACACCTGGCAGTCCTTCAAGTGCTTCCAGGAGTTTTCTTTGAAAGATTTCAGATGACGCACAAGTGCCGAAAGGTAGTCTCAGCCACTTGTAGCGCCCATAGCATGTTTGAAATGTCATCAGATTGCTTGATTCTTCATTAAGCTGTACATGCCAATAGCCAGAGCTCAGATCCGCCTTAGAGAAATAGTGCGACTTACCAAGCTCATGTAGGGTGTCATCGAGGACAGGGAGTGTGTAGTGTTCCCGGCACAGTGCTTTATTGAGTTCTCTAGGGTCTATGCACACTCTTATGTAACCAGACTTCTTCATAGTGACAACCAACATGCTTACCCAAGGGGTGGGTTTGCTCACAGGTTCAATGACTTTTAGCTTGCACAGACGATCTAATTGTTCCTTGAGTGGTTTTCGAACTGATATTGGTATCCTGCGGTTAGGCATGACCACAGGAGCTACACTTGGGTCCACTTTGAGGTGATGTGTACCCGGTAAAGTACCAAGTTCACTGTTGAAGACAGTGCTATACTTGTCAGTGAGCACAGTTGCAGAGACAGCAAGCACACGTTCAAAGTTCAGTTCATTAATAGCCAGTAGATCCATGCTTTCTGCGGTTTTGTATTCAAGAAGTGGAGTTAGATTTTCTTCAACCACTATAAAGTTCACAGAGTTCTTTCTCTTGTTTCTTGGGTTGCGCACTGTCATGCGACTAGTTCCTAGGGGTATGACATGAGTGCCATTCCACATCTTGAGTGTCTTCGAAGTAGGTTCTAGGTTAGATATTTTCAAGCAGTTCTTTGGTAGAAGGTTTACAGATGCTCCAGTATCTATCTGGAAAATAGTGCTTTGCTTAGTATCTCCTAGTAGTGGACGACACTTGACATCTTTCTGAGAGTTTGAAGGTAGAGGTACATTGAGAATCCACTCCTCATCACCTGAGGATTCTCGTACTGAGTTGACCAACTTCTTCTTGGTCCTAACTGAATTCGGGCACTTGAGAGCAAAATGATTTCTTTTCGAGCAGAGAGAGCACGTTTTACCCCAGGCAGGGCATTCACTTTTCTTCATTGCGTGTTCTCTGCCACAGAATTTACATTCACGAGATTTAGAGTCCTTCGGTGTTCCTTGAGAAATTTCTGAAGCAGGTTCGCCCATTTGTGAGAGTCGTAAGGTAAATATTACCTTTTAGCTTTGGCTTCATTTCGATATTCTCAAATACATCGACATTGAAACATCATTGCTACTGACTCAGATCTACTACCATGGCAATCAGGCGTCATTAGATTAAACTACATGAGTAAGTTTGATCTAAACCATTTATCGGGAAAAAAAATAAACTGATCAATATCTCATATTTGCGCCTGTAAACTTATACGGACGCGAAAGGGAAGGAACAGACCTTAGGCATGTAAACCGGCATTGCTACATTGTTCTTAATGCTCTCACTCTGCATAAAATGATGCAGCCGCAGCATAATAAAGTACAGTCTGCATTATATTTTATCGATAGTAAGACAACGACCCTTAGCGACAAGAAAATTATGTCATCCTATTTTGCTATAGCATCAACCTGTAAATGGATATAAGCCCGGGTTTCGTTTATGAACGGGTTGCAGTTTCACCACCATTTAAAGCCGTATGCCTAGAGCATTAATGATTCATTCGTCGTTAGCTGCAGGTAGTAGACAAATGATGGTTATGGTCTCACGCATACTAAATTTCCTGGATGGCAGAAATTGGTCCCTTTAACGTACCCTGGTCCACAGACCAGACCATAAATACATTATGATCCTAGCTTTTTCATTACTCTCTGAGAAAGCAATATACAACGATTGTAAATGATAGCAACCTACCCCTCTCATTTTATTATTGATTTTCTAACTTAACGCATTATGACATTGCTACAGCACTAAAACGTCTATTTTTCCATCGCCTAGTCCGTGAAATATTTTAACACGAAGTTTGAGTTCAAGTTGTTGAGCAAAATATCAGGATCGGTGATTCTCGTTTTAATGCAAATTTTATTCAACAGTTTTCTTCTCTCGAACAGTCACACGATGTCTGCTGTGCAATCACATCCCATAATGCTTATGTTTAGTTTATAGAAGGATATCATGACGTTTGCTGAATAATAGTTCGTTATGAATATAGTTCGAGTTGACTTTATGGTTAGCATGCCTACATGGCATAATACATTGCAACGGAATTGTAAAAAGAACTTGGGTCATATATTGTTAGAATGGATAAATGGTGGTAGACGAGCTCTTCTTACATATCTGATAGTCGTTCGTTACTTAACCAAATGCATATACAATTATTGGTATGAACATGTTTTCCGATTGAAAAGAACATATAAAAAAGTCTATCAATCATCAAAAATTAATTATGAAATAGATTGTGCCCATATTATTGTGACGTGATCATTACACAATCGTAGCTGCACATACATATTTGTACGCCAAAGCCGAATTGCCACATACAGCTGTAATAAAATAATAGCGAATTGCAACATAAAATCCACATTCAAATGGATGTCATATTTAGGGTACCTTTTTACCGAGTGGCATCATTGTGTAATGCGTCGAACTGGAGTGTCTTTTCCTTTCTTTTGGTAATTAAACATCTCAAGATCTATGCTATATTTTGCCTCAAACTCTTCAAGTAAAGGGTCTGGTATTGTTGCCCACAATTGGTCTGTGATCAAATCCGATGTTGTACCGTTGCTTGAGTTTAACAACGGAACAAACGAAATGGCTTCCTCCATAGTTTCATTGAACAGGTGACGAAGAAGGTTTTGCGAATCTTCTTGGAATGTCTCATACTTTCCGACAAAATCATAATGATAATTGCAGGGTTCACAAAGTACCTGGTATTGGTCATAATGCTCATTCAAGTACGGGCCATGCAAAACGTAATTGATGAATCGTTCGAACGTACAATTGGGACTTAATCTTCTCATTTTGATGTACGACAGGCTTCTGTAAAGTGACACCAGCCGTTCCTTGGGATCTCGCACGAACATGAACTTAGTGTAGTTAGTTTGCCTTTGAGTCGAGTTCATCTTTACGATGAAAATGGTAGCCAACATTTTTGGATGAATGAATATTGTCGTGGATTTCTAGTGTTTTGTTTCCATTTCCCTACGTTGATAATATTGTTTTCCATGTGGTGCACCCAACTTTAGGGATGTAACAGAGCATAACCTGATCTCTGTCATTCACAAGAATATTGGCTCGACAAAAATTATAAGCTGAGTAGTTCAATGAGTTACACAAGTTTTCAATATGCGCGATCCTGCTCTTTTGCTCTACTAGCCAGTTGCTCAGAGAACTAGAAGATGCCGAGGTGTACTTAATAACCTTTTTGTTGATTTCTACCCTCGTATCGCCTGAGTGTTCGGCAGCTATGTTTTTTTTTTGAGGACTGTCGCGTTAACTGGTGAGGCTGTTGCCAATCCGTTCCCATGTTGTTGGTGTTTTCCTTCGTCTGGTGTGTTTTCAAGGATCGACTAATGTCTGGCATTCATTTCTCTTGCATCTTCTGACACAGAAGCTTAAAATAAACGGCAATAAACGGGACTAAGTATTTCTAATTAATTGACAATATGGAATACAAAGGAAAGGCAGCCACCCCGAAACTGTTAAGCTGGTGCCATATAGCATTTGAGAACTGCTCTACAGGATTACTCTATTAACGCTGTGATTAAAATCTGTCAAAAGTTAAAGTAGGCGCCGACAGTACCGATTAGAGCCAACACATTTACATATTTGTACAGTATGTTTGGGGCACCATTACCCGTCGTGGTAAACTTTATATTATTGCTAATTCATTATACTTAATACTCACCGACATTCTCCTCTGTTATTTTTAAGGTTCCATATGACGCATAAAACAGATAAAATGATAGCAGGCTGAATGTAACGGCAGTCAGGGCTCTTGTGCCATTTGTCATTCGACCCATAATCTGCACAATGGTGATATTATACACTTTATGATAATCAGCGATTACACAAAGGTCCATGCACTAACCAAAACATCAGAGTCATGATAAAGAAAACGAATTATACATAGATCGCTTTGTCTATGTCATTAAAGCGTATGTATGCAATAGATTATTCACTGCCGACACATATCGGAAATCGAATTTGTACCCATCCCCGATTCACTAGTGCAGTGCATTGCAAGAATTATGACAAACATGAATATGATGAATATCCGTAGTGAAATCAGCTAAGACACAATTGTTGGCTGAAAAACATATCTGACTTACTGAAATGTAGTTTGCTGTCCCCAACTTTCTGCAAAGTACCTGCTCAATGGCACGGCCAATCACGTCTTGTCTAACACCGAGTTATTTCACGATTCTGCATCAACAGGTCTGCATTAAATGGTATCTTGCAAATATCATTCAGAATTGTCCCGAAAATCAATTATTGACACATAATTAACGAACATGTGTTGCTTTAGCATTTGTACGTAGCTTGTGGAATCAATATTTACCCTCATACAGTGAAACTAGTCGCGGCTTACAAGGTAAGTAGCGACCTTTTCATAGGCTGATTGTATTGATTTTAGCTTCGCGTTCCCGATATTATACAGACATAGACCAAAGACGCATGACAAAGTACGTAACAAAAAAATATTTCAAACCTGGTGAGATCCTTCCGCACATTGATATATGTTTATTGATCAGTTACTGAGATAGCGCTAATGTGATAACAATTAACTTCCAGCTTCGTTCATGAGTCAGTGGCACACGAAGGACTGTACCAACGGTAAGACACGCAGTTGGTTGTATAGCCAGATGTTATCGTCCTTGCCTATACAGTAAATCTGTGATTTTGACCAGGCAATCCCAAGGCACTGCTCTACCACTCAAATTACCTTGCTTTCACATGATTCGTGTGCATCTTTGTTTTCCACAGCATATATGTCATGCTGTCCGGAGAAAAAACCAGGGTGAGTCATCCTACATGTGTACTGATTACAATGAATTACCACATTAGTTGTCGATGTTTTACAACAACGAACAACACCCACTTTAAAAGACACTATTTATATTAGTGTAGCGTACTCGTTTACCAAGCTCCACCCAACAGCCGTGTAAAGTACGGTTGGAACAAAGGTACATCTTGTCAATAATGCCCATAACGATTGCATAAAGATCGTCGTATTTTAGAATGGTTTCACGAATGAATATTGTATTGCGCGTTTCCTCCGTGTTTTGCAGTATTTTGGCCATTGTAAATTAATGCCACAAGTTAAACATTTCGGACACCCCATGAATTATGTACGCATATATATATATTCTTATGTGCATGCTACACTTGTGAGACGATATTCACATGGGAACTGAATGATTTATGTTTAAATACACCTGCGTGAACCACAATGTCTATTTGACAAGACTGGCTACGTAGGCATTTTTACGTCTACAACAAAGCTATACATACCATGGACAAGACATGACCTGCTTTTTATGTTTGCTTCTAAACCCCGTATGATCGAAGCGCACAAAACTCATCTCTCAATAATGCTCAGAAGTCCATTAGCGACGAAATCATTATGTCCTCCGATTTGTATATCATCGACATATTAAAGGTTATAAGTCCTGATTTCAGCCACTAGTGACGTGCTATTGCACTCACCACAACAAACATGAAATATAAGGATCCTCCGCTGTCCTATAAGCTAATGAACATGAGTAAGTTGTAAAACGCATATCTTCAAGTTGTACGGCGATATGGCTATTGGGAAAGAACGCTCTAAGTTTCCCATTTCGGACGCTAAAACAATAATGTATGCATAGGGTAACCTGCCTATTCATACATGCGCGCTATACCTGTGAATCAATATCCACATATAAAATAAATAATAAATGCCTTAATACACAAGCGTGAACAGCTTTCACGGTTTCAACAGACCGGCTACGTACGCCTTTGCATGTGTACTACAAGGAGATTCACATCATGGAAAAGCATTGAACACATTTTGAAGTTAGCCTCTAAACCCTGTTTGATCGAAACGGCCATAACTCATCGTTCCATAATTCTTGAAAGTACACGTATTTTCGCATAACATCCATCATTTACCTAAAAATACAGAAACAGATGCCTCGAAGCAGCAGAGCTTTGACCCATTGTGTGGTGTTTAGGGTTAATTTGTTAACGTTGGAGTAGGAACAAATGAACAGAGTTAAATGCTGAGTGCCAAATCATTGTATGATCAATTGAACGCTCCCCTTGCCCGTCTAGCTCCATTTAGATGGCACGTGAAGCTTATGTGATTTCCCAAAACTGCGAACCTAAACTGTATTACCTCCCATAAGTTTTTTTAAAAAAAGAGTAACTTGTCCCCACCCATTCGTTCATTCGTTCCCATGACTGCAAGACGTAGGCAGTGTCTGATTAAGCATCAAACTGTCTCAGGGGCTCTGGCTTCTATTTGCCCGGGTTATATGCAAAACCAACTAGCTATGAAAAGGTCACAACTTACCATATTAAACGTGAGACGCTTTGCTGTATAAGGGTCCATATTGACTCGACAAGCTACGCACAAGTGCAAAAACGACACATGTTAGGTAACTATTGATATTCGGGACTATAGAGATAAATACCAGAGAAATCGTTTGACGCATTATTTTGGCATAACATCCATCATTTACCTAAAAATCCTGGATGAAACAGACGCCTCGAAGCAGCAGAGCTTTGACCCATTGTGCGGTGTCTAGGGTTAATTTGTTAACGTTGGAGTAGGAACAAATGAAGAGAGTTAAATGCTGAGTGCCAAATCATTGTATGATCAATTGAAAGCTCCCCTTGCCCGTCTAGCTCCATTTAGATGGCACGTGAAGCTTATGTGATTTCCCAAAACTGCGAACCTAAACTGTATTGCCTCCCATAAGTTTTTTTAAAAAAAGAGTAACTTGTTCCCATCTATTCGTTCAGTCGTTCCCATTACTGCAAGGCGTAGGCAATGTCTGATTAAGCATCAATCTATCTCTCAGCGGCTCTGGCTTCTATTTGCCCAGGTTATATGCAAAACCATCGAGCAATGAAAAGGTCACAACTTACCATATTAAGGGTGAGACGCTTTGCTGTATAAGGGTCCATATTGACTTCGACAAGCCAGGTACAAGTGCAAATGCAACACATGTTAGAAAGCTATCGATATTTGGGACTATAGAGATAAATCCCAGAGAAATCGTTTGAAGCAGATTTGCCGATGCAGTATAGTTAAATAAGCTTGTGCAAGGCTTTTTTTGGGATTGGCTGTGCTATACAGCAGTCGTCAGGTACTTTTCAGTATTTGCCCTAAACAAATGCAAAGACATTGTTGCATATGTCGGCTGTATTTGACAGATAATAGCCGTAATGTTGATTGCAGGTTCGTGTGGACCTTGTTTATTCATTTTTTACTGCATTTGATTTGACATCCTGCGTGCCGCCTTCCATTTGCCATATATATGGTCAATCACTCGAATTTACTGAGACTAGATTTTGTTATCCTTAGCTCGTGTGACTGAAGAATCAAGAAAGATAATTAAAGCCAGACCACAGTAGATATTTCGAAACTCACTAGTGACTTCATATGTAAACACCGAGAGTGTTACCCGATGTGTAACGCTAGCAAGTAGAGGCTCGCCAAAAGCGTCCACATTGTTGACAACGTTCGCAGGTTGGAAATATGATTAATCTAGATGATTCTGCGTAGGGCGAGGGTATTTGAAAAAAAACTAACGTTGCCAGTACCCCGATGTTATTTATTAATACTTGATATATTAAAAAGTGTCCCAATGGTCGCTAAACTAACTACATTGTTATAAAATATACTATAAGAACAAAATCGATACGACAATACGTTTTCATTGCATATGTATTACAATATACATGCCGCTAATATCTCCGTTTAGCATATACAGATATAACAAATCCCCCGATAATCCGTATCCAGGCTTTCGTAGTAAATACGATCGCCCGATGCCGGTGCCATAGCGTATGCTGTCGCCCTATTAACGCTATTCGCGCTTAGTACACAATGAATACTTTATTTATCAAATGATCGATATCCGCCTCGTGCAAGGACAATAAGTTGTGAGTTTTCGTTATTAAACGCAAAATGCCAGTCAGGCTCCAATTGCATATTCCTACCTAATATGTTTGACCTGAAAAGTATCAAGCTACGGGAATAAGAAGTGTTTCGCTCTTACATGCTTTCATTAATCGAATTGACTTTTATCACGTGAGAAATACAGACGACGATAATAACTTATGATTACATTGGTGATCAGTTATCCGTGGATGTTTAATTATACACAGGACTTCCGCTATAGCACAGGTGTAAATGGCAACTCATAATCATCCAATATTAGTTGGACTACATGGTGTAAGGCATAACACGAAAAAAACGAATAATGCCTTCCAGGACTCTTCCGGTATCACGGAACACATATTTAATAAAGATTATAACTAAACATGCACAATACATTCAAAAGCGACTTAAGCAGTGCTCTGATGTTCACCACCGTGGTATTTATGTGCTGCGTTTAATGGTAAAGGGGTGCACTTCATCATCAGGGTGCTGTAGATAATGATAACACATCTTATGTCTTTGAAAAAATATACGTAGTTCACATGCGGCTTCTGTACATAACTTCGCCTTTTTTATTAAAGATACTGTTATGCAATAAACAAAATTCGAAAGAAACACGGTTTGTCATTCATTGGCTAATTTAGTATGAAGGGATACATTCCATGAATTATTCAACAAACTGATACCTGTGAACACACTATCCCCAAACCGGTTCAAACAAAAGGTCATATTATTTGTTTCAAGCTGGCACTTAGATATCCGTATTTATGATGTCGATATAAAACAGTGTTGACAATGGCTGATCATCCAATTGTATTGGATACACCGGACGATAGGGTATGGACCACAAGGTAAAGATCAAATGAATCCGAATCGTTAGATTTGCAACAAAAACGTAATTATTCATTTGAAAAACAATTGTTACTTAAGAACAGCATTTACAAATCGATCAACAGTAGTTGAGTGCTTATGTAAAGTGAAAAACAATGTATTGACAAGTATTTTCTCAGCGTTAGACGTGGGTTGCCGGTTAAATGAAGCCCAGGGGCCTCTGCGCCACTGTATCGGCGTTCGGAAAGACAGTACCTAAACATTGTTTATGGATAATAGTCAATGACACGGCTGTGGACGTAGTAGAAATGTAAAGTACTGTGTCGCAAGCTTTATGCGTGTTGAATTGAAGTAATACACATATATTACACCCTTGATAGCGATAGCTGCTACCAAATGGAGACCATAGCTTTCATCGTTCATTGTCTGTGCTGAACACCACGAGGCGAATGGAATGTGGATAGTAGAAGGGGCTTAAATATCAATACCCCACAAAAATACACATGGGTAAACGCAATTCAAGGACGATAACTGCCTTCAAATAGAGGCCCTATCTCATCTCTGCTCTGTCATTGCCCGTGCTGTACTGCACAGAGAGCATGATATGTGGATAGCATAAGGGGTTTCAATAGATATTCTCCACACAGTACACACGGTAAGAGGTAATAAGTTATGACTATCCACCTTACACACGTCAGGCACGTCCCCGATTAGACAAAAACACCAAGAAGGTCGACTCTCATCGAAGTAGCAGCGCCCAAGGGAATTTGTCACTATGACAACAAGTTAGTAGTTTTGCTCGCAATATTGTTTTTGTGTGTGATGCCTGCAAAATCGAGTTTTATTTTATATGATTATCATTTTGTTACAGCCAGTTGGTTGGCCAATAACATCTCACATGTTTGCATTTGTCCCTGGTCGTTGCCTCCAATTAACTTCATTAGCCAACACTTAGTGCGCGGTACGTGCGGTCGGCATAACAACCTTCCACAGTGAGCAATCACTAAATTGAGATGGAGCTGAAACGGGGT
This sequence comes from Urechis unicinctus, assembly GCA_034190875.2. Lineage (NCBI taxonomy): Eukaryota > Metazoa > Annelida > Polychaeta > Xenopneusta > Urechidae > Urechis > Urechis unicinctus. Next base: position 70,476,014 of record CM067356.1, read on the forward strand.
TTTCAAATTTGGTAGGTAGACAGCATACTAGATCTCAGAAAAAAATATAATAATTATTTGCAGCTGCAAATAGTGAATAAATTGTTAAAATCCCAATATTTCATATATGCGTATGGACCCTCCATATGTAAAGTAAATCTTGTGATTTAGAATGTTAACTCAGCTTACCTCACGACGTTACAAAAATATATCGAAACAACCTAAATACCGGGCAGGTAGCAGTCATGATATTAGGTTGCACCCTTCTTGTGCACTTGCATTTGGATAACAAGACTGTGAGACCGCTGACCTGATCCATTTATGTATAAGCAATATGACAATGTACTACATCAAGCTAAAGGAACGAATTGAAGGCGAAACCACATCCCCGTTTTATATCATTGTCTGAATATTTTAGCGTCAATCCATAGTACGGCATCTGTTGTAAAAAGGATCGCCCAATGCCGGAGCCATAACGCATGAAATAACATGGTGTAGTTTTTGGTTTCGCTTTGCGTCGTCCTATAGACGCTGTACACAATGCCGGCTTCATTTATCATCATTAAATGACAAATATCCGTCTCGCGCTAAGGCTAAATGCTTTGAGTTATCGTTAATACGCGCATAATGTCAAATCTGGTTCAATAAATTCCATCCATATCATTCTCAATATCTCATGTACAGGCATGGCGTAACAATCCTGGATATTATTTGCGCACAAATGCTCACTTTGTATATTTCGGCCTAATATGATTGATCCGCCCTATGACCACAGTACTAGATAATACAGCAGGAACAACAGGTGGTAAGTGTCCATGTTCGAGACATTTTGTATCCGAATCGGGTTTTGTATGGGTGCACATGACGATCACAGCTAATGACGACATTGTAAACTATAACACGATTTCAATCATCTGCGAAAATGGCATAATTGGACTGTGTTATTGTTGTGGTTATTCCTCCATGAAAATTAAACAGTACACATGACTATCCATATGGCAATCGATCGCAGACGTAAAAAGCAAACCCGAGCGATTTTAGTACAAATGACAGCTATTCATAAAATGCAAGTTAACTACATGGTGAATAACACGCCATGAACTAGTCCAACACTGTTACTTTTGTTCCGATGTCCCGCGTTGCTTAGTTTTGCTAAAACAGATTAGTCTTGACTGGCTTTCGGCACATCTATGCATACAAAAAAGCAAAAACAGCGACTTGAGTAGAGCTCTATTTTGCTTCAGCATTTTAATTCGGTTATGAAGTGCAGACCGTAACACAACCGAGTTCACGTGATCATCACGACACTAGCAAATAAAAACATATTCAATATCTTTGAACATATGCGTACCTCATGTGAGTACATGTTACATCCACTTTATAACAGTTTCTTCTTCCGTAGTAAACTAAAAACAATTCGAAATGTTCAATTATTCTGTCACCTCATTGGTAAGAGTGCGCTATCATCGATGTTGAAAGGTAGCAATGTCCAATGAAACGTCATAACGTATCCGATAACTCGCAGCAATATTGTCGGAATATTTCTATACGCTTATAGCCTGAACCGTGCCCCAGTTTGACAACATCTTGTCTTTGATCATGCCGTCGTATTAACGTTTTAGGTATTTCATATATTTCGATACATGTAACTTAAAACAGTACTTATCACCTACAGTTTCAAACCTTTTACACATTTGTGACAACATCAAAACTGCAAGAGCGGCAAACTATTGAAAAACTACACAATACGTACGAGCAACAAAGTGCATCGTATCACAACGTTAATTTAGCGAACTAATGCCAAGCATTCATATTTAATACCGCATGGTTATGATATAGTTAAGTCCACCATTCAAGCTTAGCGTTAAAGCGATTTATGCCAATGAGACACAAATGTCATGCTAAACTGCTTCAATGTTTTGCAGTTTCGATGTAAAGCCTAGGCAAGCCTCTATCTGATTCAAATGTTCTCTATATACAGTCCATTATAGCCTCTAGTAATAAGGATAGGGTCGAGCAGACAAACAGAACATTCACTGTTCTGATTAAAATAAAACATTTGCAACAACGACATTAGAGCACCAATCCAAACTTGATGCCAGATTTGAAGTCGTTTGATCATTTAGGTGTGGGGCAACAAGAATACACTGGCACTTTATAAGCCAACTATAGTAAGCAAATGCGTTAACCTCCTACAAACAATGAGCAATTGATGAAAAGATGATATGCCTAACATTAGTTGGGGGTAGGGGAACAAAGAACACTTAACCAACAACTATGAGAAACTTACTGCTAAAATTGGTTAAGTACCATCATATAACATGAAATACACATGTAACCCCTACAAGCATTCTCATCGTGTCTTACCATTCAGAAGTTAACATTGCCTTAGCGGGGTGAAATATATTAATGGGACCTTGGAAATAAACGTAAATTGGTAGGTGCTCTTTTGGCACAGCAATATTTTCACATAGTTCATCGGTTTATATCCTGGAATATCATCTACCTTTATGTGGATTCAATTTTTAGTGTACGAACGTTAAGGCGTGAATTTAGTATCTTACATTGATTTCCCGTCACACGACAGACTAAACACAAAAGCCAAGCATTGTTCGCTTGCTCATGGAGTCGCTCTGTCAACTAGCTAATGTACTGTGGTACGTAGTTGGTGTTAACGCCATGCTTCAGTACTGGATCTAGGCAAATCAGACACGTTTGAGTGTGATAACTACAATACAACCTTTGCTAAAATATTGTGTCTCGACTTATGATCGTTAAGGCAGAGCACTAGAGCATGTTGTCATGGCAAGGATTACTCTTGATACCGTATGCTATGTTACGCACAACTGATTAGCGGATACTGCGGCGTCCGATAATGAAGTAGATAAGGGTCGGCACTCAATTACGAACTTGCATTGCATCTAAGAGCACATAGAAAGAGCGATAAAAATGCCTCTGCAAACATTTCCTGGGTAGTGATAAATGGTGGACAAACTATCCCTGCGGGAGTTGTTGATTGGATAGCCAGGGAGGTGATGAGTCGCATACGCAGCTAGAATCACAGTAGGAGCAACGTTTATGAAGAAAATCAGCATCAGATGAATATACACTACCATCGTAAGGCGCAGCAGGGGAATAAAATATCAAGCTAAATAGACACCGAAGTTCAATGTAATGTACAAGGGAATTTTTGCCATGGGCACTAAGCTGCCCTTTACAGTGCAGCATTGTGGTTTTAGCGTTTGCTCCTATTATGCTACTGTAAAGTCTGTGGGCGCAAAAAAAAGCTGCTTGTGTCATACGACGAACGATGTTAAATTACTGCTATACAATGTGCAAAACGAAATCCAAATATTGTGGGTAGCATGGAGATATCTGGTTCAGCGTACATGCAGTTTTTCTTATTTCATTAGTGACAAAAACAAAACACCACCCTTTTTATTTTTTTTGTTATGGTAAGACACAGATATTTAGTTCATCTGTGTTTTATGTTACGCAGCCCGAATAATTTTATTTGAATTGCCATATTAGATTTATTGTAGCATTGAGTGATAATTAGAACCAATCGAGTGTGAACGCACTGATATCGTTTGAGGTTATTAGAGAAACGTATCAACAAAGCCTTACACCACTGACCCACTGTAATCTACCCTACGGATCACTACTTTCATTTAAGGCTATGTTACCTCACATTAACACTCTGACTTTCAGTGGCTGATGCCGGCTGACTTACTGTGCAATCTGGCAGTGCATGTTTTTGTGTCATAACATTCATCGGTTGATGGCATAAGAAATAACATTGTGGTCGATCAATGCTTCATTAACAGTCTACCTTCAGTGTATGCCATACAATCATGTAACACACTACGCTAGCGAGACTTCCGTTGCATCACTCTTTTTTTAGCAATTACCGCTTTTGTTATTAGATAGGGACGCTTGTGACCATATGGACAGCTTGTAGCTCCCTGTAATTTATCACGTTCAGCTCTGTCATTGCGATTAAATGGCACTTTATAAGTTGTGTCATTCATTAAATGTGCATAGTCGTTTTCGTCGTCTTTGCACAAATCTATGATGACTCAATATATGGTCTCTAACAATATATACCTTCTAAAATGGCTTGTCTATAATGTTATACTTATGATGTATCACAGCGATTTTACGACCGACTTGACGACCGACATCGCGGTTTTAGTCGGATTTATAGCATTAGGAGAACGCACTTTACGAGGCCATACACGAAAACGACGGGGTTTCCAATCTTGGTAAGTAGTTCGCATACTAGCTCGCAGGGAAGAATAATGATTGTCCACTACGAATAGTAATTAAAGCGTGTGAACCCTTAATATATGAACTAAATCTTGGTGATCTACCATCTGTGAATATAAGCTGGTAACTTTCATAGCGTGCCAATGGTATATATGAGGCCACTGTTGGGGTTTATTGACGCTGTATGCAAGGTATTTGTTAGATGGGCATGCCAATACGCAAGGAATAAGCCTGCTCGGACATTGACGAGCTATTACCGATTTCAAATAACTAAATGGTATGAGAAGACAAAATAGGAGAAACTCTAGCAGAGCGATTACGCATTATTGATCTTTTTGATGAACGACCGCTTTCAGATTGTTGGCTGACCTAAGTGATCAAATGTATATAAAGCTGTGAGAATATTGCGGTTATGGTTTATATGATATAAGCATATATACACGTGCTATACTGTCATTCAGAATGGCCGCCCTACAACAAAAATAATGTCGAAATGCTCTCATCAAACGTCATTAAGCGAAATATTGGAAGTTCCGCAGAAAATATTAGGTGGTTAGGTAAAGCGCACAGTAATTGAGCCTACGGATATAACAAAGTGCTATAGGAACACGAGCTCTAACTGTCATTTAATTGATGGCACGTAAACGTTCTACCCGTCGAATTTGACTTGGCTTAACTCGTGACTTTACGAATTGATACGAAACGACCCAAAAACCAGACGGGGAGCAGGCATGATTTCGGGCTGCTACCCTCTTGAGTGCTTGCATTTGGGTGACAAGATTGTGTAACAGCTGAGCTTATCCATTTACGTATAACGCAATATGACAATGTACTAGATCAAGCTATAGGTATGCAATGAAGACAAAACAATATTCCCGTTTCATATCATTGTCAGATTGTTTAAAAGTCAATCCTTGTTACGGCATCTGTGAGCGATCCTATCGCTCTGTTGCACAAGTGCGTATTGAGTCGTAACGCATGAAATAAAAAGGTTTGGTTTTTAGGTTTATCGTCGTGTCGTTCTATAGACGATAGTCACATTACCGACCTTATTTATTACCATTCAATGACAAATATCTACCTCGTGCTAGGGCTTAATATTGTAAGTTATCGTTATTATGCCATCCTTATCTTTCTCAATATCTCATGCACGAGCATTGTGGTACTATCCTGGAAATTAATTGTGCACAAACGCTCCGGTTGCATATTCCTGACTAATATGTTTGACCCAAACACTATTACCCCAGTACTAAATAATACAGCGGGAAGAATCGGTGTTGACTCGAAGCTCCACACATTTTGTATCCGAATCGGTATTTTTACAGATGCATATTGCAATAGACAATTATAGCTTATGGAGACATTGTAGACTGTAACATGATTTCAATCAACAGACGAAAATGACATAATTGGATCATATTATTATTGTTATTGCCCCTGAAACATTTGAAGTTTGCAGTTTAGAGGACTTCCATAAATGCCAAAGCAAATTGTCCATGTAGTGTGTGATTCTCGGCTAGACTGGCCCTGCACAATTATAACGCCACTTGTTCACTTTTCAATGGCAAAAACTTACTTATAGTATTTATCACTTTACTGTAGTGAAACATTCGGTGAGAGAGGTCGCTGAGGAGTCCAATGGATGTGCTAATAGGCGAAAGATGGCTAAATGCATCCACCATGCACAAATGATATATGGACACAAAAGAAAGACAACAAACACTTACTTATATAGAAATACCACACATCTACTACTGTAATGACATCCATGCAGCTACAATTCATTAATTTCATGTAATAAATTAACTTATTATTTATGAAGAATGGCCATACAATTCCGCACTAGGACTGCGATGCAAGCATGAGTGAAGCAATAAATAAAAGCTTTTCGTCAAAGTTATTTTCGAAAAAGACATCGCTGGCGATTTGTGGGACGTTTGTCGCGCCAAATACACGGCAAACTAGACAACAATTGACCAAATACTAAACGAGATAGATTTGCGCTGATTATTCAGCCTGAGAAGGCTACGTGATTCTACGCATGCTTATTCGAAACGATTAGTGATTAGAATTAATCATTTCTACAGCTGCGTGTCACAGGGGGCTGGAAAAAGCGGATACGGTCGAGTATAAACAGTGCGCAAGATCACGTGGAAAATTCCCACGAATGAAACTACGAGCCACTAAGTATAACCGAATAGGGCCGGATTTGTCTGGGCTTCATTATCTTAAGTGTCAATTTTTATCATATTGTTAGTCTATCGTCTATATGACTATTATGGTAACAAGTAAACTTTGGCAAGGATGACATTGCCAGGTAACATGACAAAGTCATGGAGGTTTTGTGCGTAAGAGGCCCAAAGTATTAATAATGACACTTACAATGCATCTTATTGTTACTAAAAGTATACAGCAGATAACGCTATCGCTATGGCGGGGACTTACGTTGTGAAGCGAACGATGCGTTCATGCGTTCATTGGAGCCTGATAAGATCGCTTCAAGAGAAACTATGACTTTATTTTAGTGTCTAGCTTACTCGTCCGGTGTTTGTCCTTTCATCGCCACGCATTTTAGTATTCGTGTTCGCCTAAAACAATGAACAGCTAAGCTAAGCCAAATAATAAAAATGTTATTTTTATTTGTCTATATTCGTAGGCCTTTGTAAGATCATAGCCTCTCAAACGACCGTAAGAGGGATATAACGGGTACGTTCTATAAGAAGAGCGTTGATTGATGCGTGCATGTCATCCCTGGCGTTCAGACATAAGTGTCGTGTCACTCGCTGGAGGACAAACAACGTGGAGAGTCCGCCTCGGCGGTCATGTGATACCTTCACTTAATGTATACCTTGTTACGCAGATCGTCTGGAGGGTATCGGAGACGTTAGGGGCACAGGGCGGTGGAAACTGCCGCTCAAGATGCATCCACTTCGCCGATAATGCCAAAATATTCGTCGAAATCGTGGGGACACTTTCGGATTTGTTTACTCCGGCGGTACTAAAACATTCGGCTAGTTCTGATTCAACGATATTCAAATAACTTAATGACTACAGTGGTTTATCGTTGGTTTAATCGAGAGTATCAACACAGAGCAACTCTCTATGCAAATTCAACTGCGACTGTTCCCTCGTTATCAGCAATCAATATATTTGTAGCCACTATCAGGAACAATCCATTAACAGATATAAACTAGAATTAACGAATAGTTTTACGATATGTAAGTTGCCCCACCGCGAAGTTAGCCCACGTGTTTCCTGCATTTGGGATGGCTACGAAGATCGCTGTCCCGTAAACGGTGTGTACGTGACCTGGGCATTATATAAGTGAATGCAAAGTCGATCACAACACTGGCTAGAATCGACAACACTTTCTTCTATAGCCTTAATTGCCAAGCCTGGTGAGTAGAGGGACGTTTTGTTCCCAGTTCAATGAAATTTGCAGATACTAACTAACTGATATTACATATAAATACGATTCATTTGACTAGTATACTATTAACATGCATGCTTGAAAATTACGCTAGCAAAATTATTCAGTCTTCTGTTTGTTTTTACACGCATATTGCTATATTGTGAAGCACTATCGCTCAAGCAGTCAACAACGAAGCTACGGTAACTTACTCAAATTCAAAGATGCTGAGCTGCTTAGCCGAAGCATGTAAGAATGTTTTAAGGCAGGCAAAGTAATACTTATCAAACCAATTTCACGAGCATTGAAAGGCGGCTACTAATGATGTGTGCATATGTACCACAAGTCGCCGTCGTTAGGAACCCGAATAACGGATTTCCTTCAGCGCCGTTGTCACCAGTACCTTATTACGGCATTGGTAGAAAAATAAATTGTGACCTCACTTCCTTAAACCAATGTGTTGTTTGCTTCCAGCTAAAAACGTTTCATTACAATGTTTTTTTCATAATTTGTAGACTTCAAAATGAGTCTTAGCAGCAGTGATATTGCCGCCATTCAGGGACACTGGAAATCCAAGGTGAAGGGCAATCTGCAGGCTGCAGGAAACGCTCTGTTGCACAAGTGCGTATTGACAAATATTTTAACGAGAAATAAATAGATTTGTATTGACTGGATATACTTACGGATATGAATTTATTTACGAAATGACGTCATATGTATTGTGCCCTATGATTGGTTTATTAATTTATGAATAACGATGGTACTTTACCATGAGATGCGATTTATGATTGATCAGAGTTTCTATTGATGTGTTGCCAGATACCTAACCGTAAAACCAGAAGATATGTCTTTCTTCAAGAAGTTCTCCTCAGTGGCCCTTGACGATCTCTGCTCCAATACGGCTTTCAACGAACAAACTCTTACTGTAGTCAAATACCTGGACCAGGTGGTCGATAATCTGGGAGGCAGCGCAGGTGCAATGATGAAAGCCGAGGTGCCCAGTCACGATGCTATAGGGGTCACTGTGGCGCATTTCGAGGTGAACAAATTAATTCAATCCAATAATATTTAGAAATATATGTAAGGCTTTCCCAACAATACGCGTAATGCTTCTTCAGGTCTATTTCATATATATTGGTAATATAAATCTCCATTAGATCTTTTGTAATGGAATATATACACATGTTTTCGGAGTATTCTCGGTAAAGTTGGGAGCGAGACTGATGAAGAATCTTCATCTTTTATGTTTGTAATATGATTCTCAATTTGATATTTTGTAATGAAATATTTTTTGGTTTTAAGAGTATTCTCGGTATGGTTGGGGGAGTCTTGGCAGACAAGCTGGGAGCTGATGCAGCCTGTGTGGCAGCCTGGAACAAAGCCGCAAAATCATTGGCTACCGATATGCGTGCCTAGGATGCCAAATGATTTTTTCTAAGCTACTTTTTTTAATTCTTGCAATATTGCTTTAATATGTTGTGTTCTTGCTAAAGATAATTTAAAATGGGTTGCTGTGTTATAATACAAGATTGATGGAGTTTAATGTCGCTCAATAAATGTTCAGCGTACTTTGATGTTTTATCATTATTGATATGACGCGTCCACAACTGAAATATTCCATAAAAATCGTTTTAGATAGAATCTTGTTATTTGACCAAAAAGGGAACATGGTAAACACTGCTAGCCATCGAAAGCGGAAAACGAGCGATTATATCAGAAAATCATTGAACAGGTACTCGACCGGCTCGCTGTTGATTCACACACCATTGTAAAAATAGTTAGAGGGTTTCGAAGGCCCCAATATCGAAAGTTCATTGATTATGTGGTCGCATCCAGGGAAAATTGAAGATTACACGAAATAACCGAATAATATACCTTTAATGAAAATACCTGCAAGCTCATATATACACACGACGACATATATATATATATTATATATTTAAATATATATACATATATATATCTATATATATAAACATAAACATAAAGAAATATATATATATATATATAGTTATATATATATATATATATATATATATATATATATATATATATATATATATATATATATATATATGTCACATTAAAATAAAAGACATTCCTCGATTTGTAAGATGGGTAAATTCTAATTAGATACCAAATTTTAGGCTAAGAATACTGGGATTGATGAACGGTTTATCGGCAAAGCAGACCAGGATGACTGAAAGTATTGATTTTCGGAACGAAATGGATCGGAAGTCTTTGGAAAACATCTATGTAGGAGATCTGTGCAATGCTTTATGACATCACAATGTCTTGTTGGTAATAATTTATTCCAATTCCATGGCACAACTCGTCAATAAGGATATAAAAATTAATTAACCTCTCAAGTTTGTTTGTGTTTCACGGATATTGAAGAAACTAATTGTCATTTTAGTCCAAACGATAAGTTGCATCACCTGGCTTAATCCATTTTTTTGCATCTCTCTCGACCAGTCGAGAATTGAAAGCCCAACAACAGCTGTCCATTTTTGGGCGTGTCTTGAGACTACACTCCAATATAGGTGATTGACAACGCTTGGAATCCGTGCATGAATATTCGCCTGAGTTGTTGGCACGGCTTAGCACGTGAGCTGCAAAATGCGTGGGTTTCTAAGCCGTGTCTGCGCTTGATATTTATTGAGCCCACTGTGGTAATCCTTGGTGTTCCATATGAAATAGACGTGGGAAAGAGACTTGCATGTGACAATGGTGGTAGGTGATGGGGAATCGGAATTATGATATATGCATGCAGGACGGTAAGACTGGATGAATAAAAAAATTCTAGTAAACTTACTCTAAACAGCGGCAATCCCGGGGCCCAATATCACTGGCAGTGCCACCCCTCCACCGTCCAACCATTTATTACTGTTGCAAGGTTGTCAAACTTGGTTTCTTAATATAGGATTTGTTGTACCATCATGACGCCCAATTATTGAGAAAATAATTGCACATTTGGATAACGTCCGCTGATGGTCTGCGGGGCAACAAATAAGTCTCACACATCTTGCAATGTTCCATCAGTTGTGCCTCACAGCCGCTATCCTGTGCACTGCGATATAGCCCGATCCAAAAGGTTCATAACGAGGGCAATCCCAATGGTAATCCAACGATTATCTGACTAAGTGCACCAGCGCCCATGAAATTATATGATGTGCATAAAGGTTATATCATAATTTGGTAATTGGCTGCCACAACTATTACGTCAGAAGCATCAGCGACCCACAGCTCACTAATGAACAAACAAAAGCGGCGACATCGGAATGTGTCTAGCCTGCAAAGTTTTCTAATGCATTAAGTACAAAACCTAGCACAAATGCGCAATCAATGCATCGGCGAGACCCAAATCGAGCTGTTTAACAGCAGTAAACATTCTGTGGCTTATCAGACCCCTGTCTTTGGGTCGGATGCGAATAACTCGTAAGGCTCAATAGCGTCATTCACTTTTCACGCTTTGCGCCACTGTTCTGAAGTGTTTACCAGGGAAAATGCCATCAGAGGCATCGGTGTGTTCGTGGACTTTTTCATATTCTGAAGTACTCTTCCCAATGTCCCCACCTTTGTCTTCATGCTATCGATTTCCCTCTTCCGTTGTTCACCCTCTTTTCCGACTAGGTCCAGCAATGATTTGGCAAATTCATTGATGAGACCATCATGCCGGCAAATTTTAACTAATCCTGGATTGCCTTTAGTATTGTGCATATGGCCGAAAAATGTATCCATTTCATTCCCATTGCCTTCTGTCAAGAAATGTACCAATAATGAGCTCGCATTCCGTACAAGTTGGCCTCGGGTTGCTGTGAGTGTGGTTTATTTGGACAAGTCTTTACACAGATAATCTTCTTGAACCAATGCATAACGAAACTCGCATGGCAAGAAATCGTGCGGTTTGTACTGTTTGGTGGCTTCTGCACGTGGGCGTCTACTGATAATCTACTGTCCCTCTCCGAATATTGTGCAAAACGTTAATAATATCGACAATTATATGTGCGAGGCCATCGATTTATATCCATTCAACGTCATTAAAGTATGTATCATTGTTTCTTGTTCATTTGTCAACGACTCATATAGAATTATTTTGCGGTATAACACCTCACCTAAGTTTTTTACGTCAAAGTGAAATCAATATGTTAGATAATAAATATTTCGACCCAGCAATTATAGGCTATTATTACCACCTTAACTTTATATGCAGCGTTGCGTTGTATTCTCACTCTCGCGCAACGTTGCAGCACATAATGACGTCGTTGATGCACACAGTGGTGTCAATGTAATGGCGTTAAGGCTTTGTTTAGACTTACTGCCTTGACAATCGATAATGGCGGCTCCTAAATTCATAAATATTGCACTGCACCCATGTAAAAGAGAAAGCAATCAGCCTCATGTTCAAACGACTGTTATAATGTATAGTTAGCCAATTCTTATACTGCAACGTAGAATTTGCTCTTAGTATATCATAGTTACCCGGAAAAAATTAAAAACAAATATCGGCTGAAGAATATTGATTGGTGAGTAAACTACTTTATAACCCTACATTTCCATATGGATCAACAGCAGTTTGCCTTAACAATAAGCCGTATGGTCTTTGACGTAACATTATATTTTGCAAGTGCAGTAAATAACTGATTGCCATGTAGATTCATTGCTTGGCCATAATAATCAACGCGTTCTACAAAAGAACTGTTGCTGCCGCTGGATGTGCAAAGCTACTAAAGAGGATTTTTCGTCAATAGTACAACTTCTTACAACATATACTTCCCCTTCCGAAAAATGATCACAGTTGTTTTGATAATGAACATCTAAGATTGCTTTCGCTGGAAACTCGTTATTTTGCCATTTAAATTGTCATATGTCTTATCAATAGTCTATTAGCATAATCTCATAAACATAACTGTCTGAAACAATTGTAGTTGTTCATACGGCTTAAAACTAGACTTACGGACGAGTGCAATAAGATGTAACTGAAGAACGTTGATTGAGCAATTGCCTCTATAGGGCGTTTGTAAAGAGATGTGTTGTATACCTCATTTTGAAGTACTTAAGGGTGCTGCTATCAAATACAATACCATTTTGTCAAGCAATTTCGTACCATACATGCCATCATTGTGCAATGGTCTTTCATTGTTCACTGCAATATGCTTGTTTTAAATCCCACTGTTTTACCATCTGCAGACACTGTTACACCGTTAACTATCAAATAAACGGTAATCGTATATATATTTGTTTCCGATAATCCCTATTAGCAGTGTTTGTACGATATATTCCATCGGGTACCACGAAGTTACAATATATAAAACGCATTTGGAGAAAAACTTATATATATATATTCGGCACCGGTATTTCAGCACGCATGTAAAAACTGTTATTCTATAAATCGTATAATAATCTAGATATCATTTGATATTAATCAATGGTACCGATATAGAAATACGACATGACGAACGCAAGGTTTGAGCTGCATTTTATTCGTTGCTACCCGGACTTCACACCGAAATATTTGCTTGTATTCGACATGAACTACTCTCGAATATGGAACGGACCTCGAATGATACAACGTAATATTGTTCGGGTTATCATAAATAACTATCTAAGAACGTGTTAAGCAAGCATACGCTCTTATCTGCCCGCACAGGTTGATGCTTACCTTAGGGTAAATTCAGAAGCAATATTTTACTATAGCTTGAGTTTTGAATGTGGGGAAATATACAGTCCCAAACATTCTTCATAATATATGATGCACGTGTACTGGTTTAACATTCTGTTTAACGCACTGAATGTAGCAATCATGCGCCTTTCTGATGTCCCACTTATGCTTAATAATTGAAACTGTTCAGAAAGTTGTATTGTATCTTTACAATAAGAAGGTCATTGCTTAACTTGCACCACTCAATCTTCACAATGTTTGAGTGAGGATCTCCGCATAAGAGGCATAGGTTTGAGCTGGCGCAGCTTAATGCAGCCCTCGCGATAAATTTTTAACCAGTTATATATTCAATAAATACATTGAAGACAACACATGCCGATGAACAAAATTTAACTCACTTTGAGGGGCGAAAAAGTAATGCTTTTATATCTATATACCTGTTAGTAACTTAACACCTAAATTTCTGAAGCAGGTTCGCCCCTTTTGTGAGAGCTGTAAGGTAAATATTACCTTTTAGCTTTGGCTTCATTTCGATATTCTGAAATACATCGACATTGAAACATCGTTGCTACTGACTCAGATCTACTACCATAGCAATCAGGCGTCATTAGATTAAACTACATGAGTTAGTTTGATCTAAACCATTTATCGGGAAAAAAAATAAACTGATCAATATCTCATATTTGCTCCTGTAAACTTATACGGACGCGAAAGGGAAGGAACAGACCTTAGGCATGTAAACCGGCATTGCTACATTGTTCTTAATGCTCTCACTCTGCATAAAATGATGCAGCCGCAGCATAATAAAGTACAGTCTGCATTATATTTTATCGATAGTAAGACAACGACCCTTAGCGACAGGAAAATTATGTCATCCTATTTTGTTATAGCATCAACCTGTAAATGGATATAAGCCCGGGTTTTGGGCAGCAGTGATATGATGAAGTGCAGAAGCATATATCGTAAGTTTATGAACGGGTTGCAGTTTCACCACCATTTAATGCCGTATGCCTAGAGCATTAATGATTCATTCGTCGTTAGCTGCAGGTAGTAGACAAATGATGGTTATGGTCTCGCACATACTTAATTTCTTGGATGGCAGAAATTGGTCCCTTTAACGTACTCTTGTCCACAGACCAGACCATAAATACATTATGATCCTAGCTTTTTCATTACTCTCTGAGAACGCAATATACAACGATTGTAAATGATAGCAACCTATCCCTCTCATTTGATTTTATTGATTTTGCTAACTTAAAACGCATTTTTCCATGACTAATCCGTGCTTTTAACACGCACAAGTAGCAAAATATCAGGATCGGTGATTCTCGTTTTAATGCAAATATTTTTCCATCACACTATGTCCGTGAAATATTTGCTTAACACGAAGGATTTGAGTTTCAAGTTGTTGAGCAAATGTTTCAGGATCGGTGGGTCTTTTTCTTTTTTTCGTTTTTTTAATGCAAATATCAGGATTTCAACAGTTTTTCTTCTCTCGAACAGTCACACAATGTCTGCTGTGCAATCACATCCCATAATGCTTATGTTTAGTTTATAGAAGGATATCATGACGTTTGCTGAACAATAGTTCGTTATGAATATAGTAGGAGTTGACTTTATGGTTAGCACGCCTACATGGCATAATACATTGCAATGGAATTGTAAAAAGAACTTGGGTCATATATTGTTAGAATGGATAAATGGTGGTATACGAGCTCTTCTTACATATATGATAGTCGTTCAGTCCGTAACCAAATGCATATACAATTAATGGTATGAACATGTTTTCCGATTGAAAAGAACATATAAAAAAGTCTATCAATCATCAAAAATTAGTTATGAAATAGATTGTGCCCATATTATTGTGACGTGATCATTACACAATCGTAGCTGCACATACATATTTGTACGCCAAAGTCGAATTGCCACATACAGCTGTAATAAAATAATAGCGAATTGCAACATAAAATCCACATTCAAATGGATGTCATATTTAGGGTACCTTTTTACCGAGTGGCATCATTGTGTAATGCGTCGAACTGGAGTGTCTTTTCCTTTCTTTTGGTAATTAAACATCTCAAAATCTATGCTATATTTTGCCTCAAACTCTTCAAGTAAAGGGTCTGGTATTGTTGCCCACAATTGGTCTGTGATCAAATCCGATGTTGTACCGTTGCTTGAGTTTAACAACGGAACAAACGAAATGGCTTCCTCCATAGTTTTATTGAACAGGTGACGAAGAAGGTTTTGCGAATCTTCTTGGAATGTCTCATACTTTCCGACAAAATCATAATGATAATTGCAGGGTTCACAAAGTACCTGGTATTGGTCATAATGCTCATTCAAGTACGGGCCATGCAAAACATAATTGATGAATCGTTCGAACGTACAATTGGGACTTAATCTTCTCATTTTGATGTAAGACAGGCTTCTGTAAAGTGACACCAGCCGTTCCTTGGGATCTCGCACAAACATGAACTTAGTGTAGTTTGCCTTTGAGTCAAGTTCATCTTTACGAAGAAAATGGTAGCCAACATTTTTGGATGAATGAATATAGTCGTGGATTTCTAGTGTTTTGTTTCCATTTCCCAACGTTGATAATATTGTTTTCCATGTGGTGCACCCAACCTTAGGGATGTAACAGAGCATAACCTTATCTCTATCATTCACAAGAATATTGGCTCGACGAAAATTGTAAGCTGAGTAGTTCAATGACTTACACAAGTTTTCAACATGCGAGATCCTGCTCTTTTGCTCTACTAGCCAGTTGCTCAAAGTACGAGAAGATGCCGAGGTGTACTTAAAAACCTTGTTGTTGATTTCTACCCTCGTATCGCCTGAGTGTTCAGCAGCTATGTTTTTTTGGCGGACCGTTGCTTTAACTGGTGAGGCTGTTGCCAATCCGTTCCCATGTTGTTGGTGTTTTCCTTCGTCTGGTTTGTTTTCAAGGATCAACTGATGTCTGACATTCATTTCTTCTCTTGCGTCTTCTGTCACAGGAGCTTAAAATAAACGGCAATAAACAGGACTAAGTATTTCCAATTGATGGAAAATATGGTATACAAAAGAAAAGCAGCCACCCCGAAACTGTTAAGCTGAGTGCCATATAGTATTATATTTGAGAACTGCTCTACAGGATTACTCTATTAACGCTGTGATTAATATCTGTCAAAAGTTAAGGTAGGCGCCGACAGTACCGATTAGATCCAACACATCTGCATGTGTGTACTTAGGGGCAAACACTACTCGTCGTGGTAAACTTTATATTATTGCTAATTCATTATACTTAATGCTCACCGATATTCTCCTCTGTTATTTTCAAGGTTTCATATGACGCATAAAGCAGGTAAAACGATAGCAGGCTGAATGTAACGGCAGTCAGGGATCTTGTGCCATTTGCCATTCGACCCATAATCTGCACAATGGGGTTATTTTATGATAATCCGCGAATACACAAAGGTACATGCACTAACCAAAACATCAGAGTCATGATAAAGAAAACGAATTATATATAGATCGCTTTGTCTATGGTCATTAAAACGTATGTATGCAATAGATTATTCACAGCCGACACATATCGGAAATCGAATTTGTACCCATCCCCGATGCATCATTGCAGTGCATTGCTCGAATTATGACAAACATGAATATGATAAATATCCGTAGTGAAATCAGCTAAGACACAATTGTTGGCTGAAAAACATATCTGACTTACTGAAATGTAGTTTGCTGTCCCCAACTTTCTGCAAAGTACCTGCTTAATGGCACAGCCAAGCACGACTGGTCTAACACCGAGGTATCTCACGATGCTGCATCAACAGGTCTGCATTAAATGATATCTTGCAAATACCATTCAGAATTGTCCCGAAAATCAATTATTGACACATAATTAACGAACATGTGTTGTTTCAGCAATTGTACGTAGCTTGTGGAATCAATATTTACCCTCATACAGTGAAACTAGTCGCGGCTTAAAAGGTAAGTAGCGACCTTTTTTTGGCTGATTGTGTTGATTTCAGGTTCGCGTTGCCGATATTATACAGATACAGACCAAAGACACATGACAAAGTACGGAAAATGTAAATATTTCAAACCTGGTGAGATCCGTCTGCACAATGATACATGTTCAATGATCAGTTTCTGAGATAGCGCTAATATGAAAACAATTAACCTCCTGCTTTTTTCTTTAGTCATGGGCACTCGAAGGACTGTACCAACGGTAAGACATGCAGTTATTTGTATAGCTTGATGTTATCGTCCTTGCCTATACAGCAAATCTGTGATTTTTAACAGGAAATCCCAAGGCACTGCTCTACCACTCAACTTACATTGCTTTCACATGATTCGTGTGCAACTTTGTTTTCCACAGCATATATGCCATACTGTCCTGAGATAAAACCAGGGTTAGTCATCCTACATGTGTACTGATTACAATGAATTACCACATTAGTTGTCGATGTTTTACAACAACGTACAAAACCCACTTTAAAAGACACTATTTATATTACTGTAGCGTACTCGTTTTCCAAGCTCCACCCAACAGGCCGTGTGAAATACGATTGGAACAAAGGTACATCTTGTCAATAATGCCCATAACGGTTGCATAAAGATCGTCGTATTTTAGTACGGTTTCACGAAGGAATATTGTATCGCGCGTTTCCTCCGTGGAGTTAAACATTTCGGACACCCCATGAATTATGTACGCACATATATGATTTATTTCTGAATACACCTGCGTGAACCGCAGTGACTATCTTACAAGACTGGCTACGAAGGCATTTTTACGTCTACAACAAAGCTATACACACCTTGGACAAACCTTGACCTGCTTTTTATGTTTGTTTCTAAACCCCGTATGATTGAAGCGCACAAACCTCATCTCTTAATAATACTTGGAATTCCATTAGCGACGAAATCATTACGTCCTCCCATTTGTATAGGATATAAGCCCGGATTTCGGCCACTAGTGACGTGCTATTGGACTCATTAGAGCAAACCTGAAATAGAAGGATCCTCCGGTGTCATATAAGCTAAGGAACCTGAGTAAGTTGTAAAACGCATACCTGCGAGTTGTACGGCGATGTGGCTATTGGGAAAGCACGCTATAAGTGTCCCAATTCGGACGCTAACACAATAATGTTTGTTAAGGGTCACCTGCCTATTCATATATGCGCGCTATACCTGTGAATCAATATCCACATATAAAATGAATAATGTATGCCTGAATACACAAGCGTGAACAGCTTTGACTGTTTCAACAGACCTGCTACGTACGCCTTTGCATGTTAACTACAAGAAGATTCACATGAGAGAAAAGCAATGACCACATTTTAATTTTAGCCTCTAAACCCAGTATGACCGAAACGGACATTGCTCACCGTTCCATAATTCTGGAAAGTACACGTGTTTTCGCTTAACGTCCATCATTAACCTAAACGTTATGGATGAAACAGACGCCTCGAAGCAGCAGAGCTTTGACCCATTGTGTGGTGTCTAGGGTTAATTTGTTAACGTTGTTGTAGGAACAAATGAACAGAGATAAATGCTGAGTGCCAAATCATTGTATGATCAATTAAACTCTCCCTTTGCCCATCTAGCTCCATTTTTGTCATTACCCCAAACTTCGAACCTAAACTGTGTTACCTCACACAAGTTTTTTTTAAAAAAAGAGTAACTTGTCCCCATCTATTCGTTCATTCGTTCCCATGACTGCAAGGCGTAGGCTGTGTCTGATTAAGCATCAATCTGTCTCAGCGGCTCTGGCTTCTATTTGCCCAGGTTATATTCAAAATCATCGAGCTATGAAAAGGTCACAACTTACCATATTAAGCTTGAGACGCTTTGCTGAATAAGGGTCCATATTGACTTCGACAAGCCACGTACAAGTGCAAAAGCGACACACGTTATACAGCTATTTGCTGATATTGATATTCGGGACTATAGAGATAACTACCAGATAAATCGTTTGAGGCAGATTTGCCGATGCAGTATAGTTAAATAAGCTGGTGTTAGGCTTTGTGATTGGCTGTGCTATACAGCATTCGTCAGGTACTTTTCAGTGTTTGCCCTAAACAAATGCAAATAAATTTGAGAACATGTTTAATGGGAATTGTCAGTGTCCAGGCATTGTTGCATATGTTGGCTGTATTTGACAGATAATAACCGTAACGTTGATTGCAGGTTCGTGTGGAGCCGTTGTTAATTCATTTTTTTTACTGCATTTGGTTTGACATCCTGTGTGCCGCCTTCCATTTGCAATGCATATTGTCAATCACTTGAATGTACTGAGACTAGTTTTTGTTAGGTACTTTTTATGTGTTTGCCCTAAACAAACGGGTGCAAATTTGAGAATATGTTTAATGGGAATTGTCAGTGTTCAGGCATTGTTGCATATGTTGGCTGTATTAGACAGATAATAACCGTAACGTTGAAGTGCAGGTTCGTGTGGAGCCGTTGGAATTAATTTTTTTTCACTGCATTTGGCTTGACATCCTATGTGCCGCCTTCCATTTGCAATGTATATTGTCAATCACTTGAATGTACTGAGACTAGTTTTTGTTATCCTTAGCTCGTGTGACTGAAGATGCAAGAAAGATAGTAGAGCCAAATAGCAGAATCACCCAAGTTTAAAACTTGGGTAAATCATTGAATTACTCAGTTTCGAAGGTTCGTCGAGCAAATATTCTTATGAATGACAGGGATCTGTGTCTGTTCTGTTACATCCCTAAGGTTGGATACACCACATGGAAAAGAGTTTTATCAGTTCTGCTCATGCACGCAAAGTTTCAGGCAAAATGGTACCAAAAAATATATTTGCAAGGAAACCTTATTTTCATATTATGCAATACAGCTAATCTAGTATAATGATGGCACTTAATAGCCTACAGGCTAATAATTGCTTCATCACGTCATAACGTTGCCAAAAGATGCATAACATAGGACTGTGAGTAATAATTTACAGCCTGGCGGCTCTCTATGGTTCTAGATTATAATTGGCTAAGAAAAAAATGCAGTTCACGTGTCGCTCAATGTTGCACGGCATAATGATATTTCCTCTTGTCGTACTTTTATGACACCATTGCGAAAAAAATCCTATTTACTAAAATATCCCAAAGCAATGGAAGTTTCAATATTGACTGCTGAATCCGTCGGTGACTTCATATGTAAACACCGAGAGTGTTAGCCGATGTGTAACGCTTACAGGAAAGGGCTCACCCAAAGCGTCCACATTGTTGACAACGTTTGCAGGTTGGAAATATAATTAATCTAGATGCTGTTGCATATGGCGAGTGTATTTGAAAAAAAAAATAACGTATCCCGATGTTATTTATTAATACGTGATATATTCAAAAGTGTTCCAATGGTCGCTAAACTAACTACATTGTTATAAAAAATATCATGAGAAAAAAATCGATACGACAATACGTTTTCATTGCATATGTATTACAATATAAATGCCGCTAATATCTTTATTTAGCATATACAGATATAACAAAACTACCGACAATCCGTATCCAGGCTTCCGTAGTAAATACGATCGCCCTATGCCGGTGCCATAGCCTATGATGTCGTCCTATCAAGCTACTCGCACTAATAACACAATGAATACTTTATTTATCAAATGACCGATATCCGCCTCGTACAAAGGGCTATAAGTTGTGAATTTTCTTTATTAAACGCAAAATACCAATCAGGCTCCAATTGCATATTCCTACCTAATATGTTGACCTAAAAAGTATTAACCAAGTCAAAAATAATACAGCTACGGGAATAAGTAGTGGTTCGCTGTTACTTGCTTTCATTAACCGAATTGACTTTTATCACATGAGAAATACAGACGACGATAATAACTTATGATGACAATAACCCTATTTGAATTAACTAAATAAAATGCCATTATAG
Organism: Urechis unicinctus; assembly: GCA_034190875.2. Lineage (NCBI taxonomy): Eukaryota > Metazoa > Annelida > Polychaeta > Xenopneusta > Urechidae > Urechis > Urechis unicinctus. The sequence goes on from CM067356.1 coordinate 70,497,235, forward strand.
GAATACATTGGTGATCAGTTATTCGTGGAAGTTTAATTATACACAGGATTTCCGCTTTAGCAATCGTCACAGGTGGCAACTCATAGTCATCCAATATTAGTTGGACTACATGGTGTAAGGCACAACACGAAAATAACGAATAATGCCTTCCAGGACTCTTCTGATATCCCGGAACACATATTTAATAAAGATTATAACTAAACATGCACAATACATTCAAAAGCGACTTAAGCAGTGCTCTGATGTTCACCACCGTGGTATTTATGTGATGCGTTTAATGGTAACGGGGTGCACTTCATTATCAGGGTGCTGTAGATATTGATAACACATCATATGTCATTGAAAAAATATACATAGCTCACATGCGGCTACTGTACATAACTTCGCCTTCATTAAAGATACTGTGAAGCGGAAATATATAGACGAACAACTCACATAGCACAACCACCACATCATTTTCAACGAAACAACATTACTCACTGTTCAAGAAAAAAGTTTAATTTTAAAAAAAACAGTGGGTGTGGAATAGTATTGTTTTGAACGCATATGCTGACCTACAATATGCCTGAAACAATAGTCTAAAGAAGCACGGTTCATTGGCTAATTTAAAGTATGAAGGGATACATTCCATGAATTATTCAAAAAACTGATAACCCTGAACACACTATCCCCAAACTGGTTCAAACAAAAGGTCATATTATTTGTGTCGAGCCAGCACTTAGATATCCGTATTTATGACATCGATATTAAACAGTGAGTCTCCAAAAAAGAACGAAAATTCAATGGCTCCGATGAGTGTCGACAATGGCTGATCATCACATTTTGTTGGATACACTGGACGATAGGGTATGGACCTCAAGGTAAAGATCAAATGAAACCGAATCGTTAGGTTTGCAACAAAAACGTAATTATTCATTTGAAAAACAATTGTTACTTAAGAACAGCATTTATAAATCGATCAACAGTAGTTGAGTGCTAATGTAAAGTGCAAAACAAGTTTTTGACAAGTAGTGTATATGCCAGCGTTAGACGTGGGTTGCCTGTTAAATAAAGCCCAGGGGCTTCTGCGCCACTGTATCGGCGATCGGAAAGACAGTTCCTAAAACATAGTTTATGGATAATTATCAACGACACAGGAGTGGACGTAGTAGAAATGTTAAGTACCGAATCGCAAGCTTTATGAGTGTTGAACTGAAGTAATACACATATATGACACCCTTGATAGCGATGCATGTGCGATAACTGCTACTAAATGGAGACCATAGCTCTCATCATTCATTGTCTGTGCTGAACACCAAGAGACGCATGGAATATGGGTAGTAGAAGGGGCTTAATTAAATACCACTATAATTACATCTGCTTGCACAAAAAATATATGCTCACTACAGATGAACATCCAACTGTTTGCGTCAGTGATGTTGTGAAGTAAGATGACTCCATGTTAAATGACTATCCACGTTACACACGTCAGGCACGTCCCCGATCAGACAAAAACAACAAGAAGGTCGACTCTCATCGAAGTAGCAGCGCCCAAGGGAATTTGTCACTATGACAACAAGTTAGTAGTTTTGCTTGTAATATTTGTGTGTGTGTGTGTGATGCCTGCGAATTCGAGTTTTATTTTATATGATTATCATTTTGTTACAGCCAGTTAGTTGGCCAATAACATCTCACATGTTTGCATATGACCCTGCTCGTTGCCTTCCATTAACTTAATTAACCAACACTGAGAGCGCAGTACGTGCGGTCGGCATAACAACCTCCCAGAGAGAGCAATCGCAAAATTGAGGTAGAACTGATACGGGGTTTTCAAATTTGGTAGGTAGGCACATACAAGCTCTCAGAAAATAATAAAATAATTATTGACGACTGCGAATAGTGAATAAATTGTTAATATCCAAATATCTTCATATATGCGTATGGACCCTCCATATGTAAAGTGAACCTTGTGATTTACCATCTTCGAATATTTGCAGGCAACTATCATAGCGTACCACTGGTACGTATGAATTGAATGTTGGTTTCGTTGACGATGTATGCAAGTTACTTAGTGGACTTACTATTGCGATATATAGGCCCTGTGTTTCCATATAATGGCTTGTTAGATAAACATGCTGACACCTTATTAAAAAGGCGGCTTTGTTGCTCTCGCATTGATGACCTGTTACTGATTTCCAATGGCGGAAAGGAATGAAGAGTACAAAACTCTTTAGCAGAGCGATAAGACACAATGGAGCTAATTGATGAATGACACCTTTAAGATTATTGTCTGACCTAAACGATCAAACTTTATAAACGTTGTAAGCATATTGTTGTGTTGATTTCTATGATTTAAGCATTTGAACACCAGCTATACTGTCATTCCGAATGGCGCCCTCCCACCCCCCCCCCCCCCCAAAAAAAAAAAACAATATTGAATTGGTTGCATTCAATGTAATTAAGCGAAAAAATGGAAGTTCCGCAAAAACAATTGGACAGGCAGGTATGCACACAGCAACAGGGCCTACAAATATAAAGCAAAGCAATCGGAACACGAACTCTAAATGCCATTTGATTGATGACAGGCAATCTTACTAACCGTCGAATGTTAACTCAGCTTATCTCACGACGTTACGAATGTATATCGAAACAACCTAAAAGCCAGACAGGGAATAGTCATGATATGGGGCTGCACCCTTCTTGTGCGCTTGTGTTTGGTTGACAAGATTGTGTGACCGCTGACCTGATCCATTTACGTATAACGCATTTTGACAATGTACTATGATCAAGCAATAGGGACGTATTGATGGCGAACCCATATCTCCGCTTCATATCTTCATGTCTGTATATTTAAGGCTCAATCATAAGTACGGAATCTGTGGTAAACAGGATTGCCCAGAGCCGGAGCCTGACGCATGAAATAACATGGTGTAGTTTTTGGGTTTCGTTTGATTCGTCCGATAGACGTTATACACATTACCGGCTTTATTTATCATCTTTAAATGACAACCTCGCGTTGGTGCTTAATGTTGTGAGTTATCGTTATTACACGCATTATGTCAAATCAGGTTAGACAAATTCCATCCATATCCATCTCTATATCGCATGTACAAGCATGGCGGTACAAGACCTTGATATTATCTGCGCACATACGCTCTCTGTTTGCAGTTTCCAGCCTTATTACCCAGTACTAAATAATACAGCAGGAAGAGCAAGTAATGGGTCGAAGCTCCATGCATTGTTAATCTGAATCGGCTAGGGCCTAATGCTGTGAGTTATCGTTATTACACGCATAATATCCAATCAGGTTCAATAAATTCCATCCTTATACAATCGTGTATATTATCTGCGGACAAACGCGCCATTTGCATATTTCTGTCTAACATGTTTGACCACCAGAACTATGTCCTCAGTACTAAATAATACAGTGGGAACAGCAGGTCGTGGGTCGAAGATCTATGCATTTTGTATCCGGGTTTTGTATAGTTGCACATTACAATGGACGATCAGAGCTAGTGACGAGATTGTACACTATATTACGATCTCAATCCACTTTTCAAATGACAGAATTGGATCATATTATTGTTGCCGATCATTCCTCCATGAAAATTAACCAGTACACATGAGTATCCATATGGCAATCGATCGCAGACGTCAAAAGCAAATCCGAGGGAATTAATGTTCTATTTATTGCTATTCATCAAATGCAAATTACCTACACTGCTTTTCACTTCTGTTCCGATTTCCATCGTTGCTTTATATTGCTAAAGCAGCTTAGTCTTGACTGGATTTCGGAACAACTACACAGACATAACATATATAAGAGCGGCTTGAGCAGAGCTCTATTTTGCTCCAGCATTTTAATTCGGTGATGAAGTGCCGATCTTCGTACAAACTGAGTACACGTGATCATCAGGTCGCTGTAGCAAATAAAAAAAACATTCAATATCGCTTGGCATATGCATACCGCAAGTGAGTTTTTCGCAAGTTTCCTCCACGTTATAATATTTCCTTTTCAGTGGTAAGCTGGAAACAATTCACACATCGAAATTTTCTGTTATTCTCTCGTCATCGTTCGTGACATCAGATAGAGTGCGCGATCAACGGTGTTGAAAGGCAGCAATGTCCCATAAAACGTCATAATGTATACGAATATGTCGGAATGTGTCGGAATTATTCCCTATATTCATAGACTGAAACGTTTGAGTTTATCAACACCAAAATAACCTTCGCTAAAAGATTAAGTCCCGACTAGCAAATGTTAAAGTAGAGTTCCGGTAAATGACATAACTAAATTTTAACTTAAAATTGCTCTAACTGTGATTCAAATTGTTAAACCAAATGAAATTAATTGTTTGTATCTTTTAGTCTCGGCTAGACTGGCTCTGCACAGTAATTACGCCACTTCTTCTCTTTTCAATGGCAGGAACATACTCATGGTATTTATCACTTTACTGTAGTCAAAGATTGGGTGAGAGATGTCGATGAGGGGTCTAAATGATGAACTAATAGACGAAAGATGGCTAATGCATCCACCATGCATACATAATATATGGACACAAAAGAAAGACACCAAAAAAACCCCGCTTACTTAGATAGAAAGACCACACATCAGTTACTATTAAGACATCCATGCAACCACAAAATTCTTTACAATATGTAATCAATGCACTTATTATTCATGAAACATCGCCATGCAATTCCGCACTGGAACTGCATTGCCAGCATGAGTGAAGCAATAAATAGGAGCTTTTCGTCAGAGTATTTTTCGGAAAAGACATCGTGGGCTTTTTTTCGGGCCCAGTAAACAGCCAACTATAAAACAATACGCCGATACTATACGACATATTTGTCTATTGTTTATTCGGCCTGAGAGAGCTACGTGATTCTGTGCATGCTCATTCGAAACATTCAGTGTTTGGGAGTTATCATTTGTACAGCTGCGTGTCACAGAGTGCAGAAAAGAGCCGATACAGCCGCGTGAAGACAGAGCCCAAGATCATGTGAAAAAATTCCACAGATGAAACGAGCCACTAAGTGCAAATATATGGGCGGGTTTCATCTTGGCTTCATTATCTTAAAGAAGTGTCAATTTTTTCGTATTGTTAGTTTATCGTGTGGATGACTGTTTTGATAACAAGTGACTTTGGCAATGATGACATTGCCAGCTGACAAAGTCTTGAGGTTTTGTGCATAAGTGGCCCTAACAATCATAATAATACATCAACAGCGCCTTGCTATTACTGAAAGTATACAACAGATAACGTTATCATCTATGTTGGGGACTTACGTTGTGAAGTGAACGAAGCGTTCATGCGTTCATAGGAGCCTGATAAGATTTTTTCGAGAGAAACTCTGACTTTATTTTATCAATGCAGAGACCAACTAGTGTCTCGGTGTTTTTCCTCTTCATCGCCATGATTTTATTTTCGTGTTCGCCTAAAGCTAAGCCAAGCAATGAAATTGTTATCTTCATTTGTCTATATACGTAAGCCTTTGTAAGATCATAGCCTCTCGAACAACAGTAAGAGGGTTATAACGGGTGCGTTCTATAAGAAGACCGTTGATTGATGAGCGCATGTCATCCCTGGCGTTCAGACATAAATGGCAGGTCGCTCGCTGTAGGACACTCGTCGTGACGAGTTCGCCTATTCGTTCAAGTGATCCCTCCACTTAAAGTATACCTCGTCACGGAGGTCGGTTAGAGGGTAAGCTAGGTGCACTGGACGATGGAAATTTCCACCCCAAGATGCATTCACTAAGCAGTTGACGCCAAATTTTTCGTTTAATTCTTTCGGTTTTGGTTTACTATGGCGGTACTAAAACATTCGGCTATTTCTGATTCGACTGTATAAAATACTTACTGACTAATGTGATTTATCGTTGATTTAACAGCTCAAGAAAACCCCAGAACAACTCTCTATGCAAATCCAATTGTTTCATAACGCTGCGAATGTCCCCTCATTATCAGCAATCAATACATTTTAGTCACTATTAAGAGCAAATCATTAAAAGATATAAACTGAAATCAAAGAATGAAATTTCAAAATGTGAGTTGCCCCACCGCTGAGTAAACCCGCGCGTTCCTTGATTGCGATGGCTACGAAGATCGCTCTCCTGTCAACGGTGTGTACGTGACTTAGGCATTATATAAGTCGATGCAAAGTTGATCAGTAACACTGGTTACAATCGACAACAGTTTCTTCCACAGCCTTTATTGCCCAACCTGGTGAGTAAAAGGACGCTTAGCATATACTAACTGACTGACATTATATATAAATACAATTCATATGACTTGTATACTATTACTAATCTTAATTTTGCAATCTATGCACACCGAAAATTTTTACTCGCAAAAGTATTCAGCAGTCCGTTGTGTTTACACGCATATAGCTGTCTTGTGAAAAACTATTGCTGAAGCGGCCAACAACGAAGCCGCGGTAACTCAATCAAATTCAGAGATGCTGAGGCGCTTAGCGGAAGTATGTAAGAATATAATAAGGCAGGCACACTAATATTTGTTAAACCAATATCACGAGCATTACAACGCGGCTAAACATGATGGATGCATATGTTCCACAAGTGTCTGAATTTAGGAACCAGAAAAATGAATTTCCTTCAGCGACGTTGTCATCAGCACCTTATTACGGCTAGCAACAATATATAGAATGCGGTCGGGTATTACCACCCCCCCCCCCCCCTCCAGAAGAGTGCTGCTAGTGTTGATTAGAAATCAAGATTGTGACAAACTTCCTGAAACCAATATGTAGTATGGTTCCAGATAAAAACTTTCATGAATATATTTTTCCTTATATGCAGACATAAAAATGAGTCTAAGCAGTAGTGATATTGCCGCCATTCAGGGACACTGGCAATCAAAAGTGAAGGGCAATCTGCAGGCTGCAGGAAACGCTCTGTTGCACAAGTGCGTATTGACAAACAATTTTAATGAGAAATAAATAAATTTGTAATAACTGGATATATTTACGAATATGAATGTATTCACGAAACGACATAAGTATTGCACCTTGCGATTGGTTTATTGATTTATGAAAAACATTGGCGCTTCATAGAGAGATGCGGTTTATGATTGATCAGTGTATCTATTGATGTTTTGCTAGATACTTAACCGTGAAACCAGGGGATATTTCTTTCTTCAAGAAGTTCTCTTCGGTGGCCCTTGACGATCTCGGCTCCAATGCGGCCTTTAACCAACAAACTCTTACTGTAATCAAATACCTGGACCAGGTGGTCGATAATATGGGAGGCAGCGCAGGTGCAATGATGAAAGCCGAGGTGCCCAGTCACGATGCCATAGGGGTCACTGTGGCGCATTTCGAGGTGAAGGCAATTATTCAATTCAATAATAATAAAAATATTTGCAAGTCTCCCCAAACAATTTCGCGTAATGCAACTTCAGGTCTATTTTATATGTTGGTAACTTTTTTCTTAATTTATTCTCTTGCAATGGAATATGTATACATGTTTGTGGAGTATTCCCGTAAAAGTTTGGGGAGATACGAATAAAGAATCTTCTTCTTTCATGTTTGTAATATGATTCTTAATTTGATATTTTGTAATGGAATATTTATCTGTCTTCAGAGTATTCTAGGTATGGTTGGGGGAGTCTTGGCAGACAAGCTGGGAGCTGATGCAGCCTGTGTGGCAGCCTGGAACAAAGCCGCCAAATCTTTGGCTGCTGATATGCGTGCCTAGCATGCCAAATAACCAAAGGTTTAATTTTTTTTATTTTTGCAATAGTGCTGTAATATGTTGCGTACTAGCTGAAGATAATTGAAAATGTGTTGCAGTGTTCATTTACAATGGAAAAAAAGAAAAATCGAGTTGAAATACGACATTGAAGGAGTTTTTTGTCGCTCAATAAATCTTAAGCGTACTATGTGGTTTTATCGTTATCAATCTTACGCATCAACTACTGAAATCTGTAACAAAATTATTTTAGATGTGACGTGATTATTTGACCACAGCGGAACATGGTGGACATCGCAAAAAATCTGTGGAAAACGAGCGATAATAGCAGAAAATGATTTAATAGCTACCTGAACCGCTCACTCTTCACTTGCACACCATCCAAAAACATTTCGAAGATTGTTTTCGAGGCTCCTAGATAAAAGTTTCACGATCATGTGGTCGCAAGATAAAAACAGAAAAATTAAGGACTAAACGAAATAAGCTAAAAATGTACCTCTGAAAAAAACACCTGTCAGACCATATATTCACTCCAAAATAAATATATATATATATATATATATATATATATATATATATATATTTTTATATATATACATATATATATATATATGTACATATATATATATACACATATATATAAGTACATATATATATATGTATATATATATATATATATATATATATATATATATACATATACAAGCACATGCACTATATATATATAGTAAATATGTTTATATGCAAATATATATATAAATAATATATATATATATATATATATACATGTATATATATACATATAAATATAATATATATATATATATATATATATATATATATATATATATATATACATTCCCGCACATATACAATATATATATATACACATATATATATATATATATATATATATATATATATATATATATATATATATATATATATATCTATATATATATATAATATATATATATAAATGTATATATAACTATATTTATATATATTATTCCGCTCACTGTTATATATATACAAACCCCTGTAGGTACGTAGGTAGAATTCATTCTTTTGGTCCTCGAATAGGTCGTCCACGAGAGGTCAAGACACTAAATTATACGTATATATCAAACCTTTCGCGCCCATATACATTTTTACACTCATATGTCGAATATACGGAAATTTTTAAATTGCTTTCGGTCATCATTGATTAGAAACATAATATTGGTTGTAGATGGGATCATTATTAATGATCACATCTGCAACATATATTATGTTTTTAATCCATGATATACAGAATATGATTATATATATTCCGGTCACTCCGTTTCTAGCCTACAAATATATGTAGGTACGAAGGTTGGAATTATATTCTTTTTAATGTCTTGTCCTCGAAAGGTCGTCCCTTTCGAGGTCAAGACACTAAATTATACGTATGAATCAAAAAGCGCCCATATACATTTTTAAACATTCGCCGAATACGGAAATTTTTTGTATCAATTTCGATCATCATTGATTAGAAAATTAATATTGGTTGTAGATGGGATCATTATTAACGATCACATCTGCAACATATACTATGTTTATAATCCATAATGACAGAAAATGATTTAAATATTTGGGTATTCCGCAAATATTTAAAAATATATATGGGCACGAAAGGTTGGATTTATACGTATAAATTAATGTCTTGACCTTTCGTGGACGACCTTTCGAGGACCAAAAGTACATACTAGGAATAAAAAGTGACAAAAGATTTTTATTCGCATAAAAGTATTTTATTGTATCAATTATATATATATATATATATATATATATATATATATATATATATATATATATATATATATATATATATATATATATATATATATATATATATATTATATATATATGTAAAGGTCTTATTTGCTTTGACAGCGACTAGCTTATGCCAAAACAGCTTACTTTTGATAAAGCTAATCGCTAAATTAATGCTTTCTACTCAATGAGTAGCTTATCATCACTGTGTTACCATGCCAGGTTTAAAATGGAATATTATATCATGATTTATATCATTTTCAACGTCAGGGATTGGCCCGAAATGTGCTAGGTTGCCTAGACCCCCCGGGTAATATGCCCAAGCCTCCAATCCAAATGTCTAAGGGTCCATTGTTAACTCGAAGGATCCAATAGGACAAAAAGTTAAAGAAATGTCGTCCATTTAGATGCCCAGATTTCATTAAAATGTACAACAATGCTTTCACGTCGTTAGTAATAACAACAAAAAGTAGAAGCATTTTACAACACTATGTTATTAATGCAAGCTACCCCAGAAAGCTATGAGGCGATAATCATGTTAAGTATAATGTGCAAGTGCTCAGCACGCTCCTAATACCTGATTCGCTCTTCCTTAATCGATCAAACGACTCGGCGTTCGGAAGCACGGCGTCAGAAACCGAACACAAGCTGTCATCACGCATGCAAGACTTCAGTCTTTTTCTATGCCACCTTAGCATCGGGATACCTCTTCTCTGCTGATATTAACGCTCATAGCACTTAGCTGATGACCACATTCACTTACTCCAGTGAAACAATCTATCCCGCGTCAGCAGCCGACGGCGATCGCTGCAGGGATGCGTTTAACTGCAGCTTTTCCAACCTTATATACCATAGTATGTCGCATTTGATACGGCTCCGGCTAAATATATGCAAGGGCAGTAGCTTTAAAAGCATTGTTTGTAGCCATACCCTTCGTATCCATTTAAGTTAAAATATGGATGACCAACCGATATTGGAATCAAGATAATCTTGAACAAATAGTGTATAATTATAGTTGAATTCCATACGAGTCTTCTTACTGCGGGTTGAAATATAACCCTCATGCTTTACACGCTAATTGGTGACTGCAATGGTTAACAAATGAGTACTTATATGACGACTACATTGTCGACAACTGTATGAACCCAAAGATTTACACCACAATAATTCCAATATTACAACTCACTATCTGTATTTTCTTTATACTCTGAAATCGACACAATAGTTTTAACAGACGCTTTGCTGATAAATCGTAAATGATTATTCAACAATATTTCAGGTTTCCAGATTTTGTTATTCTGTCACCTTCAGCTAGTTTAAGAACCTTTCAGATGATTCACTAAATCTTGCTCATACCAATATTGATTCGGTCTATTGCCAAAAGCGAGCGTGTTAAAGGACCGCACCACTCCGCGTTACACACTATTGAAAGCGACAGCAATCGAATGCGCAAGCGGAAGTCCCTCGGGGGCTTTAGTATTCCTAGAGAAGCCATTAAATTAGATGCTGTACATAAAGGTTATATTGTAGTTGGGTCATTCGCTGCCACAACTATTACGTCAAAAGCATTAGCGACCCACAACACGCTAATGAACCAATTAAAGCGGCGACAGCGGAACGTGTCTAGCCTGCAAAGTTTTCTGATGCATTCAGCACAAGACCTAGCACGAATGCGCAATCAATGCAGTGGTTAGACCCAAATCGAGCTGTTCAAAAGCAGTAAACAATCTGTGGCTTATCAGATGCGAATAAATCGTAAGGCTCAATAGTGTCATTCAATTAGACTTTCGTCCTGTATCCATCGTCGGCTCGTAGGAAAAAGTGGAGACTCTGATAGTGAACTCACACAACCTGTGTTTCTTGCCCAAAACCCTCCATTACAGAGTAAATACATCGTATCAAGCTATGTTCAAAGATGCATCTGTGGAAGTAATGGTGTTCCAAGAAATATTCAATATATGGCATGAATGTAGCGCCTATCATAGCATATATCTTTTCATAAAAACAGTAACATAACATGCAATCTGCGACAGTGTGTGCGCGGCCACTTATGCTTAAATATATTAATGACCAAACAGAGTTTGCCTGTAGTGAGGGGGTGGAGTGGCGTGACGGTTGTGTTTGGTCTGGGAGAGAACGTCTTGTGCAAAAACTGGCGGGGAAACGTCTGTAAAAGGTAGTATGTGTAGGATTTTCATTTTGCCTCTGAATGAAGTATTTGCAAAATTAATAATTATTAATCAAACGTATTGTTAAAAGGAAACAGCAATATATCACCCTTATGTCTATGTAAAACAGGCTATACACAAGATGCAAACACATATATAAAAATGACCCCATTTGCGTAGGTGAAGTGCCCTAGCCCAATACGAATATATGATTGCACAAACCAGTAAGTACCACGGTTACAAAGAATACTCTGCGAGCAACCATCTCCACATCGTTTTCGATTGTAGGATAAAAACAAAAGAACATCTCTCAAATGTGAGTCAAATGTAGCATAACAACTAGGTTGTCGCTGTATGTCTTTGCGTAAGGAGACATGGCCAGTGTGTATCTTAAGCGCCATCGAACAATTCCGAACATTATTTTCATGACATCATGAAGCACGATCTCTATAGTAATACTGATTAAACATTTTCACGTTTTTTCCGACCGCTGAACAATATCATCGTTGACCACTGTGTAAACCAGCGATGATTGTCCGCCCTTACAGCGTAGCGGCAACTGTGCTATCTGCTCGGTCATCAAATGGTCACAGGAATGTCACGTATTGATATAACCGATGCGCCATAAATGTGATGGCTCTCCAAATAATTAGTTTCCATGACAACGTTAGCCGGGGCTTTTCCAAAATTAAGCCATAATTCATGTGTCAGAAAATTACTTTGCCTCGTTAACACTATGAATGCGACAGGAATTCGCTTGAGGAAATATTCGTCGTAGATGCTGCAACAATGTCTTCCATTATAACTTACTACGTAACAATCATTTGCATTTCGGTTCTTGAATTAGTGTTTCCGCGAGGTGGTTATGGCAGTGCGGACACCAAATTGCATTATAGTGAGCAGATATCCACCAAACCCATTCTACGTAATATGGTAAATCGTCTTTGACCGAGTCATTAACCGGGTATAGTCTCAATCTGCGAAAGCAACATTCAACGGCAATTCATCAGAAAATGCATTGCTTTCAAGCGTTCATAATAGCACGACAAAATGAACACTACAAAGGGCTCTTGACTGATGAGTGTCCTAAGCTGCACATAGTTTACCGTTTATGTTGATATTACTTGATGGTATAAATTCATCTGTTGGCTGTTTGTGACCAGATATTCATATCCTTATCTAATCTATTACTCACTGATTCAAAGCCGTAAGGACATATTTGACACTAGCTTTAGTAAATTGATAGTTCAAAAAGACCGGCTGCTCTTTTCAAGCTATTGATTCGCGAAGGTACTTTATCTAACACATTCCGAGCAAATATCTCGTTTGTTTTGCTGAACAATGAATTATATCATGATGATTTTGGCACATTTCATGTGCTAGATCATTCATTCCGGGCCACCACATTCAGTAAAAAGTGTCATCTGTATAAACTTGCATTGCACGCTTCTTAGTAAACGACATGACGGCTTTTTTATTTGTAAGCTGAATAAAAAAGATTCAGAGCATAAAACTTCTACATGAATATCAGATAACAGGGTTTCTAAAGTAGAAACAACGTTAGCCCGTACAAACACCGAACTATTAACGATCAGTTCGAAAGGGCATTCGGGTCACTTCCTAGCAGTCAGCTTTACAAAATGTTGCCGGGTGAATTGATAGGAAGGCATGCATCTTCTGGGGTCAGAAAGGTTTTCTCATATTTCCCTTGCACTGCATCCGAGCAAAGTTTGCCTTTCTGTTAGCTTGGCATTAACTATTGCCCAGCTAAACCACAACGCAAGCAGATGGACATTTATGGGGGTCATATTCGAACGGGCAACAATATAACACAATAACCCAAGTAATTGTCAGGTTGTCTCGTTTCCATCTATAGTGACTGTGACTGCATGGGCTCACCAGTGTGAATGCGTCTATGCAACATAAGAACTAGGCTTACAGCAGAGGCAAGGTTTACCATTGGAACAAAAAATAATCGTTCATGTATATATGCAGCTGTACATATAATGTACATCATATCTTCTTAATATACTAGCAGGACAATTGTTCCCGACAATTTGTATAGCTCATATAATAAATGAGTATAACGTTTGAACAGCTCCATGTGCGAATATTTCGCATAACAGCAATATCGTTGCTACAATACAAATACAGAATCGTCAATATCAGGATGGCAATCAATCGAGAAGTTAACTTGTAACAGTCATTTTTTGCTCATTGTTTGCATCATAGATAACATTTATTACAAAAAAGACTCTAAACGCAACATGATATTACAATTTTACGAAGAGGTGAAAACGATACCTACGTATTTACTCATCAACCGAAAAAAGCAACCTGCTACTCACCAGCAACGCATGATTACAGTTAATGTGCCATTATTACAGCACGCACAAGAGTACAGTTTTCGTGTGCATCAATGATCATCACGTTAAAGCTTTGTCTGTTTTATAATGTGCTTAATAATTATGTATGCATTTCCATCGCAAGTTGTACGATGCCAATCCGCACCATGTAGTTACGATTACAGCTTATTCCAGCAATCGTTTGCAATGCTATTGCACATCACACTTGTGGAAGGCACATTGCAATGTACAGTTATGTGTCGGATAAAAGTTCTGACAGCATTCTTTCACGTTTGCTCAAGTTAGGGAAATGTAGACGTTAATAACAAATCCTTTACATTTTCACAGCTATGCATTTTTGCACTCGAGGCAGTCTACCGATCATCGAGATAGAAATCGCCGTTCACTTGCGCTACTAAAAGAGTCTAGGTAGGTGCGGTCAAGCGGACGCGGGTACGCTATCTTTACAGGATACGCACACCTTTTTTAGCGTTTGATGTATAAAATGAAGGTACATGAACGGGTGACTTCATAATCGCCATTGCATTGAGGTCAGTGGCGCTTTAGTGCATGGATCATAAAATAATAACATAAACGTTGACGTTCTGCGTATAGAATTTGTAATTTTTGAATATTCGGCTTACGGCATTGAGATTTTTATGAGTAACAGTTCACTAATGGTAGTTAAATAGAAATTCTATGTCTTTATGTTGCATTGTGAATGATCTATCGAGCCTACCAGGGAGTCGATTCTGTTGCAACCAGACAGTGAAATATGCATCGAGTGGTTGGTGTTGTGGATGCCTGCAACATCCACTTACTAAAAGATAGGTTGAGCAACATATGTGATGGATCGCCCACACTGTGAGTGTTATGTCGACACCCGCGCAGTGATTGTTACATTACGCAGTTCCAGCCTTAGTTCCTGTTTACGAATCATTTTGACAGATATTACCAATAACTCAAGCGGTTGATTTCAATTTGTGAGGCGGATGAACTTCTCTTGATACTTTAAATGTTGTTATTTATAAGCCATATATATATATATACACTAATTTCTCCATTTTGCAACTTCGTCTTCAAAGAATTTAGATTCCTACTAAAACGGACTTAACTGTGTTACATGATGAATATGGTTCGGGTATAACATATGGTCGATCATTTGGGCTAGACAATAGGATGTACATTTGTTGCCAATCTTATCAACTCAAAATAACCATGAATGACAAAAATGAACCTAATCCGTACTTTTCAAACTGTATGAAACGTACGCATTAATCAACATTTTTCTAGTAGTATCCATTCTCGCTTCTAAACCCGAGATTGCTCTCGTCTATTGTTTATAGTCTTGAAAATAGCGTGTAAGCGGAAAGTTCGACCATATGCTCCTTTATATTTGCGTGAAGTTAGTTCCCAGATAAATGGCCTCCTCAGCATTTATATTTGCCAAATATAGATTGATGTGCAGGTGTATAGCGACGATGCGTCATTGACTATAATGAGAGCATAATGTTAGGATGCTAAATATGTTCGGATGCAAATAATATGATCTGCAACAACGGCCCCATTAAATGTAGCAATTAACCTAACAAAACATTTATATTAATTATGACTGCATCTGTTTAAAATTTGACATTGATGAGCAACGTCGCTGTCATATATAGATGCACTTTGCGTCGATATATGTCAGCTATTCCATAATTGATGCAGCTGAGAGCATCACTCATATGCTGGGATGATTTACATTAAACAAATGCCAATGTGAGATCTGGTCTGCTGCAATGACGGAGCGATATTAATGCACATTGGACTATGGCGGTGAGGCTTGTGCCAATAAATAGGTAATCTTTCGTTTGAGTGCAGCAATAAGCGGTAATCCGCTTTAAACACTTGCGATCAAATCGAATATTCTAATATACGTATTTTATTTCGATTATCTTCGGTGTAATAATGGAGTGGAGATGGTGGGATAATCCACAAAATAACGTGACACTAGTTACCTTACTTTCGCCACTGGCTATTCCGTTTAGTAATTGTAACACGTTTATGAAGTAATTGCGTTCAGAGCTTTAAGTAACGCCCATGGCTCATTTGACACGATATCTTGCCGAGTGACACTTGATCAATAACATTACGTTCGTCAATGCATATCCATGATCATATGCAATCACGCACGGATATGGCATTAGTAGTTTTTCATCAAACAAATGGCGAGACAAGATCATTAGCATGAACACTTAGTTATCAACTATTATCACACAAAATGACGTAATTAATAAGTTGTTTCCTAAGGAATTTGATGTTATCAGAACTGGTAAAAGCCATAAGGCGATGCCACTAGCTAATTAGCACCCGTTTGTTTATGATAACAATGCACCGTTACCTAGATGCTGAATACACAATATTCAAATCTTACGAATATTTTTTCTTGTCATGACACGATCAATATGTGACATTTTCAGAGGCTTAATATAATGAATTGTTATAGAATGGTTGCTATATGTATAATTCCTTTGAATTTTCTTCACTCTCTTTGATCAATTATGTTGACGATGTTTGATGCAAAGTATGTTGCATAATACAATGGTTTGGTTCATTGCCAGGACAACGTGATGTAAAATTATAACATTGACGTCTAATGAGTCATAGTCCCACAAGTCAAAACAATCTGTCACCTAAGTCAAAACATTAAACAACATCTGCTCGTTGGATTGTAGTTATAAGTCATTAGCGTTTTATGAAAAAAAAGACATTAATCGTCTACATAAGCTTCCATCTAGCTCATGAACACACACAAACAGAGACGCTTTCATACCGTAAAACCTATTTGTAAGTTAACAAGGTTTGCCTTGTATGTATCTACAAGCAACGCGCGAAATCCCTAGTGTTTGACTATCTTTTTTCGAAACGGCAAACGGATAACTTCCTCGTAATCACTGTCACAGCATGCTGACTTGTGTATTTGAAACGAGTGCATTTTTCTATTTTGAAGCCAGAAGTAATTGAACGAAAGACGTAATTTTATTCTTCTCATATTTTTCTGGCCCCGCATCCGAGCAAAGTATGATTCTCTGTTAGCTTGGCATTTGCTATTACCTTGATTAACTATAACCCCAGCAGAGGGACATAGAGGTCTTATTCGAGCGCGAAATATGATAAAACAATAACTCTTTAAGACATTATAAGGTGAAACTTGCTCTGTGCTTGTTACCCTATAAATGGTGGTCCTGATAAAGCGCGGGACTATATAGGTTCAACCGTATGAAGTATACTTTGTAGCATATAGAATAGCATTGAGACAAGTGATTGGACGTACTAATCAAAGCAGTCACGCGCCAGGGGAAGGCCGATTTTCTTAACGAATGTGACTACTTCAAATGTTTAATATGAAAGTCTATGCAAAGTGATGGCAACTAGGGTGGTCGCTATATCTCGGTTACACTGGCTAGGGAACGTTTTATTTGATGAGGAGGCTGCAAGGCGTCGCACATAGTCTTAGTGCTTTATAGATTGTTACAGTACTTCCATAGTTGTATATGCTGATAGTTAAGGAAACATTGTTACACGCTTCTCGCTCCGGATTGGATACAACTTTCAAGAGGAGATATATGTCAACGTTATACTTCTGACGTATATAACATATTACATACTGTCAACATCATATCGTCTATTCCTTGGCCATTGCGTTTTATATTTACCTTCATAATATACACCTACTGTCCTTTATCATATCAGTGCATATAATCTCCCATTGCTACATGAATCATATATGTGACCTGCATGAAGTCACTTCCGCACCCTAAATATCCTGACACAATATATTTCCTACCAGCACTAGCATTGGAAGCTTGTTATTACGGGGCATTTCGTGACAGAAGCATAGCCAACGATGCATTCTTACCATGAGTATGTTTATCTTATGCAATACAGTTTGTCATTTGAACGCAGCAACGAGAGACATGCCTACCCAACCTACTCCTGATCCAGTTGGACCGCCGTTGTATGTGACTTCATAAAACTCTTATTGATCTTTTGGTCACAAAGGCTTTCTGATCGTTTGATGTGATTAAATGGTAGATGAGAAAGCAGCGTAATTCCCTGAGCAATATGCTCAAAACCTTTAACACATCGTCCGTTTCACAAATAGCCTATTATTGAGATAACGTCATCGGCTGTAATGGATCTATATATGCGCGCTCAGGTGAGGCATTTGCGAATTTTTAGTTGAATAACATCAAATGTCACTACCCTTTATAATTCCTACGATTTTGTGACTAATTGCTTACACACACAATTAACATTAATCAATAGGCATTACGGTTAGGCAGAATGAGAAGATACCATGCCCAAGACGGAGAACAAAGTAAGGGATGTCGCAAGGTTCTGTTGAGCGCTGGTTTCGTTTAACTGATATATTTTTCAAACGAATGTAATTTAATTATCATATTTCTGATGAATCCTTTGTACGAAATATGCAGCTTATAACTGCATATCAAAAACCGGGTTCCCGTCTCTAACGGTCAGATGCGTGTCTTACGATAGATATTTGACGACCAACTACTACTGAAACCGGACTTGTGTGCGTCTACGTGTGGCAGGATCATGCGCAGACAAACAACTTATGTTTTATGTTGAATGTATTTTTGCAGCGGTAAAAAAAACAACAGCATCTGTAACTTTACATACAACGACAGATTATGGAGTAACAACTCCATCTTCACCGAGAATCTCAGACATGCGAATGCGCAAAGAGTCATATCCTATCAATTTTGTTCTGGTTCGGCGATCAAGCCGTACACAAATATGACTTTACCAGATCCAAAATATATGTGAGCAGAAATGCCATTTCATTTTCATAAGTATTGTACATTGAACATGATATGTGTTAATGACATGGCCTGGAGGATGAGCTCAATGATTTCGTTACATGACGATCTATTAGTCACACGATACGCCAAGCAAGTCAAGCTCCTCGCGACACCTCACAAATTGTTATCAAATGAAACGATACATCATCTCTCTGAATAGACTTGAACGGAAGAAGTCGCAATACATCACAACACATTGATTTACGCGACGGAACGAATGACACCGCGTCTACGAGAATTCATATACAATCAGGCTGTCATGCATTTATCAGTCAAGTATCAAAATCCTCCAACGGTCTGCCAAAATTGTCCGTTCGGAGCTATAGCCCAAACAGGCAATCTACTAAAAGGTTGATCGTTAAACTTACCCTGAAATCATATTATTCAGGTAATTTTATTCAGGGAAATTAAGTACAAAAATTCTCAGTCGGCGCAGAAGTCATACCTTATTGTGTAGATCTCATCATTACGAAACAAGTAGTAATATTGAACGATATTTGTAGTATTAAGTAACAAGAGTGCGTGTATCAATCTAATGTGCTAGCCGCTATTCTCTGATGAAACTTACTATGTCAGGTGCATAATTGGCTGATGGGAGTTTGGCATTGTTCGAAAACTGGCCGTTTCTACGGTTCAAAGTAGGGCTCGTAGATTTCGGCGACAACAATGATTAATATCACTTTTTTAAGGCAGTTTTTTATTCTTTTCCAAAAAAAAAATAGCCGGCTCATTAACTCTCGTAGGCGATAGGGCACATAGATAAATTTCTGAATGTAGAAAGAGCGTGGATCTCACCAGAGATGTACCAAAGCGGATAGCTGTTTAAGACTGTTAATGTTGCCACCGACTTTATTATAATTCATAGATTATTTAGTTGATGAGTACACGCATGAAGTAATCAATCTCTATAGCGTTAACAGTGTACTTCTGCAACTCTCACAGCTGAATATCGGATTATTTTTCAACAAAGTAGTTGTATAATTGAGGTAGGGTTCTATCATCAAGATGGTTAATCATCGCACGACAAACACATGCTTCAGTATGGACTAATACAGCACAACGTTTTGTGTTCAGAAAAATATGAATAATATAGCATATTTGTATTGACTTAAACACTAAACATTATTTTGTTAAATCTGAGTAATTCATTTACGTTTCAATTACTGCACCGATGTCATGACAAAGCCTTAAACCTTGAACGATAAGTCATATCCCCCATAATTAAATAGGCCTAAGTGCATTATCATATTTTTTTTTTACTGCATAGCGAATGTGGTCGACGTGATCACATACATCAGTTATTGGCGAGCTTAGCGCAATATTGTGCCACTAGGGTCAAAGATATATTAACGATAGCTTAACACCGTCGGCAGCATGGCGCTACACAAAAAGATTTTCTTGCGTTCCATACACGATGGCACTGGTTTTTAAGCCATTAATATTCTTTCCCCTTCGCCTTCCTCGTACATTATTTTTCATTGATCGTTGGGCTATAACATTCTCCTCTGCTTATCTGTCGCTGACTGTCACAGGCGTGTTCGTGCAGTCTCTGACAACCAATTATTAGAATTCAATGTCTTGCTTGTGTTGACTAAGGCGTAATAAGCGGCGACCACATTCATGACGCATACTGCAGCTTTATAGAAAAACGTTTTTCAATAACTTATACGTATAATATCCGTATAATTGTAAACTTACAACACTGTACGTAATGTTGTAGTCGATGTAGAGTTGCGACAGCATACAGTTATGCGAGGGCGTAATAAGTCCTATTATAAGCGTGTCGCTATTTACACTGTACACAACAATGAAAATATTGTACGGTATATATATGTAGCACGCGATGTACTTACTGATCGTCATGCCTCCCATAATGTTACAGCATGAGAACATCGATCATGTTGTTGGAATAGGTGTGACAGAAGTCTTCAATTGCACTCCATCCATTTTATGTCTTAACACTTATGACCTACCCCAGGACGGAAAACAGCATCCAATAAAAAAAACTTGCAGCATCGGGAAATCTTATTCCGTCTAGCTGCCATAGTCAACTCAGATGCAGCTCATTGATAATTGCTATTTAATTCGGAATGGCAACTAATCAATTCTAAACCAACGTTCCTCTTTTAGTTTTCGTAGTCCCCTTTTGAGTAGAGTTTCTCAGCGGCATCTGGGCTGCAGTAGGTGGCCTTTTGATTTACATGTTGAGTTTTAACCGCATTGTGTGTCTCAAGAGGCGTCAATGAAACGAGGCAGGGATGTATAATAATCAATGCCGTTACATCGTTTTATTATGCAAGCGCCTGGATACAAAACAAACAGCCATTCCTCTGATTAAATTTATATATATATATATATTTATATATTTCATATGAATGAGATCAACAGTCATTACGGAGTGTTACAAGTTTTTTACCAAACACAGTAACACAAAACACTCCCGCCGGATAAAGACACATATAATTTTGAATTTGGATGATGTGCCACCTATATGCAGTGGTAAAGCATACCTTAAGTGGCCATTCATATTATATATCATTGCAACGGCAACAATAGTCTTTCATATCATGCTAGTTTCACCTTCGTAATTATTAATATAGGGAGGAGGTTACTAATACTTCCTCTCGTCATGTTCTTTCAAAACATGCTACTTGCACCAACGGATAATAATCACTAAATATTGCTCCTTCGTATCGTATTTTAGCCCTTGTGTGCTCATTAAGAACGCCAGTAACACAGATCATTAGCTTTTGTTCTTTCCCGAAGCGATACGCCCTTTTCGGATTATGCTCTTACCATTGATTCATTGAAAGTAACTACCAAACATGATAAATCAGTTAACCGTTGCCCCTGACATAGCGACAGCAAAGCTCACATGACTTAACAAGGTTGACGCATGTGTGCTTCGTTATTGCAGATAATGTATATCATGGATCGACTAGACAGGATCCCATATTGTGAGCACCTCTATAATGTAATGAAAAAAAAAACATACTAAGCAAAAAACTAATAGATGGTTATTAATTTGAGATGGATAGTAAGGAAACATCGGCTGCATGGCGCCAAACATATAGCGGTCTGTATTCTACTCGCTTTGGATTAATGTACTTTTGACAGCGTCACATTTGGTCTGTCGACCGTTTGCAGTATAAACTGGTTGCCATTTGGTGCAAGGCTTATCTAATGGCGCATGAATCATTGCCGGGTTACCAAGTGTCCCTCAATACCTTAGATTTTATATTTCATATTAGCACAAAACGGTTCTGATCCGCTATTCATATATAAAGCTTTGATTCTTAATGGCAGTGGGTGTCAAATCATTAGCAGAACCAACAGCACATTATATCGAATCGCGCTCATTTTAGAGCAATATGCTTATTACTATTATATCTTTACTGCCAAGAATGCTCAGATGAGAGCAATCAGTTTCATCTATACTGTGGATTGAAGCGCATGAATCATACCGTTACCACAAAAGAACTCTTTCTATACATTTTGACTATAATTGTTGCATCAGACGTCATCAACATAACGGATAAAGCAATACCAATAAACAGAATAGTAGCAGCACACTCAACATACCATTATTTATCTCTCAAAGCATATATCATAGCGTGTTCCTCATAACACGAATAATTTGCATAATATCTATCCGATCGTGCTAATGAACTATGTTTTGAAAGTCTCGGAACTAATCTAAATAGGAAATTACCGACATGTATGAAGCCTTTGATGTCATGCATTTTCGGCGTACCATACTTAGCCTTAGAGATATCCATGCTGCAACACGTAATCCAGGTGATGCTGCATCATTTGTCACCATGATTAGGCATTGGTAATATAAGTAGAAATATTGGAGTGAGTGACAGACAATTAAACACTTCAGATCATGTTAGCGAATTTTTTTGGCTTCATATTTAAAATACATGAAGCAATCGATGATATACATTCCCAGCACACATTTTATAGCTCTGTCTTCGGACGAAACATTGATGATTCAGAAATATGATCCCCAAAAATGTAAATAATGGTTCAGTTAAGGTGCTAAACTTACACAGCGGTTAGACAACGATTTGCAAATGAGTGAAAATGCACTGTGTGACAATCGTCAGAAATGAACGCAAGTTTGCGTTATTAGCAATACGTGGCCCTAATTGAATTAGTAACAGATTAGTTGTGTTTTCGATGCAATCATCTGTGCATCGATAGACTTCCAGTCGTAGAATGAATGCTGGCCGTATAATTGGTGAGATTCGCCACGTTTGTCATACAATTATGTCCAAAATACCTTTATTCCTGCAAGAACTTAAGGTCTTATAAAAGATTAATGACCTTCCTGTTTTAAATTCACCAGGTAACATTTTTGCGGAAGTGATTGCTATCTAGTTACCCGTTTGGGATTTGGTACTCGAAACCGTAATGTATGTACGGGACTACGTACGTTATATGTAGATACCGACAAAACAAACCCTGCGATACATAAGTCAATCCATGTAGACACTTTACGGTGTGAAAAAGTGCCATCTAGCTGACAGTTAAAACAACCCGCGTCCTATCGATTATCATGATGCATGCAATTCAAGTTGATTCCGATGGCACTTTTAACTTGATGTGATATCCCGGAATGGACGATCTGCAATATGAACAGCGCCACAATCAGTAGGTTATAGTTCATTATTCAGCGAAAAATGCGAGATAAAATATTTCGATGTTCTGATATTTACTAGTCTAAATAGGAAATTATCCACATGTTTGAAGTCTTTGATTTCATTAAAGCGAACCATACTTAGCCATAGGGATGTCCATGTTGCAACACATAATCCAGGTGATGCTTCATTATTTATCACCATGCTTCGGCATCAGTAACATTGGTAGAAATATTAGAGTGAGTGACAGACAATTTAACACGTCAGATCCTGTAAATGAACATATTTGGCTTCACAATGGAAATATATGAAACAATTGATGGTATACATTCACAGCATACAATTTTTAGCCATGGTAAATTTCAACATTGTAGCACATGAGACTGGTCGTGTGTATGCATAATTATTAAGTTAATTTAAAAATTAATGAATCGAAAGAGGTGTACATTTTACAACACAGCAACACTGTTGGTCGATCAATGCTTAAGTGCGGCTCTACTTAGGCATTCGGTGCATGCCATAACATCATGGGACATACTACAATACCGAGACTTAATATGTATCCAAGTGTTTTGCAATTGCCTCTATGTTTATTGCATAGGAATGCTTGCGGCTAAATTGAGTGCATGAAAACCTCTGCATTTTATCAGATTCAGCTCTTCGGACAAAACGTTGATGATTCAGGAATATGGTTCCCAAAAACATATATAATTGTTCATTTAAGATGTTTAACTTACACAGCGGTTTGACGAACGAATTGAAAACGAGTGAAAATGCTCTGTACGAACATTGTCAGAAATGAATTAAGTAACCCAATACACTATCAAATAAAGGCTCATAGCTACATTTGTTATACAATAATGTCCACAACAATATTGCAGTTTAATCAATTGCTTCATTTGCATAATTGAATAGGAAAGAACAGACGTATTCTGCGTTGATCGTCTGACAAAACTAGAACTGCCAAATTTGCGGTTGTTATGCAGCCGATGTTTGTAGACTAGCTCTTTGACCAGAACGTAGCCGCGCGTCGTTGCCAAAGCCGAGGTATTGAAACTCATCTCTATAATAAATAATAAAAACTCTTCTCGTTAATAAATATAATATATTCACATTTAACAAGAACATTGGCCCGTTGCCGTCGCCTTTAAAGCCGCAATCTCATTGACTGTACTTGACAAGTTATGTAGTCGGATTCGCTTTTCTGATTTGTGCTCGGCTTTTTGTTAGAAAATACGAAAAATCGTGTCCATATCTGGGTAATAAAACTAAAAGATTCTGACACGTTTGAGTGGAAAGCCCCGAAATAAAACCTCTGCAAAACGGTTTATCTTGCGACTTGTGAATATAGCAGCGTAGCGCCGGTATATAAAGTCCGCTCGAGGGGATCTCTGGGGCTGGTTGTCATGGAAACTGATACCGCTGATCACTTTTACTGTGATACGCACAGTTTCATACAGGATATTGCTGCGTAACTGTTTGAGGCTAGGGAGATAATTACGAGCGTGCACAGCAACGAAAAGCTCGATTAAGATCCCCACAAATATGCAACGCCTCTTTTAACATTCCCCTTGTGGCTAGGTTATCTTAAGTAGTGTACGATGCAGTGAATAATAAGGGTGATGGTAAAGGAAGTCACCTAAGAAAAAAACATTTGTTTCGTATTAGACGACGTACATCTAAGATGTTTTTAAATCTGAGCTGAATGCATATGGCACACCTTTGCGTTTGTTACAGCATTCATATTCTATGATTGTGGTCGCATATCAGGAAAATAATGGGTCGAACATTGCAAGAAACATAGCTGGCTGTAATAACATAGCTGGCTGTAATACCCGAGAGACACACTTTATACAGTCTTTTACAAAGCAATGCACGCAGGTATAAATTTGAAAGTGTCACACGCAATTCTTAATCTAAATTAAGCAATGCTTTCGATGATCATTTATAGCCCAGCAAAGTTAAGGAATACATGGAAAAGGTACTTTTGAAGTCCATTCGCTAGTTCCGAATATAATTATCAATTTGAGAGACCTACAAAGGATAGTAAGAGATAAAATCAAAGGCGTATACATTTTCTATAAATCCAGGCCCTTAAATTTACCAAACACAAACGACGAATCTTTATCAATCGTGCTGCATTAATTCAAATAATTGCATTTTGTTTAACCTTTCCAATCACTTTAATCATTCGACAATACATCGAGCAAATTCTTTCGGGAAAAGTGTCGGCTAAATACCGTCAAATGGACATAATTGTGTATACGATTATGTATTCACCGTTGCATGTCATACAGCAAACGTCATTGAATGATAGCATCCTGTGCAAGCCACTGCTGCCGAGGATTATGCAAACACAACCGGTTCTTACAACAATATTGATCTTAGCAGTCAGACTGTCCACGGGCGTTACATTTACCTAATTTGCAGCAGCCATTGTGTATCAGGGGAAATCAACAATAATCCGAGCAAGATCACAGATAATCTTAATACACGCCTTGGTCGATCCATTGCCTCAGCGGAGTGCACTGATGACCTGATTGAAAATGTTTCCAGCCAACAATCCAGCATAGCCATTTAAAGTAGAGATTGAGACCAGGCGACAATATGGACATTCAGTGTTCTTAGAGAAAAACAATTGCAACAATAACGCCATAAAGCAATTTCAAACCCTTCTACCCTTAAAGTGTGGAACAAAAGTGATATACCCGCGCTTTATGGGCGAAAATTAATAAGCTATAATAGATGACGATGTCTTTATGACCAAACGTTAGTGGGTAAGGTGAGAGAGGACAGTATATGGCGGACGACAATGCTCGAATAATGTTTGAGGATAAAGGTTCATGCTTAAATCACTTGGGGCATGGTAAGTGCTGTGGAGTGAAGCGTCGAACGCCTTATATCGCCTGGTTAAAACGTATCAGACATACGTGGCGATCACACAAAATACGTTTCAAGCGGCAGTTACCAAATAAAATGTGAATTGCCAATAAACGGTCGATATGCGGAAACCACATATGCCAGGATCGGCATAACTTGCCTAAAACATATGTACACCTAACCTATCAGCAAATTATAGCCTCATCCACAGTACGTTGCATCATTAGCATTGTTCCACAATTGGCTATTACTCTAAATAATTTTAGGTTAATAAAGAAATACTGCTCTAACGTTTTGTTGTATTGATAATTTGTGCTTTTAAAACCACAATACCATGGACGGCACTTGATATATATTCGGACGGAGTTGTTTTCAACACTCAGCATTGTATGCCATTATCACCAATTATATATGTACCAGGTGTTAGCCATGAGTAATACTGGGCTGAACGTTTTGCACTGGTCAACACTCGTTGGCACCCTTTTCACATGATATCATTTCATTTTTCGCAGCTTACAGTGAGCATTACCTTGTAAATCCGGCTTGAAACACAGTGTCTATTTCACCAGAACGGCTACGAAGGTCATTTCACGTCTACAACAAAGCTATACACACCGTAGACAATTCATGACCTTCTTTTTATGTTTGCTTCCTATCCCCTTATGATCGAAGCGCACATAAATCATCTCTCAATAATATTTGGAAGTACATTCCTGACTCATTTTGTATGATTTGATAGCGTTAAGGAAAACAACCGACTTTTATCAGGAGTTGATAGTCTAAATTTACGATTTTACCAACATAAAGGAGGGCTGGCCCGGTTCAATCCAACGTGAGGGCAATTACAGTTTAACATATGTCCACCTTTTTGAAAAATATTACTACCGTAGCCGAATTTAGAGTAATCATTGGTGCCATGTGGACGAAACAACACTTGCAAGATTTTACAGTAGAGACACGGTTGATACATGTACATAGCATCATTGTCATCCACCCACCAAATGATAATGCGTAGGATATTTGTGTTTATCAAATTTCCATAATCCTCCTGTTTATGTGCTGTGCATGGAAGAAAAATCACATGACATTCAAGTACATTATTTATGTTTGCATACTGCTGGGTTGTGGTCTGAGCATTTATATCGGCATTGCCAAATTGCGCTAAACGTGCTCTCTCGGTATTTCAAGCTATGACAGCTGCATAATTAGGTGCTGTCTCCAACAAATTTCAACCCGTGCTAGGCATCATCCATTAGCAACGAAAGCAGTATGTCATCCGATTTGTATATCATCGACCTCTTAAAAGACATAAGGCCGGGTTTCAGACATAGTTATATAGTATAGATAAACACCTTTTAGATAATCAGCATAAAACCAAATGTTGCATGCACTGACGAAAACATCTGATTCATTAAAAGATAAGTATGTGTAATCTGTAATACTAAGGTCATTATAACGTCTCAATACAAGGGAGTAATTGCTGTTAACACATAAAGGAAATTGCTGTTGTCACGATCCCTGGTACTCCTGTGACGTCCTATACCACTCATTACAACAGACATGAAATATAAGGATCCTCCGCTGTGATATAAGCTTAGGCGCTAAAATGTGTGATGTAAAACGTATTCCTTCGAGTTGTACTGTGATGTGACAAATGGGAACGCAGGCTATAAGTGTAACATTTCGGACGCCAAAACAAATAATGTTTGCATAGGGTCATCTGCCTATTCATATATGCGCGCTATACCTATGAATCGATATCCACATGCGAAATGAATAGTAAATGTCTGAACACACAAACGTGAACCACTTTGACTATTTCAACAGACCGGCGACGTACGCCATTTCATATCTACTAAAATGATGTTCACACAATGGGAAGGCAATGAACATGTTTTATTGTTAGCCTCTAAACCAAGTATGATTGAAACGGACATAACTCATCGTTTGACAATTATTGAAAGTGCACGTCTGACTCCGTCTGGATGTTTGTATAACGTCCATCATCTTTTTAAACACCCTCGATGAAAACACACCCTCTAAGCAGTAGAGCTTTGACTCGTTTTGTGGTGCCGTGGGTTGATTTGTTAAGATTGTTGTAGGAATATATGAATAAAGTTATATGTTGAGCTCTATTTCACTGTATTATAAAGGGAACGCTCCCTTTGCCTATATAGCTTCGTTTAGATGGCACAGCCTGGGTGCGTTCCCTCAACTGCAAACCCAAACTGCATTACCTCCCACAATCTTTTTGTTAAGAGTAACCTGTTCCCCATCCATTAGTTTATTCGTTCCCGTGACTACATGTACTAGGCAATGTCTGACCATTCTTCATTCTGTCTCAGCGGCGTTGGTCAGTGGTTGACAGGAAACGCCCGGCTGTATTCAAAACTATCGAGCTATGAAAAACTTACCATATTAAGCGGGAGCCGCTTAGCTGTATAAGGGTCCATATTGATTCCACAAGCCACGAACAAATGCAGGAGCAACATATGTTACTAACCTATGTGGCAAATATTGTTTTACAGGACAATAGTAATAAAACCCGTGAAACCAGTTGAAGCAGACCTGATGATGCAGTATGGGTAAATAAGCTGGTGCGATGTTTTCGTGATTGGCTGTGCTATACAACAGTCGTCAGGTACCGTGCCAAACTTAGTGGAATGAGCAAGATCTATTTCAGTACCCAGTGCCTTAGCTTATTTCACAATGGATAATCATCACATTTTATTTCTGAGGTGTGGTAATTTGTGCAATAACAACTTGTGTGACGTTGTACTATTTAAAAGGTTACCAAGACGGGCCGTGTTTTATCTAAACAAACTGGTGCAAATTAGAGAATAAATTTTGTGACAATTGTCGGTGTCCCAGGCAATGATGCATGCATGTCAGTTGTCTTTGACAAATATTAACCGTAATGTTGATAGCTGGAGCTTGTAAAGCAGTTTCATATTCATTGTTTTACCGCATTTGGTTTGACATACTGTGTGCCTCTTTCCATTTTCAATGAACATTGTCAATGACGTTAATGCACTTAGACCAACCATTTGCTTTGTTAGTGCTTTCATGTGAATAATATTCATAAAATAAAAGCCAATATAACAGCAGGTTAACTCAGACCATTTGTACTTTTGAGTGGTCGGGACGTAACACCGATAAAAAAAATGCAAGAAGCTCAATACTATGAAGGCTCGTGTTTTTTCTTGCTTGGATAACTTGACAAATGATAGTACCAACGGGTCCTATAGAGCCACAATATAACGGGGTTATGTCTTAGTGGTTTGGCCTGAACAAACATTGACCCTTCTCTGTTACTTGCTATCCATTTGAAATAGGTCGTTTTACACGAAATGAAAGCAGTTTGACCATAAAATGAACCGTTAAAAAGATCGTTTACCGAAATGTTTAAATATTAGCAACCAAAACTGTTCTGCACTGCTATATTCGGTAACAGAATAGATATATTCACTTGTTGACCGCTCTGAATAACGCATTTTTAAACGTAATACATTACCTGTGGCAGGTGTCATTTGCCTTTTCAAGAATATTCGATGCGGGAAACTGTATGTGACGTTGTGGAACTCCTACATGACAGAGACATTCGACAACCAGACCATCCTAACGGTGCCTGTCTCCGCCAATATTGTTGTTGATGTGTTTTTCGTCATTAGCAATGTTTGCAACATTGTACTATTAAGACATTGTATCATCATGCTGTGTATGATCATCATGATCAATATCAGCATTTGCCGTAAGGTCTAAAGAGACCTGTTTGATCTTGAAGCACCCAATGCCCGAACTTATCGACCAAGACGCCGTTTGTAATTACTTTGCATTGAAGCTAGAAATTGGTGGTTACACCATTATTATGGGCGTACATGCTGCGCTTTTAATACAGCATAATGTTACGTACCCCTTCCACTTCAACACACTTAATGTGATTATAACTCTGTTTGACATAGTGGGATGGCCCATAATATTTCACATGTTTGCACATGTCCCTGCTTGTAGCCTCTCATTTACTTCACTGGCCAACACTGAGTGCCCGGTTCATGCTGTCGGCATGGGAACCTCCTAGAGACTGTATTCATTAAATTGAGGTAGAGCTGATACGGGGTTTTACAATTTTGGTAAGTAGGCAGCATGTTAGCTCTAAGGGACAAATAATGATTGGCAACTGCATATCTTCATATATGCGTGTGTATGTGAACAGAATCTTGTTGATTTACTAGCTGTGAATATAACCAGGTAGCTATTATAGTGTAGCAATGGTACGTATGAAGCCACTGTAAGGGTTTGTTGACGATGAACGCAAGTCATTTAGAGATCTTAAGAGTAGACTAATGCGATATATATGCCCTGTGTTTCGATATCTTGGCTTGTTAGATGGAAATGTCGATAGGCAAGTTAAAAGGCGTTTTGTTGCTCTCACATTGATGAGTTATTACTGATTTCATGTATCTTAATGGCATGAGAAAGCTAATTAAGAGACATTCTGGCAGAGCGATTACGCACAATTGAACTGGTTGATGAATGACCCCTTTAAGATGGCTAGCTGACCTAAATGATGAAATGTTATCAACGCTGTGAGGATATTGCGGTATTGATTCATATGATTTACGCATATGAACACCAGCTACATTGTCTTTCCGGATTAACGCTATAAAGCAAAAACAATATTGAATTGCTTCCATCTAAAGTAATTTAGCGAAATATAGGAAGTTCCACAGAATCATTTAGAAAGCCAAAAAATGCGCGCAGTAATTTAACCTACAGATATAACCCACACCAATCGGAACACGAGCTTCAACTGCCATTTTAATGATTACACGCATACGTTACTACCGGTCGAATGCTATCTCAGATTAACTCATGACTTAACAAATGGGTATCGGAACAAACCAAAAGCCAGACATGCTGCAAGCTCGAAGTAGGGCTGAAACCATCTTGTGCGCTTGTATTCGGGTGACTTGATTTTGAGACCGCCGACTTGATCCATTTACGTGTAACGCAATTGGACACTGAACAAAGTCAAGCTATGGGAACGAAATGAAGGTGAAACCATATCGCCGTTTCATATCTTTTTCTGAATATTTAAACGTCTATTTAGTGCGGCATCTGTGGTCAATAAGATTGCCTAATGCCGGAACAATAACGCATGATATAACATGGTGTAGTTTTTGGGTTTCGATTGGTGTCGTTCTATAGACGCTATACACATTGCCGGCTGCATTTATCATCATTAAATGACATATATCAGCATCGCACTGGAGCTAAATGATATGAGTAATCGTTATAACACATCATGGCTAATCAGGTTCCATAAATTCCATCCATATCCTTCACAATATCTCATGTACAAGCATGGTGGTACAATCCTGGACATTATTTGAGCGCAATCGTCCCTTTGCATATTGCCGCCTGATATGTTCGTCACTATTTGCACAACTCTAGATAATACAGAGGGAAGAACAGGCGGTCGGCAAAGCTCTATGCATTTTGTATCCGAATCGGGTTTATGACTATCCATATGGCTAGCGATCGCAGGTGTAAAAACCAAATCCGAGCGAATTTATGTACTATTGATTACTATTCAACGAATGCATATTATCTACATGATGTAAAGAACGCCAAGAAATAATCGAAAATAGCTTCTCACTTCTGTTTTGATTTCCCGCGTTGCTT
>CM067356.1:70537093-70660981 GCA_034190875.2 Urechis unicinctus
CGTAGCGGCAACTGTGCTATCTGCTCGGTCATCAAATAGCCACACGAATGTCACGTATTGATATATCCGATGCGCCATAAATGTGATGGCGCTCCAAATAATTAGTTCCCATGACAACGCTTTTCCAAAATTAAGCCTTATTTTATGTGTCAGAAAATTACTTTGCCTCGTTAACACTATGAATGCGACAGGTATTCGCTTGAGGAAATGTTCGTCGTAGATGCTGCAACAATGTCTTACATTATAACTTACTACGTAACAATCATTTGCACTTCGGTTCTTGAATTAGTGTTTCCGCGAGGTGGTTATGGTAGTGCGGACATCACGTTGCATTATAGTGAGCAGATATCCACCAAACCCATTCTACGTAATATGGTAAATCGTCTTTGACCGAGTCATTAACCGGGTATAGTCTCAATCTGCGAAAGCAACATTCAACTGCAAATAATCAGAAAATGCATCACTTTCAAGCGTTCATAATAGCATACAAAATGAGCACCACAAGGGGCTCTTGACCGATGAGCGTCGTAAGCTGTACATAATTTACCGTTTATGTTGATATTACTTGATGGTATTAATTCATCTGTTAGCTGCTTGTGACCAGAGATGGTATTCAATAAAAACCTTAAGTCGATCTTATTCTAAGGATAATGTAAAATTTCCTTAAATGGCAAGATTTCATTAACTTTTAACTTAAGATGCAAGGAAATTCTTAAGTCTTTCTGAAATACGGCCTTAACCTTATTCGTCCTTAGAAATTAAGGAAGCATACAACCTACCTTACAACAAATCTTAACTTAAGAACGAGCACATTTTTATCATTTTTGCTTGTTTTGTTACGCGTTGCATTTCGACGCGTGCGGTACGGACCATTTAATTTCATCCTACAACGCTTCAGCCAGTACAGGTACGCTTAATTTACGGTATTTATTGATAAATCTCCATATGTTTCGTACCTCTACCTCCAGCGATCGTCCCCGTCAAAGGTTGTATTGCTCTGTTTATATTGTTTTTTTTCTTCTTCTAGTATCTGATTGCCCTATTGAATGTATCATTCTGTATATCTTTTAACAGTGATTCAAATATTTTGATCACTTATTGATATGTGACCTTTTGTTCAGATAAAACTCTAGAGTAACATGTTTTTCGCGATCTATGACAAAACGATTAAATACACTCATCCTTGAACATCTCTAATCATTTGTTCAGTACTAGCTATATAATCATACTTTATTGCATATATTTTTCTTATAATTTATTAGGTTTTTCTGAACTTGTAAAATATACAATGCACAGGCAATTAATTTATGAACTGCAGAGTAAATCAGTACAATAACATTGTTAATGAATTAAATGGTTTATACCTAACCAAATATTGGACCATTGTTTAGTGATATCTATAAGCCATCGCTGACGAAAAGATGATTTGTTTCTATTTCAGGCCATGGATCGTGCTCCAAATTTGAATGATTTGACAGAAATGAAAATTATTCAGCGGTACAGATTTGACATGAATGGCATCTTATATCTGGAACAGTTAATCAGGAATGAAATCACCCCAAAAGTGAATAGAAATAATGCCATAAGTGCCAGGCAAAAAAAAAAATAGTAATCACATTAAGGTACTTAGCAACTGGGCCTATACAATTAAATGACAGTGACTCACACAAAGTAGGCCAACTTACTTTTTCTAGAGTTTTGACTAGAGTCATTGATGTGTTATCAACGCCAGATATTGTTAGACAATTTATTAGATTCCCAACAATCCATGATCAGTTCAGGCGAAACTCATTACAGTTTCAGGGAATCGCCCGATTCCCGAATGTTATTGGAGTGATAGATGGGACCCATATTGGAATTAAGGCTCCTCATGAACATGAAGAAGTGTTTGTGAACAGAAAGGGTGTTCATAGCATAAATGTTCAAGTAGTGTTCGATCCTTTTCATAGAATTATAGATGTAGTTGCGAGATGGCCAGGATCGGTCCATGATAGCAGGGTGCTCCGTGAAAGCGGTTTATTCGACTTGTTTGAAGGGGGGCATTCAAATGGATACTACTTGTTGGGAGATATTGGATATCCAGCTAAAAGATGGCTGCTAACTCCCTACCTGGCACCACAGAATACAACAGAAGAAGGCTACAACCGGTATGAGTTCTGGGTATTATTCCCAAAGTAAACTTTCATCCATGTTATATGTAGCATGTTGGTTATAAATATATGATTTTTAATGCTAATTTGCAATATATGCTTAGTAGCTAATCAATGGTGAATTCAGCCACATGTATGCATTCAATGTTATTTTAATTGTAGATACCATGCTCGAATGATTTCGTTGTTTTAGTTGATACATTAAGACAAGCATATAGAAACTTCCTTGGAATAAATGTATGTCTATAAATATACATCATCCTTCAGTGTACTTCTTACTTTCAGTATACAGTATTTCCTATAAATTGCATGCATGCGGTAACAGGATTGTATATGAAGATTTTGTGAGCTGAAATATTTTCGCAATTGATAAGTGTATGTACAGAACAATGATACATAAATGCAACTTATGTCATAGATTTGATGTGTACATTTTTTATATTGCAGAAGTCACAAAATCACACGAGCTCTTGTGGAAAGATCTATTGAACTCAAGAAAAGGTTTGGTGTTTTCCATGGAAAGTTTCTAGGGGAAATCAGGGCATGGAGAATACCTACTTGTCATATTTGGTGACTACAAACCAAACTTGCATATACCCAGGCTGGGAATCAAACCAGGGCTGCCTTGGCAGATATATAAAGAGATAGTTGTCAAAAAGTTCATGCCCTATTAATTGATTAGATGATAGCGTAATGATGAAAAACAAGTTAAATGAAGTAAATTATATTTCATTATACTAGAAATATATGTAAGCATATGTCACTCTTTACCGTAATATATTCATTATCATTTTATTGAGTTTCTTGTCAATTGTCTTTTGTCAACTTTCCTTATGTCAGTGGGAGCACATTATAATGCATTCAATTTCATTGTAAAAATGTTAAACATATAAAACTATACTGCAGTAAGAAACCATATACAAGACTAGCTAATGGCAATATATTCTTTCAGGGTGATTGTAGCATTTTGTGTTCTGCACAACATCTGAAAAGAGAGAGCAATCCTTATTAACGGCGATGATGATTATGATGACGAGGATGATAATGCAGATGATCAACTGGCACAGGGAGTGCAGCAACCTCCAAATGTTGCTGCGAATAGATTCAGGGATCATGTTGCAGCAACATATTTCAGTAATGATTCTTGTTTTTGCTGTTGTTGAAAGAACCTAGTTATTTTAAAAGCCTTGCCTTGATTATGTCATATCACCAACGAATACCAATTTATTATGAAAATTTGAACAAAATTAAACACAATTTCCCCCACTATGTAGCTTTATGAAAATAAACATTTTGATTAACATAAATGATCAGTTTTAAGTTGTTTTTCCAAAAGCTGGACTTCAAGCTAGAATTTCCTCTTTTTCAGGGCCATGATTTCCATGCAGGTGCTGCAGTGACTGCAGCCGTTGTTGCAAGTGTTGTTGCTGCTACTACTTCCAGAACAGTTGACAATGTAACTTGTGGAAATATCTTGTACCGGCTGTAATGGCTCCTTGAACAGTCTGACATTAAGAAATAAGAAAATATTTACACGCAGAGAAAGCCTTTGGTGTAATAATGTTTGACCTATGTTTGTTATTAAATAAGGTATTTAATGAAATTCGTATGTCATAATTATGTATACAATTTGTTTTCTTACTCAAAGGTATGCGAAGGCTGTGACGGTGTCTCCACTGCACTGCAATTCGAACTGAAAGCAATTAAAAGCAATACAAGTGTTTTAAATACAATTCATTCAATTTAATTTTAAACAGTCTGTATATAAAAGAATGGTTTACATTTAGTAAATGAAATACCTTTGCATTTGAAGTATGGTGCTGTCCAGCCCACTGCCTAATCCTGCAATGTTGGGTGAATTTTCCCCAACAACTGCCATAACCCGTTCTGTCACCTCAGACAGTTTCACAGAATTTGTTCCAGAACCTGAATAATAATGGTGTAGCAACTCCATTAAATTGATTTTATGCAATTATTTAGCTTGTAATTATATTTACATAATAATCGCTTGTACCAAAAGATCAATCTAATTTTGAATATTCACAGAAGTGTTTGAGTTGTTAAAAACAATTGTTTGTTAAAACTGCACCTACATATGTGTGTGATTTTTGCGGTTATAAACTTTAAAAACATAATTGTTGCTTCACGTTTTTTAAAGCCAAAGCATTTGGCTAAAGATACATTTTATACCAATTAGAATCAGTTATCTGTTATATTTTTATTTAAAGAATATATACCAGGTCTACCCAATTCTCTCTTATATAGGGAATACTTTTCCCGGTGGGTTTGAACAAGGTTGTCACACTTCTTTGTTAGTTCAGCCGCTGTTCTGGGGTGGTGTGAATCCTCATTGTAGGCATCATTGATCTTGATCCACAAATCTTTCTTTGTTTCTTAAGTAATTCCTGGAAAAGTTCAAAACTACATGAACTTGCATGTACATGACGTTTATGTCAGCAGTGCTACATGTACACACATGTTTCATAAGTGTTTGTCTGAAATTAAAAACAGCATGTTATCTCATTTTAAGCCAATGCTGCATTTACAAGTGTAAACACAAAGCACGTGTACGTTTTATATATGAACACGTGCATTATTAATATAGCTAAATACAAAGGTTTTCTTACTTGCAGTGTTTCGCATGGGTCAAAAGCTGACACTTCCCCCTATAACTCTTGCTGATAAAATGCAATCTTGCTGCGTAAAATTAGGACTGCGTGTTTTATTTTCCGCCATGATGTATGCTGTCTATAACGTTGGCGCACTCGACTTCCGTTACTATATTAAGAACTTGGAAACTAACGAACGTTCCATGTATAGAAATATTCAGCCAGCCGTGCTTGATAACCGATTTAGGTCAACCTTATAATAAATCTAAAGGATAAGTTTTACTTACGAAATGTAAGGATAAGAAAAATCTTAAGTTTACTTCAACCTTAAGATCAAATCTTAAATTCGCCATTTAAGGATAAGGCCAATTTTAAGTTAAATCTTAAGATATTTATTGAATACCACCCCAGATATTCATACCCTAATCTTATCTATTACTCACTGATACAGAGCCGTACGGACATATTTGACACTAGCTTTAGTAAATTGATAGTTCAAAAATGACCCGCTGCTCTTTTCAAGCTATTGATTCGCGAAGGTACTTTATCTAACACATTACGAGCAAATATCTCGTTTGTTTTGCTGAACAATGAATTATTTCATGCTGATTTTGGCACATTTCATGTGCTAGATCATTCAATCCGTGCCACCACATTCAGTAAATAGTGTCATCTGAATAAACTTGCATTGTACGCTTCTTAATAAACGACATGACGGCTTTTTCAATTGTAAGCTGAATAAAAAAGATTCAGAGCATAAAACTTCGACAAGAATATCAGATAACAGGGTTTCTACAGTAGAAACAACGCGCGTTGTCCCGTACAAACACCTAACTTTTGACGATCAGTTTCAAAAGGGCATTCGGGTCACTTGCTAGCAGTCAGCTTTACAAAATGTTGCCGGGTGAATTGATAAGAGGGCATGCATTAATCTCTTCTGGGGTCAGAAAGGTTTTCGCATATTTCCCTTGCACTGCATCCGTGCAAAGTTTGCGTTTCTGTTAGCTTGGCATTAACTCTTGCCCAGCTAAACCACAACGCAAGCAGATGGACATTTATGGGGGTCATATTCGAATGGGCAACAGGATACCACAATAACCCAAGTAATTGTCAGGTTGTCTAGTTTCCATGTATAGTGACTGTAACTGCATGGGCTTACCAGTGTGGATGCGTCTATGCAACATGAGAAATAGGCTTACAGCAGAGGCAAGGTTTACCATTGGAACAAAAAATAATCGTTCATGTATATATGCAGCTGTACATATAATGTACATTATATTTTCTTAATATACTAGCAGGACAATTGTTCCCGACAATTTGTATAGTTCATATAATAAATGAGTATAACGTTTGAACAGCTCCATGTGCGAATATTTCGCATAACAACAATATCGTTACTACAATACAAATACAGAATCGTCAATATCAGGATGGCAATCGATCGAGAAGTTAACTTGTAAGAGTCATTTTCTGTTCATTGATTGCACAATAGATAACATTTATTACAAAAAAGTCTCTAAACGCAACATGATATTACAATTTTACAGAGAAGTGAAAACAATACCTACGAATTTACTCATCAACCGAAACAGAAGCAACCTGCTACTCACCAGCAACGCATGATTACAGTTAATGTGCCATTATTACAGCACGCACAAGAGTACAGTTTTCGTGTGCATCAATGATCATCACGTTAAAGCTTTGTCTGTTTTATAATGTGCTTAATAATTATGTATGCATTTCCATCGCAAGTTGTACGATGCCCATTCGCACCATGTAGTTACGATTACAGCTTATTCCAGCAATCGTTTGCAATGCTATTGCACATCACACTTGTGGAAGGCACATTGCAATGTACAGTTATGTGTCGGATAAGAGTTCTGACAGCATTCTTTCACGTTTGCTCAAGTGAGGGAAATGTAGACGTTAATAACAAATCCTTTACATTTTCACTGCTATGCATTAATGCACTCGAGGCAGTCTACCGATCATCGAGATAGAAATCGCCGTTCACTTGCGCTACTAAAAGAGTCTAGGTATGTGCGGTCAAGCGGACGCGGGTACGCTATCTTTACAG
This sequence comes from Urechis unicinctus, assembly GCA_034190875.2. Taxonomy (NCBI): domain Eukaryota; kingdom Metazoa; phylum Annelida; class Polychaeta; order Xenopneusta; family Urechidae; genus Urechis; species Urechis unicinctus. Next base: position 70,543,930 of record CM067356.1, read on the forward strand.
GATACGCACACGTTTTTTAGCGTTTGATGTATAAAATGAAGGTACATGAACGGGTGACTTCATAATCGCCATTGCATTGAGGTCAGTGGCGCTTTAGTGCATGGATCATAAAATAATAACATAAACGTTGACGTTCTGCGTATAGAATTTGTAATTTTTGAATATTCGGCTTACGGCATTGAGATTTTTATGAGCAACAGTTCACTAATGGTAGTTAAATAGAAATTCTATGTCTTTATGTTGCATTGTGAATGATCTATCGAGCCTACCAGGGAGTCGATTCTGTTGCAACCAGACAGTGAAATATGCATCGAGTGGTTGATGTTGTGGATGCCTGCAACATCCACTTACTAAAAGATAGGTTGAGCAACATATGTGGTGGATCGCGCACACTGTGAGTGTTATTTCGAGCACCGTGTATGTTAGATGCTCGCGACGCCCGCGCAGTGATTGTTATATTACGCAGTTCCAGCCTTAGTTCCTGTTTACGAATCATTTTGACAGATATTACCAATAACTCAAGCGGTTGATTTCAATTTGTGAGGCGGATGAACTTCTCTTGATACTTTAAATGTTGTTATTTATAAGCCATATATATATATACACTAATTTCTCCATTTTGCAACTTCGTGTTCAAAGAATTTAGATTCCTACTAAAACGGACTTAACTGTGTTACATGATGAATATGTTTCGGGTATAACATATGGTCGATCATTTGGGCTAGACAATAGGATGTACATTTGTTGCCAATCTTATCAACTCAAAATAACAATGAATGACAAAAATGAACCTAATCCGTACTTTTCAAACTGTATGAAACGTACGCATTAATCAACATTTTTCTAGTAGTATCCATTCTCGCTTCTAAACCCGAGATTGCTCTCGTCTATTGTTTATAGTCTTGAAAATAGCGTGTAAGCGGAAAGTTCGACCATATGCTCCTTTATATTTGCGTGAAGTTAGTTTTTAGATAAATGGCCTCCTCAGCATTTATATTTGCCAAATATAGATTGATGTGCAGGTGTATAGCGACGATGCGTCATTGACTATAATGAGTGCATAATGTTAGGATGCTAAATATGTTCGGATGCAAATAATATGATCTCCAACAACGGCCCCATTAAATGTAGCAATTAACCTAACAAAACATTTATATTAATTATGACTGCATCTGTTTAACATTTGACATGGATGAGAAAAGTCGCTGTCATATACAGATGCACTTTGTGATATATGTCGGCTATTCCATAATTGATGCAGCGGAGAGCATCACTCATATGCTGGGATGATTTACATTAAACAAACGCCAATGTGAGATCAGGTCTGCTGCAATGACGGAGCGATATTAATGCACATTGGACTATGGCGGTGGGGCTTGTGCCAATAAATAGGTAATCTTTCGTTTGAGTGCAGCAATAAGCGGTAATCCGCTGTAAACACTTGCGATCAAATCGAATATTCTAATATACGTATTTTATTTCGATTATCTTCGGTGTAATAATGGAGTGGGGATGGTGGGATAATCCACAAAATAACGTGACACTAGTTACCTTACTTTCGCCACTGGCTAAACACATTTATAAAAATGACCCCATTTGCGTAGGTGAAGTGCCCTAGCCCAATACGAATATATGATTGCACAAACCAGTAAGTACCACGGTTACAAAGAATACTCTGCGAGCAACCATCTCCACATCGTTTTCGATTGTAGAATAAAAACAAAAGAACATCTCTCAAATGTGAGTCAAATGTAGCATAACAACTAGGTTGTCGCTGTATGTCTTTGCGTAAGGAGACATGGCCATTGTGTATCTTGAGCGCCATCTAACAATTCCGAACATTATTTTCATGACACTATGAAGCACGATCTCTATAGTAGTACTGATTAAACATTTTTACGTTTTTTCCGACCGCTGAACAATATCATCGTTGACCACTGTCTAAACCAGCGATGATTGTCCGCCCTTACAGCGTAGCGGCAACTGTGCTATCTGCTCGGTCATCAAATGGCCACAGGAATGTCACGTAATTGATATAACCGATGCGCCATAAATGTGATGGCTCTCCAAATAATTAGTTTCCATGACAACGTTAGCCGGGGCTTTTCCAAAATTAAGCCATAATTCATGTGTCAGAAAATTACTTTGCCTCGTTAACACTATGAATGCGACAGGTATTCGCTTGAGGAAATATTCGTTGTAGATGCTGCAACAATGTCTTCCATTATAACTTACTACGTAACAATCATTTGCATTTCGGTTCTTGAATTAGTGTTTCCGCGAGGTGGTTATGGCAGTGCGGACACCAAATTGCATTATAGTGAGCAGATATCCACCAAACCCCTTCTACGTAATATGGTAAATCGTCTTTGACCGAGTCATTAACCGGGTATAGTCTCAATCTGCGAAAGCAACATTCAACGGCAATTCATCAGAAAATGCATTGCTTTCAAGCGTTCATAATATCACGACAAAATGAACACCACAAAGGGCTCTTGACTGATGAGTGTAATAAGCTGCACATAGTTTACCGTTTATGTTGATATTACTTGATGGTATAAATTCATCTGTTGGCTGTTTGTGACCAGATATTCATATCCTTATCTAATCTATTACTCACTGATTCAAAGCCGTAAGGACATATTTGACACTAGCTTTAGTAAATTGATAGTTCAAAAAGACCGGCTGCTCTTTTCAAGCTATTGATTCGCGAATGTACTTTATCTAACACATTCCGAGCAAATATCTCGTTTGTTTTGCTGAACAATGAATTATATCATGCTGATTTTGGCACATTTCATGTGCTAGATCATTCATTCCGGGCCACCACATTCAGTAAAAAGTGTCATCTGAATAAAGTTGCATTGCACGCTTCTTAGTAAACGACATGACGGCTTTTTCATTTGTAAGCTGAATAAAAAAGAGTCAGAGCATAAAACTTCTACATGAATATCAGATAACAGGGTTTCTAAAGTAGAAACAACGTTAGCCCGTACAAACACCGAACTATTACCGATCAGTTCGAAAGGGCATTCGGGTCACTTGCTAGCAGTCAGCTTTACAAAATGTTGCCGGGTGAATTGATAAGAAGGCATGCATCTTCTGGGGTCAGAAAGGTTTTCTCATATTTCCCTTGCACTGCATCCGAGCAAAGTTTGCCTTTCTGTTAGCTTGGCATTAACTATTGCCCAGCTAAACCACAACGCAAGCAGATGGACATTTATGGGGGTCATATTCGAACGGGCAACAAGATAACACAATAACTCAAGTAATTGTCAGGTTGTCTCGTTTCCATCTATAGTGACTGTGACTGCATGGGCTCACCAGTGTGAATGCGTCTATGCAACATAAGAACTAGGCTTACAGCAGAGGCAAGGTTTACCATTGGAACAAAAAATAATCGTTCATGTATATATGCAGCTGTACATATAATGTACATCATATCTTCTTAATATACTAGCAGGACAATTGTTCCCGACAACTTGTATAGCTCATATAATAAATGAGTATAACGTTTGAACAGCTCCATGTGCGAATATTTCGCATAACAGCAATATCGTTGCTACAATACAAATACAGAATCGTCAATATCAGGATGGCAATCAATCGAGAAGTTAAATTGTAACAGTCATTTTTTTCTCATTGTTTGCACCATAGATAACATTAATTGCAAAAAAGACTCTAAACGCAACATGATATTACAATTTTACGAAGAGGTGAAAACGATACCTACGTATTTACTCATCAACCGAAAAAAGCAACCTGCTACTCACCAGCAACGCATGATTACAGTTAATGTGCCATCATTACAGCACGCACTAGAGTACAGTGTTCGTGTGCATCAATGATCATCACGTTAAAGCTTTGTCTGTTATGTTATGTGCTTAATAATTATGTATGCATTTCCATCGCAAGTTGTACGATGCCCATTCGCACCATGTAGTTACGATTACAGCTTATTCCAGCAATCGTTTGCACTGCTATTGCACATCACACTTGTGGAAGGCACATTGCAATGTACAGTTATGTGTCGGATAAGAGTTCTGACAGCATTCTTTCACGTTTGCTCAAGTGAGGGAAATGTAGACGTTAATAACAAATCCTTTACATTTTCACTGCTATGCATTTTTGCACTCGAGGCAGTCTACCGATCATCGAGATAGAAATCGCCGTTCACTTGCGCTACTAAAAGAGTCTAGGTAGGTGCGGTCAAGCGGACGCGGGTACGCTATCTTTACAGGATACGCACACGTTTTTTAGCGTTTGATGTATAAAATGAAGGTACATGAACGGGTGACTTCATAATCGCCATTGCATTGAGGTCAGTGGCGCTTTAGTGCATGGATCATAAAATAATAACATAAACGTTGACGTTCTGCGTATAGAATTTGTAATTTTTGAATATTCGGCTTACGGCATTGAGATTTTTATGAGCAACAGTTCACTAATGGTAGTTAAATAGAAATTCTATGTCTTTATGTTGCATTGTGAATGATCTATCGAGCCTACCAGGGAGTCGATTCTGTTGCAACCAGACAGTGAAATATGCATCGAGTGGTTGGTGTTGTGGATGCCTGCAACATCCACTTACTAAAAGATAGGTTGAGCAACATATGTGGTGGATCGCGCACACTGTGAGTGTTATGTCGAGCACCGTGTATGTTAGATGCTCGCGACGCCCGCGCAGTGATTGTTATATTACGCAGTTCCAGCCTTAGTTCCTGTTTACGAATCATTTTGACAGATATTACCAATAACTCAAGCGGTTGATTTCAATTTGTGAGGCGGATGAACTTCTCTTGATACTTTAAATGTTGTTATTTATAAGCCATATATATATATACACTAATTTCTCCATTTTGCAACTTCGTCTTCAAAGAATTTAGATTCCTACTAAAACGGACTTAACTGTGTTACATGATGAATATGGTTCGGGTATAACATATGGTCGATCATTTGGGCTAGACAATAGGATGTACATTTGTTGCCAATCTTATCAACTCAAAATAACCATGAATGACAAAAATGAACCTAATCCGTACTTTTCAAACTGTATGAAACGTACGCATTAATCAACATTTTTCTAGTAGTATCCATTCTCGCTTCTAAACCCGAGATTGCTCTCGTCTATTGTTTATAGTCTTGAAAATAGCGTGTAAGCGGAAAGTTCGACCATATGCTCCTTTATATTTGCGTGAAGTTAGTTTTCAGATAAATGGCCTCCTCAGCATTTATATTTGCCAAATATAGATTGATGTGCAGGTGTATAGCGACGATGCGTCATTGACTATAATGAGTGCATAATGTTAGGATGCTAAATATGTTCGGATGCAAATAATATGATCTGCAACAACGGCCCCATTAAATGTAGCAATTAACCTAACAAAACATTTATATTAATTATGACTGCATCTGTTTTAAATTTGACACGGATGAGTAACGTCGCTGTCATATACAGATGCACTTTGTGATATATGTCGGCTATTCCATAATTGATGCAGCTGAGAGCATTACTCATATGCTGGGATGATTTACATTAAACAAATGCCAATGTGAGATCAGGTCTGCTGGAATGACGGAGCGATATTAATGCACATTGGACTATGGCGGTGGGGCTTGTGCCAATAAATAGGTAATCTTTCGTTTGAGTGCAGCAATAAGCGGTAATCCGCTGTAAACACTTGCGATCAAATCGAATATTCTAATATACGTATTTTATTTCGATTATCTTCGGTGTAATAATGGAGTGGGGATGGTGGGATAATCCACAAAATAACGTGACACTAGTTACCTTACTTTCGCCACTGGCTATTCCGTTTAGTAATTGTAACACGTTTATGGAGTAATTGCGTTCAGAGCTTTAAGTAACGCCCATGGCTCATTTGTATCTAGCGTGTTTGACACGATATCTTGCCGAGTGACACTTGATCAATAACATTACGTTCGTCAATGCATATCCATGATCATACGCAATCACGCACGGATATGGCATTAGTAGTTTTTCATCAAACAAATGGCGAGACAAGATCATTAGCATGAACACTTAGTTATCAAATATTATCACACAAAATGACGTAATTAATAAGTTGTTTCCTAAGGAATTTGACGTTATCAGAACTGGTAAAAGCCATAAGGCGATGCCACCAGCTAATTAGCACCCGTTTGTTTATGATAACCATGCACCGTTACCTAGATGCTGAATACACAATATTCAAATCTTACGAATATTTTTTTTTGTCATGACACGATCAATATGTGACATATTCAGAGGCTTAATATAATGAATTGTTATAGAATGGTTGCTATATGTATAATTCCTTTGAATTTTCTTCACTCTCTTTGATCAATTATGTTGACGATGTTTGATGCAAAGTATGTTGCATAATACAATGGTTTGGTTCATTGCCAGGACAACGTGATGTAAAATTATAACATTGACGTCTAATGAGTCATAGTCCCACAAGTCAAAACAATCTGTCACCTAAGTCAAAACATTAAACAACATCTGCTCGTTGGATTGTAGTTATAAGACATTAGCGTTTTATGAAAAAAAAGACATTAATCGTCTACATAAGCTTCCATCTAGCTCATAAACACACACAAACAGAGACGTTTTCATACCGTAAAACCTATTTGTAAGTTAACAAGGTTTGCCTTGTATGTATCTACAAGCAACGCGCGAAATCCCTAGTGTTTGACTATCCTTTTTCGAAACGGCAAACGGATAACTTGCTCGTAATCACTGTCACAGCATGCTGACTTGTGTATTTGAAACGAAAGACGTAATTTTGTTCTTCTCATATTTTTCTGGCCCCGCATTCGAGCAAAGTATGAGTCTCTGTTAGCTTGGCATTTACTATTACCTTGATTAACTATAACCCCAGCAGAGGGACATAGAGGTCTTATTCGAGCGCGAAATATGATAAAACAATAACTCTTTAAGACAATATAAGGTGAAACTTGCTCTGTGCTTGTTACCCTATAAATGGTGGTCCTGATAAAGCGCGGGACTATATAGGTTCAACAGTATGAAGTAGACTTTGTAGCATATAGAATAGCATTACTGAAGACGGTAAGGTTTACCAATGTAACATACAAATAATCTTTCATGCATATATATATATATATATATATATATATATATATATATATATATATATATATATATATATATATATATATATATATATATATATATATATATATATATATATATATATATATATATATATATATATATATATAATATATATATATATATATATATATATATATATATATATATATATATATATAGCTGTACATGCATTTACATAATATGTTCATAATATACTAGCGGCACAATTAATTTATTTAGGAAACCGTATAAACAACTCTCTGGCAAATATTTTGCATACGAGAAAAGTTAGTTGCTATAATGCGTACATAATTGTCAATATCAGGATAGTCATTTAAAGTTATTTGTTGCACATTACATAACATGTATTATAAAAAGTCGTTAGACGCAACTTGAAATACCGTTTTTACAAATAAGTAAAAAAAAGTAATTACTTCGAAAAAAGGAACAGTTTAGATTCTCTTTATATAGCACACATATTATGTCAATTTCAATATGCATTACAGATCATCATGTTTAAGTTTGGTTCGTTATACAACGTGCAAACATATAGTTTATTCATTTCCAAAGCAAGTTGCATTATGCCACTGAGCACAGTATGGTTATAATAACTACTTTTTACATTAACAGTTTGCACTGATGTTCCGTATACAAATTTAAAGCAGACACATTGCATTGTAAAGAAATGTGTCAATTTAAATTTGGTGTGATTGAGTTAGGAGTGCGTTCTTTCAAGCATGCTCCCGGGAAGGGAATTAAAACGTTAATAACAAAGCCATTCGATTGTTGTCTATTGGTCATCTTGTGGGGAATTGACATTCATTTGGGATACTAATTAGAAGACACTGCATAGGTGAGGTAGAGTGGACGCGGGTCAATTATCTTTCTAGGATTGGCATACCCTTTTATGCCTTTGATGTGTGACAAAAAGGTATATTACAGGTTGATTGCATGATTGCTTATGGAATGAGGTAATTTTGGGGGTATAAGGTCGACACTCTTTCCGGCAAATTTTGCTAGAGGGATTATCGACCAACTAAAGTGAATGGAAGAGCGTCATAATAATTCATTCAACAGATTTGACGCAACGCGCTTGATATCGATTCGTTGGTGTGGATCGATGCGTGTAGTTGGCAGACTTAAATGCATGGCTTTATTGAAAATGTGTATGCCTTTGATTGTACCTCTAACTGTATTGTGCAATAGTTATATGCAGATGTGAGTTTTAATACAATGCGTACGTACAATCCTTAATTGTTTCTGCACTAAAACCCTTTATTTGGTAATTTGAAGAGCTATGCATGTGTAATGGTTATCATGCGTTATACCCGTCTACTGTTTATGTGGTTGGTCATTAAGCTAACGACCTGTGTCATTTTTCAAAGCTTTTGAACATAAGCGGGATGCAATGTCACTTGCAAATATGCTGTTAGGAAAAAACGGAACTTGCTGACCTTGTCTGCAGATAAATGAGTATTAAAAGCGTTGCTTAATTCAGTTAAATTACTGCATAACACTAATTAGAAATGTTAATTGTTTTAAGCATCAATCATTCCAAGTCTCATTGCATTGAACAATATGTTGAAAATATGTAAACGATTTTCTGGTGAATATAACGTAGTTTTTAATCCTTTGAAAACAAAATGCATAAAATATGGCAGGGCAGTAAATGAATTTGATAAGGTGATTTTGTATGGCTCTACTATTGAATGGGCTACAACTATTTAACACTTAGGAAACGTCATTGATAACATGTTGAATGATTATAGTGATTGCACATCAAAATGTTCTAAGTTTAATGTTGCTTTCAACAAAATGATGGGGAACTTTGGAGAGTTGCATAAAAACTGAAAAAGGCTGTTAGGCGAATACTCAACCTTCCAATTGCTTCGAATACTTGGGTACTGGGGCCATTAGGTGGCCAACTACACATTAGCGTTTCCTTATGCATAAAAACGCTGAAAATGATTGTCCAAATGAATCACAGTGACAATGCAGTGATTAAGTATGTGATCATACATGCTTGTTCTAATGCCCTTTCACCTTTGGGTCGCAATATTGCTTACCTTAAACACATATACAACATTAATGTTCATAATGAGGTGGGGTTCAATATCACACAAATTATCAAGAACGAGTCGTTAACAGATGAACAGCAGGCTATGGTCTGTATCTTAAATACATTGTTTTGTGTTAAAAACAATGAAATTATGATTGAAGAATTTGACGATGAAATGATTTATTTGATGATACAAGATATTTTAGTATCGTAACAGTTTTATCTCTTTTTCGGTTGAATGTAGCACTATAGTTTAAATATATGTATCACAATTATTGTTTATGCAGGTACCTTGAGTACGAAATAAACATATATATATTACAGCGTGCAATGTTCGCGTCGTGGATTTAATTATCATTGAATATTTATTGCAGGAACAATAGCAATTCCTTATGTGCCCTTGAACGTCAAGTTCCCATAAGTTATGATCAACGTCTATGTTATCATTCAGGCTTTTTAATCATCCGTGTAACTTTATCTCCCTACGTACGTTTATCCAATAATCGCAGAGTGCATCAAGGCGCAAATTCGGCTAACGTGGACTCTAATGGGGCATTATGAAATTGAGTGTTAGATGAAATAGTCTGCACTCGTTAGACAAATGATACACATATGTTTTGGGTCAGCTGTTTTAAGGATAGTGTTATAAGTAATAAACCCTCAGCCGTTTTAAGGTCATGAATATGTGAATGTTTTCTATCCCGGGATAATGTTGTGTCACATAACAGCGCTAAATCTGCAAGCTGCATGTGTGTTATATCTCCACAACGCACGCACTAGCATACGTTTTTATTTCTATGAGCAGTGCAAGACCACGGATCTGAATAGCACAAAGTGAGGGACGACCTTTTGTATCGCATGTCTACTTACATTGATTGGCATCACCTAGTTGGCACATTGAGCATACCGCTCAAGCATTAAAGGTGCTAGGTAAATCGGTGAAACACTTTCGACATATAGATTTGCAGATGCTTTGGGGTAACATAATTGCAAGCCAGAAGTACGTGGCCTGGCAACGGATCTAGCCCTATAATGGTTGCGCAGAGAAAATATACGTACAAATGAAGCCATACCATTTAGCATAAATGTATTATTTTTATAAACAGCAATACTATGACTTGAGCAGCTGCTCAGTGGACATTGTGTAAGCTAAGTTACTGCAATAATATACCGCACTCTATGTTATATTCTTGAGACAAGTGATTGGACGTACTAATCAAAGCAGTCACGCGCCAGGGGAAGGCCGATTTTCTTAACGAATATGACTACTGCAAATGTGTTATATGAAAGTCTATGCAAGGTGATGACAACTAGGGTAGTCGCTATATCTCGGTTACACTGGCTAGGGAACGTTTTATTTGATGAGGAGGCTGCAAGGCGTCGCACATAGTCTTAGTGCTTTATAAATTGTTACAGTACTTCCATAGTTGTATATGCTGATAGTTAGGGAAACATTGTTACACGCTTCTTGCTCCGGATTGGATATAACTTTCAAGTGGAGATATATGTCAACGTTATACTTCTGACGTATATAACATATTACATACTATCAACATCATATCGGCTATTCCTTGGCCATTGCGTATTATATTTACCTTCATAATATACACCTACTGTCCTTTATCATATCAGTGCATATAATCATCCATTGCTACATGAATCATATATGTGACCTGCATGAAGTCACTTCCGCACCCCAAATATCCTGACACAATATATTTCCTACCAGCACTAGCATTGGAAGCTTGTTATTACGGGGCATTTCGTGACAGAAGCATAGCCAACGATGCATTCTTACCATGAGTATTTTTATCTTAAGCAATACAGTTTGTCATTTGAACGCAGCAACAAGAGACATGCCTACCCAACCTACTCATAATCCAGTTGGACCGCCGTTGTATGTGACTCCATAAAAATCTTATTGATCTTTTGGTCACAAAAGGCTTTCTGATAGTTTGCTGTGATTGAATGGTAGATGAGAAAGCAGCGTAATTCCCTGAGCAATATGCTCAAAACCTTTAACACATCGTCCGTTTCATAAATAGCATATTATTGAGATAACGTCATCGGCTGTAACCGAAGCGATACGCCCTTTTCGGATTATGCTCTTACCATTGATTCATTGAAAGTAACTACCAAACATGATAAATCAGTTAACCGTTGCCCCTGACAGAGCGACAGCAAAGCTCACATGACTTTACAAGGTTGACGCATGTGTGCTTTGTTATTGCAGATAATGTATATCATGGATCGACTAGACAGGATCCCATATTGTGAGCACCTCTGTAATGTAATGAAAAAAAAACATACTAAGCAAAAAACTTATAGATGGTTATTAATTTGAGATGGATAGTACAGAAACATCGGCTGCATGGCGCCAAACATATATCGGTCTGTATTCTACTCGCTTAGGATTAATGTACTTTCTACAGCGTCACATTTGGTCTGTCTACCGTTTGCAGTATAAACTGATTGCCATTTGGTGAAAGGCTTATCTAATGGCGCATGAATTATTGCCGGGTTACCAAGTGTCCCTCAATACCTTAGATTTTATATTTCATATTAGCACAAAACGGTTCTGATCCGCTATTCATATATAAAGCTTTGATTCTTAATGGCAGTGGGTGTCAAATCATTAGCAGAACCAGCAGCACAGTATATCGATCGCGCTCATTTTAGAGCAATATGCTTATTACAATTATATCTTTACTGTCAAGAATGCTCAGATGAGGGCAATCAGTTTCATCTATACTGCGGATTGAAACGCATGAATCATACCGTTACCACAAAAGAGCTCTTTCTCTACATTTTGACTATAATTGTTGCATCAGACGTCATCAACATAACGGACGCGCCTATCAGCAATACCATTAACAGAATAGTAGCAGCACACCCAACATACCATTATTTATCTCTCAAAGCATATATCATAGCGTGTTCTTCATAACACGAATAATTTGCATAATATTTATCCTATCGTGCTAATGAACTATGTTTTGAAAGTCTCAGAACTAATCTAAATAGGAAATTACCGACATGTATGAAGCCTTTGATGTCATGCATTTACGGCGTACCATACTTAGCCTTAGAGATATACATGCTGCAACACGTAATCCAGGTGATGCTGCATCATTTGTCACCATGATTAGGCATTGGTAATATAAGTAGACATATTGGAGTGAGTGACAGACAATTAAACCCTTCAGTAAGTGCCAACATTGCCACACATAAGACTGGTCGTATGAACGCTAAATTATTAAGTTAATTTAAAACTAAACCAATCGAAACATGTGTGCATATTACACCACAACAACACTAAGGGCGATCAATGCTTAAGAGCCACTCTACTGAGGCATTCGGTGTATGCCATAACATCATGAGAGATACTACAATACCGAGACTTAATATGTATCGAAGTGTTTTGCAATTGCCCCTATGTTTATTACATAGGAATGCTTTTTGGCTTAATTGAGTGCATGAAAACCTCTGCATTTTATCAAATTCAGCTCTGTCTTCGGACGAAACATTGATGATTCAGAAATATGATCCCCAAAAATGTCAATAATGGTTCAGTTAAGGTGCTAAACTTACACAGCGGTTAGACAACGATTTGCAAACGAGTGAAAATGCACTGTGTGAAAATTGTCAGAAATGAATGCAAGTTTGCGTTATTAGCAATATGTGGCCCTAATTGAATTAGTAACAGATTAGTTGTGTGTATCGGGACTACGTACGTTATATGTAAAAAACAAAACAAACCCTGCGATACATAGGTCAATCCATGTAGACACTTTACGGTGTGAAAAGTGTCATGTAGCTGACAGTTAAAACAACCCGCGTCCTATCGATTATCATGATGCATGCAATTCAAGTTGATTCCGATGGCACTTTTAACTTGATGTGATGTCCCGGAATGGACGATCTGCAGTATGAACAGCGCCACAATCAGTAGGTTATAGTTCATTATTCAGCGAAAAATGCGAGATAAAATATTTCGCTGTGTTCTGATATTTACTAGTCTAAATAGGAAATTATCCACATGTTTGAAGTCTTTGATTTCATTAAAGCGAACCATACTTAGCCATAGGGATGTCCATGTTGCAAAACATAATCCAGGTGATGCTTCATTATTTATCACCATGCTTCGGCATCAGTAACATTGGTAGAAATATTAGAGTGAGTGACAGACAATTTAACACGTCAGATCGTGTTAATGAACATATTTAGCTTCACAATGTAAATATATATGAAACAATTGATGGTATACATTCACAGCATACAATTTTTAGCCATGGTAAATTTCAACATTGTAGCACATGAGACTGGTCGTGTGTATGCATAATTATTAAGTTAATTTAAAAATTAATGAATCGAAAGAGTTGTACATTTTACAACACAGCAACACTGTTAGTCGATCAATGCTTAAGTGCGGCTCTACTTAGGCATTCGGTGTATGCCATAACATCATGGGACATACTACAATACCGAGACTTAATATGTATCCCAGTGTTTTGCAATTGCCTCTATGTTTATTGCATAGGAATGCTTGCGGCTAAATTGAGTGAATGAAAACCTCTGCATTTTATCAGATTCAGCTCTTCGGACAAAACGTTGATGATTCAGAAATATGGTTCCCAAAAACATAATATAATTGTTCATTTAAGATGTTGAACTTACCCAGCGGTTTGACGAACGATTTGAAAACGAGTGAAAATGCACTCTGCGAACATTGTCAGAAATGAATTAAGTAACCCAATACACTATCAAATAAAGGCTCATAGCTACATTTTTCATACAATAATGTCCACAACAATATTGCAGTTTAATCAATTGCTTCATTTGCATAATTGAATAGGAAAGAACAGACGTATTCTGCGTTGATCGTTTGACAAAACTAGAACTGCCAAATTTGCGGTTGTTATGCAGCCGATGTTTGTAGACTAGCTCTTTGACCAGAACGTAGCCGCGCATCCAAAGCCGAGGGATTGAAACTCATCTCTATAATATAAAAACTCTTCTCGGTTATAAATATAATATATTGACATTTTACAAGAACATTGGCCTGTTGCCGTCGCCTATAAAGACGCAATCTCATTGACTGTACTTGACAAGTTATGTAGACGGATTCGCTTTTCTGATTTGTGCTCGGCTTTTGTTAGAAAATACGAAAAATCGTGTCCATATCTGGGTAATAAAACTAAAAGATTCTGACACGTTTGAGTGGAAAGCCCCGAAATAGAACCTCTGCAAAACGGTTTATCTTGCGACTTGTGAATATAGCAGCGTAGCGCCGGTATATAACGTCCGCTCGTGGGGATCTCTGGGGCTGGTGGTCATGGAAACTGATACCGCTGATCACTTTTACTGTGATACGCACAGTTTGATACAGGATATTGCTGTGTCACTGTTTGAGGCTAGGGAGATAATTACGAGCGTGCACAGCAAGGAAAAGCTCGATTTAGATCCCCACAAATATGCAACGCCTCTTTTAACATTCCCCTTGTGGCTAGGTTATCTTAAGTAGTATACGATGCAGTGAATAATAAGGGTGATGGTAAAGGAAGACACCTAAGAGAAAAAACATTTGTTTCGTATTAGACGACGTACATCTAAGATGTTTGTAAATCTGAGCTGAATGCATATGGCACACCTTTGCGTTTGTTACAGCATTCATATTCTAAGATTGTGGTCGCATATCAGGAAAATAATGGGTCGAACATTGCAAGAAACATAGCTGGCTGTAATAACATAGCTGGCTGTAATACCCGAGAGACACACTTTATACAGTCTTTTACAAAGCAAAGCACGCAGGTATAAATTTGAAAGTGTCACACGCAATTCTTAATCTGAATTAAGCAATGCTTTCGATGATCATTTATAGCCCAGCAAAGTTAAGGAATACATGGAAAAGGTACTTTTGAAGTCCATTCGCTAGTTCCGAATATAATTATTAATTTGAGAGACCTACAAAGGATAGTAAGAGATAAAATCAAAGGCGTATACATTTTCTATAAATCCAGGCCCTTAAATTTACCAAACACAAACGACGAATCTTTATCAATCGTGCTGCATTGATTCAAATAATTGCATTTTTGTTTAACCTTTCCAATCACTTTAATCATTCGACAATACATCGAGCAAATTCTTTCGGGAAAAGTGTCGGCTAAATACCGTCAAATGGACATAATTGTGTAAACGATTATGTATTCACCGTTGCATGTCATACAGCAAACGCAAAAAAAGGCATCTTTATCCAGCTCAGACGGGATTTTCCGGAAGGGATGTGCATTTTCTACCTCTAAAACGTAATTGAGCCTGGCCACTGTAATCACTGAGCATGCTTTCAATCGTTGGTGATATGGGCGAGAAGAAGAACAACTAGGTGGTCTAAACTTTCGATGAGTTGAAGCAAGTACAATCAACAGCGTTTACTTTTCTAATAAGTTTATATCATTGAATAGTTTAACGAACGATTCATAGTAGATGGGCCGGTTATCTGCTGTGGTGTTGACGATGCGGTCCGGGAATATGCATCCATTCGTCATTGAATGATAGCATCCTGTGCAAGCCACTGCTGCCGAGTATTATGCAAACACAACCGGTTCTTACAACAATATTGATCTTAGCAGTCAGACTGTCCACGGGCGTTACATTTACCTAATTTGCAGCAGCCATTGTGTATCAGGGGAAATCAACAATAATCCGAGCAAGATCACAGATAATCTTAATACGCGCCTTGGTCGATCCATTGCCTCAGCGGAGTGCACTGATGACCTGATTAAAAATGTTTCCGGCCAACAATCCAGCATAGCCATTTAAAGTAGAGATTGAGACCAGACGACAATATGGACATTCAGTGTTCTTAGAGAAAATCAATTGCAACAATAACGCCATAAAGCAATTTCAAACCCTTCTACCCTTAAAGTGTGGAACAAAAGTGATATACCCGCGCTTTATGGGCGAAAATTAATAAGCTATAATAGATGACGATGTCTTTATGACCAAACGTTAGTGGGTAAGGTGAGAGAGGACAGTATATGGCGGACGACAATGCTCGAATAATGTTTGAGGATAAAGGTTCATGCTTAAATCACTTGGGGCATGGTAAGTGCTGTGGAGTGAAGCGTCGAACGCCTTATATCGCCTGGTTAAAACGTATCAGACATACGTGGCGATCACACAAAAATACGTTTCAAGCGGCAGTTACCAAATAAAATGTGAATTGCCAATAAACGGTCGATATGCGGAAACCACATATGCCAGGATCGGCATAAATTGCCTATAACATATGTACACCTAACCTATCAGCGAATTATAGCCTCATCCACCGTACGTTGCATCATTAGCATTGTTCCACAATTGGCTGTTACTCTAAATAATTTTAGGTTAATAAAGAAATACTGCTCTAACGTTTTGTTGTATTGATAATTTGTGCTTTTAAAACCACAATACCATGGACGGTACTTGATAAATATTCGGACGGAGTTGTTTTCATCACTCAGCATGGTATGCCATTAACACCAATTATATATGTACAAGGTGTTAGCCATGAGTAATACTGGGCTGAACGTTTTGCACTGGTCAACACTCGTTGGCATCCTTTTCACAAGATATCATTTCATTTTTCGCAGCTTACAGTGAGCATTACCTTGTAAATCCGGCTTGAAACACAGTGTCTATTTCACCAGAACGGCTACGAAGGTCATTTCACGTCTACAACAAAGCTGTACACACCGTAGACAATTCATGACCTTCTTTTTATGTTTCCTTCTTATCCCCTTATGATCGAAGCGCACATAAATCATCTCTCAATAATATTTGGAAGTACATTCCTGACTCATTTTGTATGATTTGATAGCGTTAAGGAAAACAACCGAATGTGACTTTTATCAGGAGTTGATAGTCTAAATTTCCTGCCTGCGTTTGGCTACGATTTTATCAACATAAAGGAGGGCAATTACAGTTTAACATATGTCCACCTTTTTGAAAAATATTACAACGGTAGCCGAATTTACAGTAATCATTGGTGCCATGTGGACGAAACAACACTTGCAGATTTTACAGTAGAGACACGGTTGATACATGTACATAGCATCATTGTCATCCACCCACCAAATGATAATGCGTAGGATATTTGTGTTTATCAAATTACCATAATCCTCCTGTTCATGTGCTGTGCATGGAAGAAAAATCACATGACATTCAAGTACACTATTTATGTTTGCATACTGCTGGGTTGTGGTCTGAGCATTTATATCGGCATTGCCAAATTGCGCTAAACGTGCTCTCTCGTTATTTCAAGCTATGACAGCTGCATAATTAGGTGCTGTCTCCAACAAATTTCAACCCGTGCTAGGCATCATCCATTAGCAACGAAAGCAGTATGTCATCCGATTTGTATATCATCGACCTCTTAAAAGACATAAGGCCGGGTTTCAGACATAGTTATATAGTATAGATAAACACCTTTTAGATAATCAGCATAAAACCAAATGTTGCATGCACTGACGAAAACATCTGATTCATTAAAAGATAAGTATGTGTAATCTGTAATACTAAGGTCATTATAACGTCTCAATACAAGGGAGTAATTGCTGCTGACACATAAAGGAAATTGCTGTTGTCACGATCCCTGCTTCTCCTGTGACGTCCTATAGCATTCATTACAACAAACATGAAATATAAGGGTCCTCCGCTGTGATATAAGCTTAGGCGCTAAAATGTGCGATGTAAAACGTATCCCTTCGAGTTGTACTGTGATGTGACAAATGGGAACGCAGGCTATAAGTGTAACATTTCGGACGCCAAAACAAATAATGTTTGCATAGGGTCATCTGCCTATTCATATATGCGCGCTATACCTATGAATCGATATCCACATGCGAAATGAATAGTAAATGTCTGAACACACAAACGTGAACCACTTTGACTATTTCAACAGACCGGCTACGTACGCCATTTCATATCTACTACAATGATGTTCACACAATAGGAAGGCAATGAACATGTTTTATTGTTAGCCTCTAAACCAAGTATGATCGAAACGGACATAACTCATCGTTTGACAATTCTTGAAAGTGCACGTCTGACTCCGTCTGGATGCTTGTATAACGTCCATCATCTTTTTAAACACCCTCGATGAAAACACACCCTCTAAGCAGTAGAGCTTTGACTCGTTTTGTGGTGCCGTGGGTTGATTTGTTAACATTGTTGTAGGAACATATGAATAAAGTTATATGCTGAGCTCTATTTCACTGTATAGTTTCGCTTAGATGGCACAGCCTGGGTGCGTTCCCTCAACTGCAAACCCAAACTGCATTACCTCCCACAATCTTTTTGTTAAGAGTAACCTGTTCCCCATCCATTAGTTTATTCGTTCCCGTGACTACATGAACTAGGCAATGTCTGACCATTCTTCATTCTGTCTCAGCGGCGTTGGTCAGTGGTTGACTGTTCACGACAGGTAATGCCCTGCTGTATTCAAAACTATCGAGCTATGAAAAATACACCAATACAAAAATGCAAAAAGCTCAATACTATGACGGCTCGTGTTTTTTCTTACTTGGATAACTTGACAAATGATAGTACCAACGGGTCATATAGAGCCACAATAAAACGGGGTTATGTCTTAGTGTTTTGGCTTGAACAAACATTGGCCCTTCTCTGTTACTTGCTATCAATTTGAAATGGGTCGTTTAACACGAAATGAAAGCAGTTTGACCATAAAATCAACCGTTAAAAAGTTCGTTTACCGAAACGTTTAAATATGAGCAACCAAAACTGTTCTGCACTGCTATATTCGGTAACAGAATAGATATATTCACTTTTTGACCGCTCTGAATAACGCATCTTTAAACGCAATACATTACCTGTGGCAGGTGTCATTTGCCTTTTTTAAGAAGATTGGATGCGGGAAACTATATGTGACGTTGTGGAACTCCTACATGACAGAGACATTCGACAACCAGACCATCCTAACGGTGCCTGTCTCCGCCAATATTGTTGTTTATGTGTTTTTCGCCATTAGCAATGTTTGCAACATTGTACTAATAAGACATTGTATCATCATGCTGTGTATGATCATCATGATCAATATCAGCATTTGCCGTAAGGTCTAAAGAGACCTGTTTGATCTTGAAGCACCCAATGCCAGAACTTCTCGACCAAGACGCAGTTTGTAATTACTTTGCATTGAAGCTAGAAATTGGTGGTTACACCATTATTATGGGCGTACATGCTGCGCTTTTAATACAGCATAACGTTACGTATCCCTTCAACTTCAACACACTTAATGTGATTATAACTTTGTTTAACATAGTGGGATGGCCCATAATATTTCACATGTTTGCATATGTCACTGCTTAATGCCTCTCATTAACTTCACTGGCCAACACTGAGTGCCCGGTTCATGCTGTCGGCATGGGAACCTCCCAGAGAATGTATTCGCTAAATTGAGGTAGAGCTGATACGGGGTTTTACAATTTTGGTAAGTAGGCAGCATGTTAGCTCTAAGGGACAAATAATGATTGGCAACTGCATATCTTCATATATGCGTGTGTATTTAGTATGTGAACAGAATCTTGTTGATTTATTAGCTGTGAATATAACCAGGTAGCTATCATAGTGTAGCAATGGTACATATGAAGCCACTGTTAGGGTTTGTTGACGATGAACGCAAGTCATGAAGAGGCCTTAAGAGTAGACTAATGCGATATATATGCCCTGTGTTTCGATATCTTGGCTTGTTAGATGGACATGTTGATAGGCAAGTTAAAGGCGTTTTGTTGCTCTCACATTGATGAGTTATTACTGATTTCATGTATCTTAATGGCATGAGAAAACTATTTAAGAGACATTCAGGCAGAGCGAGTACGCACAATTGAACTGATTGATGAATGACCCCTTTAAGATGGCTAGCTGACCTAAATGAGGAAAGGTTATCAGCGCTGTGAGAATATTGCAGTATTGATTCATACGATTTAGGCATATGAACACCAGCTACATTGTCATTCCGAATTAACGCTATAAAGCAAAAACAATATTGAATTGCTTCCATCAAAAGTAATTTAGCGAAATATGGGAAGTTCCTGAGAATCATTTAGACAGCCAAAAAATGCGCGCAGTAATTGAGCCTACAGATATAATCGGCACACGAGCTTCAACTGCCATTTTAATGATTACACGCATACGCTACTACCGGTCGAATGCTATCTCAGATTAACACATGACTTAACAAATGGGTATCGGAACAAACCAAAAGCCAGACATGCTGCAGGCTCGAAGTAGGGCTGAAACCATCTTGTGCGCTTGTTTTCGGGTGACTAGATTTTGAGACCGCCGACTTGATCCATTTACGTGTAACGCAAGATTGCCTAATGCCGGAACAATAACGCATGATATAACATGGTGTAGTTTTTGTGTTTCGGTTGGTGTCATTCTATAGACGCTATACACATTGCCGGCTGCATTTATCATCATTAAATGACATATATCAGCATCGCACTGGAGCTAAATGATGTGAGTAATCGTTATAACAGATCATGGCTAATCAGGTTCAATAAATTCCATCCATATCCTTCACAATATCTCATGTACAAGCATGGTGGTACAATCCTGGACATTATTTGAGCGCAATCGTCCCTTTGCATATTGCCGCCTGATATGTTCGTCACTATTTGCACAATTCTAGATAATACAGAGGGAGGAACAGGCGGTCGGCAAAGCTCTATACATTTTGTATCCGAATCGGGTTTATGACTATCCATATGGCTATCGATCGCAGGTGTAAAAACCAAATCCGAGCGAATTTATGTACTATTGATTACTATTCAACGAATGCATATTCTCTACATGATGTAAAGAACGCCACGAAATAATCTAAAATAGCTTCTCACTTCTGTTTTGATTTCCCGCGTTGCTTAGTTTAACAGCTTATGATCTACGTATGTATAACTAAAGTAATTTCTATTGCTAAGGCCTTGCTTTTTAATACGAGTTGTCCAGACCGATTAGTCTCGACTGGATTTCGATACGCATTCACAGACATAATACATATATATGCGGCTTGAGCCATGCTCTATTATCCTCCTGCGATTAAGGGCAAATTGTAACATAAATAAGTACAATTAATACTCAGGGCGCCGTGCCAATTAAAAATATATACAACATCGTTACAAATATGCGTACCTCATATGAGTTTTGTGCACGTAACTTCAACTTTATAATAGTTACTCATCCATGGTAAACTAAAGCAGATTAGTCCTCACTTGATTCCGGTACACCTACACAGACATAACATATGTACCAGCGGCTTGAGCAGAGCACTATTTGGGTCCTGCATTTTAATTCGGTGATGAAGTGCAGATCGTAACACGACTGGGTACACATAATCATCAGGGCGCTGTAGCGAATGAAAACGTATTCGATTTCGTTAAACATATGCATACCTCACGTTAGTTTTTTGCACGTTACTTCCATTTCATATGAGTTCGTATTCCGTAGAAAACTGAAAACAATAAATATATCTATCCCTAATTTTGTGCGCGATTAACGGTGTTGAAAGGCAGCAATGTCCCATGAACCGTCATAACGTATCCGATAGCTCTAGGCAATATTGTCGGAATATTTCTATATATTCATAGCCCGATACATGCCAAAATTTGACAACATCATGTCTTCGATCATGCTGTCATAATTATCCTTTTAGATAATTCATATGTATTGATATATGTGGCTTAAAACAGCATTTATCACCTAGAGTTTCAAGCTTTGTTTTCATTTTCGTGACAACATAAAGACTTTAAGAACTACGATATATAAGGAAGCGAGGTGCATCGTTCCCCAACGTTAATTTAGCGACTCCAGTTTTCATGATATATTCGGACTTCCAAAGGCCGATTCCATCAGCCTCTCGCTCGAGATGTACAACGGGTTCTAATGCCTGGAAGCTAGCAAGCATCTATATTTAATATCACAGAGTTATAATCCAAGTCCACAATTCAAGCATTAAGGCGAAGTTGTGCAAATGAGACAAGACATGTCATGCTATACTGCATGAATGTTTTGCAGCATCGACTTAAAACTTAGTCAAGCCTAGAGCCGATTCAAATGTTGCCAATAAACAACCCGTTATAGCCTCTAGTAATAAATGCGTTAACTACATACAATAAGAAATAGACAAGTACACAACATACATGAGAAACAAAGCGCTAAATTTGGTTATTTAGCATGGTATAACATGAAATACACATTGAACCACCATAATCGATCAAGCCGTCTTCGCCGTTCTGAAGTTAATAATCATAGTTTGGTAGGATGTCTGTTTTGAAAAGTATTATTTTCCACGTAGTTCTTACGTTGATTTCAAGACGCCAGACTAAACACCAAAGCCAAGCATTGTTTGCTTGCTCAGGAAACCGCTCTTTCAAACAGCTTATATACTGTGGTACGTGGCTGGTGTTAGCACCATGCTTGAGTATTGGATCGAGACAAGATAATTAAGCATATAAGAAGGTGCACTGCATCGAAGAGCACAGGGAAAGCTCAATTAAGACTTCCACAAAATCTACACTGCCTCTAGGAATATTTTCTTTTCTGCTAGGTATTGGCAAATGGTTAATAGTGCCGTGACCAAACGGTGAGTGTGTATCGTGGGACATAAACTACTCTTTAAAATGAACTTAGGGCCGCAATCAAATTATGTTTGAATAAAGTAGCTTTATTCACTACTGTACATTGCATTAACTTTGTCAATGTAATATGCAAGGTGATACGGAAGTTGCTCATTGCATGGTCAATGAGGAGATAGGTCGCACACGCAGCATGGAATCACAATAGAGGCAACGTTGATGTAGAAAATCAGCGTGACAAGAATATACACTATCATCGTGAGGCGTAGCAGGTGAATGACATACCAAGTTAAATAGACACCGAAGTTCAGTATTTTGTACAAGGGAATTATTTTTTTATGCGCATTAAGCTGCCCTTAACTGTAAAGGATTGTGGTTTTATCGATCAATTTCGCTCCTATTGTGCGACATTCAAGACTGTGGTCGCAAGATAACGCTGTTAGTCGTATAAGGCAATTGATGTGAAATTATTGCTATACCATATGAAAAACGACGTAAACACATCGTTGGTAGCATGGTGAAGTCTGATTATGCGTTTATCTAGTTTTGCTTATTTTACTGGTGACAAACACAAAACACCACCATTCTGTGATTTTTTTTGTTTGGCCTAGACGCAGATATTTTGCTCATCTTTGCAGATGTGATTTATGTACACCCAAATTTCGCAGCCCGAATGATTTTATTTAAATTGTCACATTCGTTTATGAGTAGCATTCAGTGATAATTAAAACCAATTGAGTTTGAACGCTATAATAATGGTAAGGTTATCAGAGAAACGTATCACCGAAGCCCGAGCCGTACACCACTGACCCACGGTAATCTACCCTACGGATCAGTACTTCTCCTATGCAGAAGTGTTACAATCCAATAATACTGTGACATTCAATGGCTGATGCCGAAGCTTAACATGGAAGCCGTCTTAATAACTGTGCATTCTGGCAGCGCATGTTCTTGTGTCATAAAACCCATCGGTTGATGGTATAAGAAACAACGTTGTGGTCTATCAATGCTTCATTGACGGTCTACATTCGGTGTATGACATAAAATCATTGGACACACTACGACTGCGAGACTTCCGTTGCATCACAGTTGTTTTTAAGCAATTACCGCCCTTGTTATTAGATGCGGACGCTTGTGGCCGAAGTCAGAGCATGTAGATTTCTGCATTTTTTCACGTTCAACTATGTATTTTTGATTAAATTGCACGTTGACAAATTGTGTCAATCACTAAATCTGCATGGTCATTTTCTTCGTGTTCGCGCAAGACCATTATGACTCAATGTATGGTCCCAAACAATATATACCTTCTAAATGATTCATCTGTAATGTTAGTCGTATGATGTAACACAGCGCTTTGACGACCGATTTGACGTCTGAAAACGCGGTTCAAGCCGGGTGCACAGCTTGAAGAGCACGCACTTTTCGTGGCCATACACGACAACGACGATCTTTATAAGTGACAGTTTATGCTTAGCCGTACCATTCGGATTTGTATGGCCATGTACATGGAAAATACCATTGATGCACCACAAAAGATATATAGAATAACATGAATTCATGCTGTAAATGTACTTCATTTACTGCAGCTGGTATATGGTTGTAGATTTGTACCGTACATGCAGTCCAAATTGTTATTCCAAAATACACAATTGCAGCCATTACCGTGTCTACTTTTTGATATATGTGATCCATGAAGCAATGAGAGAAGTAACATTCATCGTATATTGTATTATATTTCGGAACATGTTATATATGAGCGTTATGTTTTATCGAAATGGGGTAATACAGAATATAGCAAATAAGCAAAACAAATATGGTTGAACCAGGATCTCATTCTGTTTAAAGCGGGCTGATTTATTTGCATTGTGGATATAGAAGCACACCACTAGCAAGCGAGGGAGTAGGTATGGCGTAGTGCTGCAATCAGCTTGTGCGTTTGCACTTGGGTGGAAATATTGTGAGTTCACTTATTTGCACCTATTACGTTTACTATAACAAATTGCTTGAGGTATAGGAAGGCAGGTAAGACCCCATATCATCATTTTTTGACAATATCCAAAGATTCATATATCAAGCGAAAATCCACAGTACGGTTTATAAAAGGCAAGTAAGACAATTATATCCCCTTTTATTATCAAAGTCTAAAGATTGCAATATTACAGACAATCCATTGCATGGATTATGTGGTGAATAAAATCGCCCGCAGCCGGAAAAATAATGGATAAAATAACATTGTACAGTTTTTGGTTTTCGACTCATGCCGTCCGATAGAAGCTAAACATGTCAGGTAAACATCACCGGCCTTATTTGTTACCATCAAATGACAAATATATAGATATATATATATATATAGATATAGATAGATATATAGAGAGAGAGATAGAGAGAGAGAGATAGAGAGAGAGAGATAGAGAGAGAGATATAGAGAGAGAGAGAGAGAGAGATAGATAGAGATATATATAGAGATATATAGAGATAGAGATAGATAGATATATATAGATAGAGAGAGATATATAGATATATAGATATATATATATATATGTATATATATATAGATACTATATATATGCATATATATATATATGTATAGAGATAAATTTATATATATACATATATATATACATGTATAGAATATGCAGAGATATATAGAGGGAGACAGACATATTTAGAAATATATTAGAATAGATATAGATAGAGATATTATAGAGAGATATACAGAGAGAGAGGTATAGAGATAGACTCTATATATATATAGAGATATAGATATATATAGATAGAGAGATACAGATATATATATATAGATAGATATATATAGATATATATCTCTATATATATATATATATATATATATATATATATATATATATATATATATATATATATATATATATATATATATATATATATATATATATATATAAAACAGTTTATGATCATAAGTGGTTGGTTCCATTGGATCAAACGTTTTTAAGACATCAAACATTCCGCCGGTGTTTGTTTGAGACCACAATGGACAAAATACTTGAAGCAAGCAGCTCGAAAGTCATGCTGATATATGATGCAAAAACATCACGTCCAAAATTGCTTCCATACTATACATCAGCGGATTAATCAATACAATATTAAAAATGATGGTAGTTTAGCACCGAACAGACACTTGTCGTTTTTGCGCTTCTACATGGCTCGTAGTTGGGGTAGTTAATACCATTGTATCTCAACACAGCAGTTGTATGATGGAGGCAGGTTTCCATCACCGAGATTGTTAATCATCGCGTGACAAACACCTGCATCGTAAAAAACTCATTTGTACAAATCAATATACCATGAGTTGTATTGCCGTTGCCATCAGATTGGTCGCATTCACAAGTTGAATATGCATCAACTCATAATGGAATTTCTTATCTGTACTCCTGTTAAGACATTCACATGAATGTGCGCGCTAACCAGATTTATTGACCAGCTTAATGTTGCGGATACGATTATATGATATCTGATTATTTGATTATTAATTTGTTACTACTTTAAAGTTTCCAAAATTAGACACGCAAACATCATCAGCGGCCGCCTAATTTTATATTGCGATATAAATGGGATTGTATTTGATGACAACGCCGTAACAGCAGCAGCAGTGTTGCTACTAAGTGGAATAGTGCAAAGATATATTTGCACAAGCGATATGTGCAGTAAAACATCAATTAGTTCACTGATAATTGCATTGCTCATAGGTACAATTTCGTTGTGAATGTTTTGGTATATCTACATTAATGACGTGCATTGTTGCGATGCTTGGCAGATAATGCGTAACATTCAGTAACGTGATGAAACTTGGGCTGACAATCTCTGACGTCACACATCGCGAAATTGTCGGTGGTTTATATCTGAGCATATTCATTCAGAGAGAGAAAGCTGTTTATTGGCCGGATATCTAAGGCATGATTTTTACTGGGTACGGTAATTTTGCCCTGTAATTTATCAATGAATGCATTCGAGGCATAACTATAACCTAACGAAATGAGGGCAACATAAAGGTGTATTTTATCATTATCTAGTACATATTGAAATGTTCTGGCGCGAATTGCTCCCACAGATCGAAACATTGCTTTACCGATTACATTAATGCATACCCATCTAAGATAAAAATATACCTGATGATTGCGAGTATGGGAGCTCTGTAAGTTTTCAGCACCTTAGGATGAATGGTCTGCAGGGAACACTTAAGTGTCATTCGCTCCCATATTAAGTATTTTATCTTTCCATTTCCATATCGGCCGTTGCACCCTATTAGAAAATGAGGGGGTGAATGTTTTTGCTGTTTATTACAGTCGATAGACCCTTGCTTGTTCAGGTGTATTTGAATGGTTTTATAGTCTTCATTCCTTGTCTGGTCTTTTATTACGACGGGTCAACTGTGTTATACGACGCTCATGCTACATTTGAATCTACTAATCTACACATCACACAAATATTGTTATTTGTGCATGTGATTACCGTAATCAGCAGTCGTCACGAGCCTTGATATTATAAAGCCACACGAGACACCTAACTATCGAAAACTACATCAGAAAAGAAATCAGGCTGACATCAGACACTACATGCATTACGCATACTCTTCGCAGACCAAGATGAGACGGTATCAGTATCTATCATGTCATAGTGTATTGATGAGCAATAAAGATATCCCATAAGCTTGATAATGCCGCATAGTCTCCTTAAATGGGTTTTGCTGTCAACATCATCCACAGCTACTCCAATGTTAAAAACTCATCATATAACAGTGGTAAAATATTTCCTGGCCGAATTCACCGCAAGGCCCCAGACCGAACGCTTGTTGATAAAGAGCCTACTTAGCCGTGTGAAAAGTTTTGACGTGGGACGTATGAGTAAACGACAACATTCATCGGTTGTCGCTATAGTACAGTTAATTTCCAGGGATGACACGTAGATGACCATGTATAGGTACGTTTAATGGCACTTGATTGCATAGCGGAGCAGCACAAATAACGGATCTTAAGAGATTTTCATTCATATAATTTAACCCTATGTAATATTGGACGAAACATTAAACGAAAGTTAAAATGATATTTCTGTCAACTGTCCCTTGTTTGTCTTAAAATATATGATATGACATAGACTCATATGCGTGTAATTTTATTAGATAGATAATTTTATTCATCTTTTCATTCGGCCATGCATATTGCAACCTAGCATATTTATCGCAGTATATTCGCGGACTATTGTCAATGTATTCAAAAAATCAGTTTGACTATGGTGGTTGGCCGATCGTTTTCTTCCTACCATGATGAATATTATTCATTTGATATTGCGATCAGTATCATCACCTTCTGAGTGCTGTTACAATTATCAACAGCATAATTCGACTATGCATCATGCTGTCATCATGTTATTACACACCATGTTCAACCACCAGTATTCAAGGAGTAAAAAACATTTCCTTCCCCACGTTCGGCAAATTAAACTACGAAACAGCCATACTAGTTGAAGCAATCAGACGCCATGGGACGCCTTTTCGACCAAAACTATTCAATAACCCGTTCGGTCTGACCGCCCTTGCCCCGCCAATGTTTTCATTGTGTGTCCGGCATTGAACGCCCAGCAACACCTAATCAATTGTACATTTTTTGCTTCTAGCTATTAGTACAGATCAATTGGTGAAAAAAACATTAGACGACAGTCTTAGTCAACCTTTTGATAAAAGAAGCATCTAACTTATGCGGAAGCCAGTGTGACCAAACTCACTAAGTCATGCAAAATGGTGTGTTTCATGAAGTTAATCATAGATGATATATCGTATGATATACCGCCGATGCTTTAGTATTCCACTTGGCATCTGTGAATGTAATTTCCCCATTATTATTTTTTCTGCAAGGTTGCAGGTTCTGATATCTTGCTGTATGTCTTCGCTGTATGTCTTTGCACAAGGAGACAAGGCAAGTATACATTTCAGCAAGTGGTCGGTACTATGGTGCATGATATTATGAGGCCTTCATGGTATACAAAGATAGCGGCTCGTGGTGCCGGGTCTTGGCGGGCTTTGTAGATTGGTCGCAACCGACAATTGATTGCTCGATTAAGTCTCAGAAGACTGCGTTTGTGGAAGCAAAATGAAACTTACCGAAAAATGCTATTTTTTTATGTTGAAGATAGTGAAGTGCAAAACATAATTGCTGAGAATGGACTATTACAGCACAACATAATATTTTGTGCTCATAAAACCATGATTTATGTAACGTATTTGCATTGACCTAAACACTAAACTTACTTTGTTAAATCGGACGAATAATTCATTAACGTTTCCATTACTGCTCCAATGTCATGACGAAACCTATAACAATAAACGATGGGCCAAATGGATGTTGCTGAATGCAAATTCGTTTATTTAGCTTTTTGTTACAATCTTATGTTAAAAAGACGTCAAAACTAATTAATCAAAACTGATCATGTAACCCAGCTTGGCATCATTTCAAAAACAAGCCTATGAATTAACACAGCAATGTTCGAAATTGTGTCCAATATTTTCAAGTAATTTTTCCATTGTGGGAAGAAATTTCGTTGTATAGTCATATTCCATTTTTTTGTTGTTGCCTGTGGCCCATTCAATATTTTGCAACAATTATTCTACCTTGCTCTATGGTCATTTTTTCATCACTGCCGTCCGCATTGGTCAGTATATTTAGTCTTAAGGCCAATTATCAGTCAATGATTGAAAGAAAAAGCGTTGGATATCGCCTTTTGTTGTTGATTAAAGTTTTAACCATGGGAAAATAATGACATCTGCCCCTGTTGGCAACTATTTTAGTCACGTCATCTAGTACGTAGAAAGCAACCTAGGGACTTTGTGCACGATATACCATTCTACAAATAGCACCAACTGCCTTATATATCTTCAGTCGCTGCATTACCTGTTTCAATTCAAGTCAACAAAGTGCTGTTATGCCGCTCTATTGTTATCTGATATTGGGATGTGGACGCTTTACAAGCCATTTAACCAAAGCTATATGTATGTTGCGTGACTTGATAAGAACTGCTGCATACTCCTATAAGCGGGGGTGCGTGTTATATTATTTTCAGAATAGGCGTGTTTATATCTACCATATATACCAGGCCCAAGTGCACGATATCTTATTTTCATATTGTTTTTTTTACTGCATACCGGATGCAGTAGTCTTGATCACAAAAAGCATTTGTTAACAAGCTTAGAATGTTGCTACTTAGTAGAAGAGAGCATGATGGCTCCTAAATTGAGCTAATAGATCGGATTCAAAGATTTATCGTGAGCAAGCGCTCGAAGATTCGAGAGTAAGACATAAAATAGGTCACTGGCTTATGCATTGTGTACAAGCTCAATGTGTATGAATTTTAATTAAATCTGCAATAATTATGGTAACTCAGTCATGCAGATGACGATAAAATTGCAGCAAAGTGATGACATTACAGCTAAAAGCTTAACATGTATGCGAAGTCATTGCGTCATAACATAGATCATTGTCAGCCATTTGCGTCTGCGTTAATTCATTCGCAGAGCTGTTTATCGGACGGATGTGTTAAGAATTCTTTTCAATGTGAACGTCGATCTTGCATGTAACATATGCATACGTTTTGTAAATATTTTTAAATAACCACAATCAACCGTCCATTCGATGCGTGAGTTTGTCAAGCCACCCAAGTCGCATAATTTACAAAAGCAAAACTTCGTAAGAGGTGCTACACTAGCATTCAGACAAATGGTGTTGCGGAGGCTCAGGGCAGACTTAATATGAAGGTTATACCTCCATCTAATTTTGCACTGATAAGCAATAAGGATGCCCTATACACTTAGTAATGCGATATAGCTTCGGTAAATGGGATTACCTGTCAACATCAACTAAGGGTGCTCAAATAATGAGTGCTCATCCAACACCAGCGCAAATATATGGCCGACATCGCTACAAAACCGCCGATCATATCCATTAGTGGTGTTAGCTGCACTGAAAACGACTTAGTCGTGTGAAAAGCCCGGATGTGGCAAATATTATTTAATGGCAATATTCGTCTGTCTTGGTTATCGTACAGTTAATCTTTTGTGATACCATGTATATGACCTTGAAAAGATAGGTTCAATCGAACCTGATGCAAAGAAGTGCAATACAAATATCTGATTTTAGTTGTGTGGATATATATCACTAAATCATGTATCGGGCGAAATATGAAGCAAAGGTTAAAAATATATTTGTGACAAATATATCCTAATCGTCCTGAGACATTTGCGATGATCAACAAAGACTCTTATGTATGTGATTTTTGTTTCAACTAGGAGCTATCTTTACCAAAGAATAGCGGCGGACTGATTTTGATGTCAATGAAGTTTAATCAATGTGAAAGGCCGAGTATGGTCTTCCTAAGCTTATCATAATGGATAATAGTATTGTGATATTGTGAGCAGCACCATTACCAGCATAGTGCTATTATAGTTATCAACAGCATCACTCGGCTGTCTGTGGTTATTATCTGTAATCGGCTTTTAAATACTTCTTATTCAGGTGTCTATCTTCTTATTCAATTTCAGTGACATCTTAATGACTTTGAAAACCTTGAGGCGAAGTATGGTAGGAGTAAGCATAATGTTGTCATCATGTTATTATGTATCATCTTAAGCAGCCGATATTCAATATGTCAGCATATGTAACTATTGGGATGGTGGATATTGGTACAGATTATACAGCGAAAACAAACCTTTCGACTGAAAACTTGGTCAACCCCATGATAAGTGAACGACGACAATTACCAAGAGGAATAGGTTAATGCGTTGCAAAATGTTGACAGGCACACCAGTTAACATCAGTAGATGAAATGCATGTTAACAGAAGACTTTTACATCGCGTCAACGTATCTATAAACCGAGCAAATCATTACAAAGGTCCATGCTGTGAGTATCGATTTAACTGATGGTACCTTCATCAGAAGCATATGTCAGGCAACGGTTGCAACATTTGCTTAAGTTGTTGAGAATCTGGTCTTAAAACGCGTTGATGTATATTAGAAGTGCGAATTGAAACGATGTATTACCAGACCGATGTGTATTATGGTATAATGCATCGAATCACCTTTCTATCATACACTTCTTCATAGATTACTCCAGCACAAAAATGGCTACAGTTTGATTGACTTTTTTCTTCGAATTATACTGACGCTAGACTTTCTATTGCTAACGTTGGTCATTTGAAAAAGTTGACATTTTATTGTATTGACGAATTGTATTAATCATAACCAACTCCCATAGTCATTAAATAACCATTACTTATTGCTTCCCGGCACACAAATGCATCTTCCTACTTACGAGTCGATTAGATAGCCAGTAAATGCGATGGAAATGTATACGGACGTCGATATTTTATGTGAGAATTTAAACATTAGGCAAATGCTTGTTTAAGTCCTGATGCGAATCTACAACGGTAAAATTAACGTATACACCGAACATGCATCTTCTAGTAATATGACGTAATTACTATCTGCATATCTTATGCGAAATATCCTACCGCAATAAGCGAAAGAATTGCTAGCGCCTAAGAAATAATATCAGGCATATTATGTCGCCCAAATTCCGTATGCTTAGTCACTGTGTGATATCCACAATGTGCAAGATCAATTAAGAAGCTGGAGACGTTGTGAATTTGGCAATGACAAAGATCAACGTTAGGTTCATGGTAATAAAGTGTACAAAGATGATCAGACTGAGGAATTTATATATATATATATATATATATATATATATATATATATATATATATATATATATATATATATATATATATATATATATATATATATATATATATATATTTATATATATAGATAAATATGCATATGTATAATATATGAATATATATATATATATATATATATATATATATATATATATATATATATATATATATATATATATATATATATATATATATATATATATATATATATATATATAATGATAATGATATATGATTATTTATTTAAAGCCCATTCCATATACATCTCAACAGGCTGTACAAGTATAACAATCTCAATATAATAAATAATGCATTATAAGACTAGAAATGATAAAAGTGTACAGCAATAATAGGCTACGGCGAATTTATCGATTGCAAGTTCATATAATTTGATACATCACAGGTTAAACGCGTTCATAAAAAGTGCGTCTTGAGTGCTCTCTTGAAACCCTCGTAGGTGTCGGCTTCGCTACAGTTAGAATCTCTGTGAGGTAGCGCGGCGCCGTACTGTGGTGAATCACTATGAATACTGTGCACAGAATTGTGAATAGGATACGATGCTCAACTGGGAGCCAGTGATGCTCTTCAAGAATCGGTGTCATTTCTTGTCGAGATTTGAACGACATCCTGGTGACCAGTCGAGCTGCAGAATTTTGTATCAGCTGCAATTTTTGGATTTGATATTTGGGGAGGCCGAATAGTAAACTGTATAATATAAATGCATGTACCAATTTCTCCGTTGTTGTTTTGTCCAAAAGATGCCTGATTTTGCCGATTCTCCACAGAGCGTACGACGCAGCGCTACACACATTAGAGATGTGATCTGTCATAGTGCCGGAACTATCTATAACCACTCCTAGGTTGCGAGCAGACTGTGAGGGGGAAATAGTGACTTTACCCACCCGTACGTCAGTCACCGGTGCCCGGTCCCTGACTTTCGTGTGCTTAGAGGTGAACCAGAGAAGTTCCGTGTTACTCTCATTGAGAGCAAGCATGTTAGAACGCATCCAGAGCCGGATCTGGTCCACACAGGCCTCAATGGAGGCAACGTCAGAATAGTCAGTCCGGGATTGGCAAGTGACATACAGTTGGGTGTCATCAGCAAATATTACAGTATTTAGGCCATAGGCCGTAATGATATCTTCCAATGGGGACATATACAAGGAGAATAGAACCGGTCCAAGTACGGATCCTTGAGGGACACCGTAATCTAATGACTGTGGCTCCTTCGACACCATTGAACCAATTGTAACTTTTTGAGTACAGCCGCAAAGGAAAGACTCAAACCAATCGAACACCATCCCCGAAATACCAAACCGCTTACGTAACCTGTTCATCATATGTCATGGTCAATGGTGTCGAAGCCAGCTGAAAGATCCAGCATGATTAGGATGACATCCCTCTGCTCATCGAGAGCGAGCATAACATCGTTCTGCACTCGAAGGAGTGCAGTCTCGGTGCCCCTCACGATTGGAATTTACCATATAAAGAATTAGAGCTAAGATATTCATTCAGTTGCGAGAAAGCACACTTCTCCAATAACTTGCCTAGGAAGCTACAATTGGACACCGGTCTGTAGTTTTTCAACTCGTTCCTGTCCAAGCCAGGCTTTTTTATCAATGGGCGTACCATCGCCGACTTACACATTTCTGGGAATATACCTGTGGCAAAAGTGCCATTGATTATTCCCGCCAGAACGGGGGCTACGCAGTCAATACAATCCTTCAGTAGCTCGGTTGGAACCGGGTCCAACGAGCACGACTTGTTAGGCATCGCCTGTACCATTTTGATGGTGTCCTTGACTGATACAGGTGCAAAGTTCGTCAGCTGGAATGGTGGCGTATACGTGGATTCAGGTGAAGATTGGCCCCTGCCAATCCTCTCACGAATGACTGAGAACGAAGCAAACTTATCAGGAAGACTGGCTAAGTCACCGACACAGTCTGGTAGTATCTGGGGTGCTGACTTCTTCGAACCGGATATTTCATCAACGATTCTGAATAATGAGCGTTGGTCCGCGACGTTGATGCGATCACGGTGGTATTGGGACTTTGTATCAACCAAAAGGCTGACATACGCTTTACGTGCGCACTTGAAAATCTGTTTGTCATCCTCAAGACTGGATGATTGTCGCAAATCCATAATTGCCGCGGTGAACCATGGCGCGCGTGGCTTATCCGTCATCACGCGTGTTTTCAATGGCGCATGTTTAGCTATAGTACTCTGTAGGACGGCGGTGTAAGAATGACACAGTTCATTCATATCTGACGGTACACTAGTAGCGAGTGAGGCCAGATCTTCATCAATCGTATCCTGGAACGTAGACTTGTCCATACTACGGATCGGGCGGTGTGACTTTGTTACCTGTTGTGGTGGTTGTCGATGAATGGAAGACACGAAATGAATAGCGGCATGATCAGATGGTAATGTCCAGTCCAGGGCAAAGTTAGTGAGCCATGAATCAGCTGTTCGCGCCAGGATGAGATCCAGCGTGTGGCCACGCACATGAGTGGGGCCCGTGATGTGTTGTTCTAATCCGAGCGAATTCACGAGATCCAAGAACCGAACCGCATCACTATCATTGGGATCATCAATATGAATATTGATGTCACCAGCAATCATCACGTGTCCGGGTGCCAACAGGGCATGTTCAAGCAATTACGATAAAAACTGTGTAATATTAAATTTATGTTTTGCGGAATAGGGTGGCCTGTATATGACTAGAAGATGCATGATCGAGGTTCCGCTGTAAATATTGACATCAATCACCTCGAAGGACTGGAAAGTGTCCACCTTGTTTTTCGAAACTCTCAGTCCATTGCGCACTAGCAGCGCGATTCCACCTCCTTTCCTACTATTTCTAGGGACATGGTGAGGCGTATATCCACTGAGAATGGCTGAAAAATCTGCATCTGAGAGAGCACCATTTTTATCGTTAATCCAGCTATCCGTGACGATAAAAATAACCGTCCTCTTTTCTGAGATAGAAGCACACAGGGAACTCATTTTATTTGTCATTGAATGCGCATTCCAAAGAGTCATATTAACACAGGACTTTAAATCGTAACGCGAAGTACATTTCACAACAGTCCGAGTCGCTGGACGCTCACGGTGGTCGATTGTCAGAGCAGGCACTCTCGCCGTGTCTCTTTGCGCAGACACTCTCACTCCTATTTTTCTCTGCAGGTGTTGTCCTCCTCTGCAGCCTCTCTTTGTCTTTGGCTGCCTATTTATTCCAAGCTTTTTCAGTGTCTGCCATACTTTTAGTTCCAGTCGAGGTAATTTGCAGTTTTCTAGAGCCCGTAGAAATGTCCTTGTCAATAGAATAGACATATATTTGCTTCAAAGAAAACAAATTCAAAATTTGTTTTCATCGCGTATTGTTGGTTTCTGTGTTTTGTTTCTATGGAAACGTATTTCAAAAACTTAAAAGATATGCAGGTAAAAACAAAAAGAATTGAGTAATTCCACTGCCAAAATAAAACATTTCTTCTTTTAAAATCAACAATCAGCTCTCTATATAATCCAAACAAAGTTAGTTATATTTTAAACTAGTAAAACAAAATATAAATATCCAAAATCCACGAAACATACGCGGAGCAGAAGTGCAGCACGTCCGTCGTGCGCAACAATCAACAATCAATATATATATATATATATATATATATATATATATATATAGATATATATATATATATATATATATATATATATATATATATATATATATATATTTACAGAGAGATATATATACACACACACACACACACATAGATATATATATATATATATATATATATATATATATATATATATATATATATATATATATATATATATATATACATATACATATATATATACATATATACCTATATATATATATGTATCAATGTTTATCATCACCATCACAGGGCTTTTATAATGTTCCTTGTTGTCTTTCTAAACTAATTTACTAGTGATCACAGACATACTGCAATTATAACCATTATTCTTACAAACATCAACAGTGTTTCACAGGCATAGACTGCAAATGTTTGCTGGTTATCTGCAAGCATGGTTTGAAACACATGTAGGATAATGTACACATGTTTGATTTGCTCTGGAAATGTTAGCCGGTTCTGCGAGTAGTGGGACATTATCAAATTCAGACCGCATCGCAGGTTTTATACCATTAAGCACTTTGCAAAAAATGTTTGCTGCTTGTAATATAACAAGGATGGGAAATAATTTGCGGCAATAATGGACAAAATACTTCAACAAAAAGTCATGATTATAATTACCTAACGCTAAATATCATGTCATCGGTTAAATTATTTCAGTATCATAAAATGATGAGATATTTGCATCCATCGGCAAAGTTTCTTGCTAAGGTTTTATGTACTCAGTGACGAGATCGATGATTCCGACGACAACGATGATAAATACTCCTTGTTATGCCATTTCTGTGTCGCACATTTAAGCAACAGGACGCTCATTAGTCGTATCCGAAAAAAAATGATATATATATTTATATATATATTTATACATATATATATATATATATATATATATATATATATATATATATATATTAATATATTCAAAGTTTAAGGTAACATGGGAAGTAAAGGTTAGATATAATGCACTTATCGTGACAAACCCGACTTACCCTCAACCCTTTATTTCACGGTCGTTGTGTCAATTATTAAAACACATGTTAACCTTGTAAACTACTTATTGTCAATATAGCAACGGTTGATATGTAGATCATATTTAGTCCATATACAAAACCCTTATTGTTTCACACTAATGTGTTCTGCTTCAAACAGCTACATGGTTGACGAATAGCTAAGGACCGTGATGTTAGGACACAAGCACATCCTCTTATAACCATAAAAAAACAGAGAAAAGTGCCTGGTTTTTCATTTAAGTGGCTGACACCAGTGTAATTGGTTCATTAATATATAGCATATTTTGCCTACTATGGCTTGTGCATACCGATCCCAAATAACTGAAGCAATAAGCTATGATTAATGTTTGTGAATTATGTATAATGCAGCATATCAAATTGGATCATAAAATACAAAGCCCAAGAACCTGACGTGCAATATTCCACAATATTGATAATAACAAACTAAAATGCAACATTTTGCAACCATTATTGATCAAACATATGATTATTATGCTCTGATGTATATATCATTAATAAAAATCGGCATTCCTTTGCAGGATAGAAACATTGCCTCTAAGCCACGAAATGCCAGCTAACCCACCTGATGACCTAGGCTATCCGCGCCCATATTCAAGGTGAGAACATTCGTACACATTTACAAAGAATGCTTGAATACCAATTTCCACAACATCACAAGCCCTAATGCCGAGCAGGTCTATCCAAAGTCCCTTAACGCTCATTTGTGACAAGAAGACGCCGTGGCTTGACTGAGTCCGAATGAAGAGCAGCGTGGGACAACTGTATGCCCGTATATTTTTAGGCTCTTTATCAGCAATTTGAATCCGTCTTCAATATTGGCTTGTCCGATACAAATCTGATGACTCGTCAGCGTAACTGGCGTAATGACAGCCAGATAAGGCGATCCACCTATTCTAATTGGCATCAGTAATGCTTCAACTTCAGATCAATGCAGCCGTGACAACCACTCCATGCTTTACGTCACCTTCATTCCCTGTTGCCTCTCATCGCCACCTCAAACCATTATCTGTCAATAGACACACTACGACAAGGAACGTGGGTAATGCATATGTTTTAACACCTCATTCTCTTACTACCAATTTTTCAACAAACAAGCTACGATACATTAGTATACGAATTTAAGTTATTATGAGCAGCACATGCCTAAAAGAAGAGCAAATTGTCCAAGTACATACAGGTAAGACGTGTTTTATACCGGGCCAGAGAACCTTTAAAACAGGCATGTTAACATATGAGATGAAGCCGCGACAAACGGCAACTCCTCATCACGAGCTATCAAGCTACTGAACGCTCCTCTGGGCCAACTTCTACCTACTTATTTCACGGCGTTGTCCTCCGGCGCATATATCTACCACGAATACGCCTTACTATATTTTTAACTATGCAACTCGAGTCTTTTTCAAATGCCAAAGGTCGACAAAGATCGGTACATACTTAATACTCGTGTGCAAGTCAGTTTCTTACAGGCTGCAGTGGAAAGCGTTATGTATTGACTACTTTGTGCCTTGGGCATCGACTCATGCATGCTCATGACTCAAGAGAGTCAGTTTCGTGCTGACTTTGGATATGTGTAATGTGTTTTATTACAATTATTTATCTCAGCAAATTAGAGTCGGTTTCAATGGTAGCTACAATTGCCCAACGGCTGCAGGAGTAGCTTGTCCCATACACCTAATCACCTGCTTTGCAAGGCCTCTCTCATATTTCCTTTAAATAGTAGCATGTTTCTTATGAATTGTGACCCATGGATTAGTTAATATGCCAAATTAATTGAAGTTTACTGGATTTTAAAACCCAAGACCCAAATATGTTAACAAAATAGTTAAGCTGACTGCGTAAAAACATCCGCATGTTTACGTTGTTGATTTCATATCCGGTATGTCATTAATAGCAGTACTGAGGTAACTGTGCCTATAATTTATGTACATCTGTGTGATGCCTGCAATATGTAGTTGCAATTTTATATTAAGCAATAACTGACCATACCAGCTAATTTTTCTCGTACTATGGATCCAATCTTGTCAGCGAGTATAATGCACCAGAAACCATAGATAAAACAAGTTATACTGTTTTGCGGTGAAATACAACTGATTGATTACATGTGATTATTGCTGAAAACATGCACAGGTGTTAACCTTACTATCGAATCACCTTGAATATACTTGTACAATTTTACTGGGGCACATCTGTGTTCCTCCTAATTTGGATGTTATAATGTTGACTCGAAATTGACACCATATTAATTCTACAAATCACCAGATGAACGATGTTTTATTCAATCTTCTCGATTAACGCTGAAAAATTTAGCATATGCTGGTAGCATTGTGATGCTCAGTCGGTATTTGTATCACCTTGTAAGAATGAAAATATGGCAAATAACACATTTATAGTCGATTCGCGTCATTTAACATCAAGTCTCGTGCTGGTCAACAATTTGTCCATCATCCGGTAAGTAACAGCATAGCCAGTAGTGATCACTTTAAGGCCTCACAATATACCGACATATTTGTATTTTTATACTTTTAATGCATAAGTCTTAATGGTGGTGTCTAAAATATCTCACAAATATTCAAGTTAACACCCAAAAGGATCGCTTTCAGCAGACTACTTTAGTATTAACAGTTTTTATTTCAATCTACTGAGATACTTATTATCTTCGAACCATAACAAGGTAAAACTGGTATACTTCCAAGATAATATAAAGGGCAAAGCACAGACTTAGATTTTTCAACTTTTGAATAAATAACAATATATTAATAAATAAAGTGAAAATTTTGGCGTACATTTGCAAACCAATTAACAATAACTATTGAACCATATTTGGGCCCCTTTTTTTTCTTTCTCATACCGGACATTTACTCATTATCATCCTTATCCACGTCTACAAACAAAAGGAGCTTCTGATATTCTGACCGACCTCTTTGGATATGAATGGGGGAAACAATTAT
The DNA here is from genome assembly GCA_034190875.2 of Urechis unicinctus. NCBI lineage: Eukaryota > Metazoa > Annelida > Polychaeta > Xenopneusta > Urechidae > Urechis > Urechis unicinctus. The sequence continues at coordinate 70,584,136 of CM067356.1, forward strand.
AATTAAAAACCTTCCGCGAGGAATGGTTAAAATAACCTTTCCCATTTTTTGTTTGCCATAGCAATCATTCTTAAATGACACTGTAGTTCTCACCATAAGGAACGGTGGATCAAGGTTTTCCGATATCTATGGCTAGCTATGAGAGGTTACTTGTTAAATATTGAAAGCAGGAATGTGCATCTGTTTTGCGATGACTTTGGGCTGGATCATAAATAGATATGGTGTTAAAATTGTGATTTCATTTAAACTACATACCTATTTCTAAACGCTTAAGTGTTGGGATGGCCAAACATAATATTGTCTCTTAGGAGCTGCAAGTAGTTTTCATTTGTTGTGAGAGTATATTGTGTACAATTAACAGTGGTCAAATATAGTCATGTGTTTGGTTCATGCAGCACTATCGTAATGTTACCTATGTTCAAAACAACAAAACAGCAAAAATGTGTGCACAATCTTCTGATAGTCACTACAGTGTTCATCTCAACACAATCCAATGTCATACACTTGATGTGGTTGCACCTGCCGAGATGTTAGCGCCAGGCCATTCAGCACATTCTGTCTATTGTACGGTGAATACATTGCCGGGATAGATTATAATGACAGGGTTATAGAAAATGAGAGTATGAGGCTATGGGATGGTGCTTGACATTCAGAACAAATCATTTCAGTCTATTTCTTGGAAAGATCCATAGTATAAGAGATACTTGCCATACAGCAAACGGATTTCCACAAAAGGGGAAAGAATGCAAGGTTTGAATGAAGTATAAAATTTGTTGAGCTTTATTCAACGGAATTCCTAGATAACACCAGAGAACAACAATTGAAATCGGAACCTGGATATATGAGGCTGACAACAATACTTGACATGCGCACAATTTTAGGGATGATAGAAGATTGCAAACTTTTTCAGGAGCGCTAATTGCATTAATATACAACATTTCATTGTTCCCGTATGCATTTAGTTCAAGCCCACGCGCGCATGTGCAGTAATTACAGCGGCTAGGAACAAATATAGATTTTTAAGCAGCTGCGGCTTTTTAGATTCCTGCCTTTGGGTCGGAGTAGAAGAATGATATTTATGGCTGTTTGACGTCCAATCGGTAAAATTTGTACTGTAATATGATTGATAAAAACTGAAATTAATGAAACAAGCTGAACCTACACAATTCATTTATTACACATGTTCTATTTCAAAAGTCCAGTTTGAATTTAGCAGAAACTGCACATCAAACGTCCCTTAAAGAACAATATATGATCCATACATTAGAATGTCAAATGACGGCACAGTCAGTTATTGGTTGATTTTGTGGGCACAATGTTTAAATGTTGCAAATTTTATATTTGTGGCGGGCTCAATTAATTAAAGTTACCATGGTTATCATGGACATAATATTCATTTCGTTTACGGTAAGGTTCATCGAGATTGCAGGCTATGTCGTCCTCTACTTTGTCCGGAATATTACAATCAATGTCGCCGTTTACATGATTACTGAACCCACAGCAAAATCAACCTCATTATTGCGAATGATTGCGAACCCGGTGCATATCTCGTCATCGTTACCATGCGCATCGCATCCAGTGAGATAGCATTAACGACAATGTGTATGTCACAGCAATACGTCACAATTCTTTGATAGAATGTGCCTTAACGTGGCCATGCCAGACGAAGGAAATTCATATCAGTAATTTAATTCATCACGAAACTTGCACATTGTGATTGATACAAGGAGCACATACACGACATGAATAACATTGATGGTTGGCTAACCGTATATTTTCAGCAATGGTACAATGTAACCCCATTTCCATATCGTTACAGAACTTTTAATTATCGCGTGTTACTCAATACGATCAAATACATTGCGCCATCTGCTTGTTCATTAGTAGGCAAAATTATGCCGCACGATTTCCAAACACGTGTAAGATGATTCAGCAAATGGGCTCCTTGACGATGTACCCAACGATTGCTTCTGATGTTATTACACGTTTGTTACCAGGCCTGTTACATCGCAACGCAAATATCGTCACAATTCCATTAGGAAAAAAATCAACAATGACTATGTTTAATTCAAAAGCCGGAGTATTCGTCAAGATATAGGGCTAATTTGGTCGCGTTGACGCCACGAGACCTATCATCTGAACTAACTGAGGTCTCCTCTGCACATCCATCAGTTAAGGGTTTCTATAGTACTGAAACCTTTTGAGGAGATACTGTAAGCATTTGCATTAGATACACTCAGTGTTATCTGAAGCTGATGGAGCAGATATATATCTGGCAGACTCTCTTTACAGATGCATGAAATGAATAATCGAAATCAGCAATGAATATATTGAATCATTTATTTCATCGGATTTAATCAAAACTAGTGACTAACCCACATTCACAAAATGTATAAAAGTAAATAGCCCTTGCTGTCACCCATCAATATCTTTAAAGTTGGTTCAGTGACCAGAGCTGAACATAGCCTAATCATGCATTTGAAAGCAACTCGTCAAGAAGCTCAATCCCCAGCTGTCATTTCCGCATGTAGATTTCTGCACGTTCCTAAACCCCACCCCTCACAGCATATGAGTAAATCGTATGTGTCGATATTGGGGCTAATGTTACTTCACTGATAACCGCATTGACTGCAAAAACAAGCAATCACGCATCAGCAACCCACAGTGATTGCAATGGGAATGCGTGTAACCGCCCTCGCAACCTGATTTATATTTTGGTGCAAAGCGTTATACAGCCGTTATTTGCTTCATTATCAGCCCTATTCTCAGCGTGATAACGTTTGCACCTACAGCCTGTGTGAGAAAAGGCTCATCAAATGCCGTGCAATGCACTGGGTAAAGCGACAGCAATCAATAGCGCAAGTGTTCTTTGAAGTAAAATGCCTCATGTAATGCAAAGTTGTATCAAACCTAGAAAAGACATCAAACAAGATGCCGTTTTGAAAAGTGCAACGGCTATTGAGTCTTTCTCGGCCACAGTTATTTCGTCAAAAACAATCAACCACCAACGACGCAATAATGAAATAGCAAACTCCGTATCGAATAGCACACCTCGGTTACAGCGTAATATATAATGCATGCATTGTTGTCTTGTGCATTCAGTACAGGCCCACGCGCGCATGCGCTGTAACTGCCTCGGCTAGGCACAGGGATAGTTTTTGAGTAAGCTGTGGCTTCTCAGATTCTTGGCTTTGTGTCGGAGAAGAATAAAGCATTGTCTCCATAGCGTCATTCATAGCGCCACTTGTCCGTTACTCATCGAAGCCTCGATTATATTGCGGCAATGAAAAAGCATGTACAGTTGATATATATATCATCGAGGAACAAGAACATAGGAAGTTCATGCGCAGAAGAAACATTGCGTCCGTATTTAATAAAGGTTCGTTTCAGGAACGTCTTCTTACCATTACCAGGAAAAAATAAATGTTGTAATGGTTGTTTGGTGCAAATTTTACTACACTGATGCCATCTCGAAAGTAATTGTCTAAAACAGGAGCTGAAATGGCAGGTTCATCTCAAAGTGCGTTTCTAGTGCATCATGTTGTATCCCATAGGCAATCATAGCGTTTTACTTCGTAGCGTTTGTCTTGCGAACACGTTTTGCAGTATATGAGTAGGTGGGATATGTGTCCACTACATTTATCCGGTTGTCTGCTTATAATCGTGGTGGCAAAATGAAATAGCCATATCACACATTTTTATGCTCAAATGTAAAACAAAAATTATTGAATATAACTTGTTGTGACGCTAAGCTATATTTAGAGGCAACAGCATGTCATTAAAAGAAATCAGGCGCAAATTGTTGTCCTTACCACCGCACACATGGATCTTAAAGTTATTCTCTGTAGATACGAGGTCCCGTCTATCACAGCCATTACAATGCCGATATAACTCGATTTCTGGACATATCGTCAATCACAGCCGTTACAATGCCGATATACTTAGCAATTGAGAAGAAATGTGCAACGATGTATTCATGCGCAAAAAGAACAGTTATCATCGTTAAAGTGAATGCACCGTTAACATGTTGCTTTCTGGATGTAAATAATACCTGACCATTTGAATTGTCACCTATTAATAGGGATGCCTGTGAAACAGCGAGACATGAGGATCATTGCATTTGTTTTAAAGAGGCTTGATTATTATTAATGATCAGCTTTGCTGGTGACACTTCCGTCTTCCATGTTGAATATCCGCTTTCATTATCCAATCATTGTTTGCTCAAAAGAACATCATTTGTCTTAGCATGGACTCATATTGTGCCCACACGCTTCACTGAATTTACTGGTCCCTTTTAGCTGATGCTGCGCGTGTGCTTTTGCAAATTATGTTTATATTGCTACATTTCATGCTCCAATTCTTTGTTTTGACGAAAAGTTCATATGCAGGAGCCACATTCCGTGCGAAGTCTTAGTCAAACCCTGATTGGTAAAACAGTTGATAATGAGCGACGGCGAACTAGTGTATCGCTGGGTATTGGGACGCAACCCAAACAGCCTCAAAATCCCTCATGACTAAAATGGTAACGGCCCATGAATCCCGTCTAGCCTCAATGGTAAAACCCACATGCAAACTGTTTTGAAACAATATAGTTCTGTCTGTTTTGTTTTACCCTCACTCCCGATCTATTATGTAATACAACACCCCCGACATTGTTTGGTGCCACCAGTCTTGTGCTCGCACATCAGGTATATTTTTAATCCTAAACATTTTATTTGATCCTTTTGATGCTCAACGCAATTTTCCTAACAGACATAGATATCATGTGGCTCAATTGGTATTTATGTTAAGATTGTCCCGTCACGTCAATGGCGGTGTTAAGTTAAGCAGCAGCACAATTATTAACACACGAGCAATCATTTTTATGATACCTAGCATTACATATTGTGTCAGGATACATAGGGACGTTACTGTCGCACTTGTATCTGTTGTCTTGTGATCATACATGGCAATAATGTTGCGATAAAACATATTTGCAATCATCCTCCGAATAATTATGAATAAGCATCTTGCCATACGCATATCATCGGTACAATATTTACGATCATCACGAACGCTGGAGCCATCATTAATATACTGACGAATTCATCACCATCATCTCGGTCATAAATGTCGTTATCAACACGATTATCACCATTGCTGCTTTTGCCCTGGTCATAAAATGCAATTGGTGATATGGACAAAGTCATATAGGGCGTGTAAGTCAAGATCTTTATAAAACTGCCTTTTTTTAATCCGAAAGCAGATCTATTCTAGATGTTTTCAATCCATATTCACATTTATATGAATATGGTTACACCGTGAACACGTTGAGAGCATGATTACTTTGAGATGAAACTAACGGTATTAGCTTTTAGCTTGGCAATCCACAACATACACATATTGCATGAGTTCCTCTCTTGCTGTGCTATAGACCCGCGCTGTTATCACAACTTATTAAATCCCCCCCCCCCCCCCCCTAATAACGTAATAATGACTCTTGTTACTGCCGTAAATTCTCGGTGGGTCAGAAATTTACTAAAACCGCTTGTCTCATTCAACTATGCATTACTATATCATGCCGCACAAAGCTCGTTTTAAATTACATGGACAATGTTGATGCGGTATGTACTAGAGAAACTCGTCCACTTCCATATATTAGTCTATTGGAGAAAACTTATGATAATATGATTTTTCAACGCTGGCTATTCAGGACATAATGGAATTATTCTTAATCCAAATGGCATGTTTCACGAATGCTCAAGTCGTTTGTCCTCGGCCTATAAAACTGAAAGCGATACAATGACAAGTATTTGCAGATTCATGCGTATATCCCAGCGTTGGACGTGGGTGGCCTGGTTAATGAAGTCCAAGGGCCTCTGCGCAATGTTATAGGCGGTCGGAAATACAGTGCAAATAATGTTTATGGAGACAATTAACGACCCAGCTGTGGACGTGATAGGAATATAAAGTACCGACGTAAAGGTTATCACAAGCTTTATGTGGTTTGCATTGAAGTAGTACACATATATGACACCCTTGATAGCAATACATGTGCGATAACTGCTACCGAATGGAGACCATGTCTGTGCTCTGTTGGGATCTTTTAAACTCCACCATAGCAGTTACCACTACCTTTACTACCAAATCTGTTGCGGACATATATGCAGCTTCAATAGCTGTTGTGACTGATATTACTACTAGCCTACCAATACTGGCATTACTTTTGCTGCTACTGCCATCACTGATACTCAACTTTCACGTTTCCTAAATTACACTAAAAAACACCATCTGCGGCAGCCAAATTTGATATAACACTTTATTTGGTTCACACGTGCTGCTGCTGAGTTGAAGAGCGCATGATGCCTGCTTAAACAATTACCACATTGGTTTCAGAGCTACATGATCCATCACTGATACTCAACTTTCACGTTTCCTAAATTAGCTCACTAATAAACGCACACTTTCTAGTGATAGTTATGATTGTATATACGTTTGACTAAATGTTTACGTATTTAATCTTTGGAACTTTGATTTTACAGAGCGCTCCGACTAAATGTGTACCATTCATCTTGGTCTCAGCTCACAAGCCACTGTCTTTATGCTTTCATTAGGCTCGTTTGAGAACATAACCCCGTTTCAAAAGACATTTTTACCAAATAATTGATTTGTGTCCTGTTTGGCAGTCGGGAGATATTTGAAGCGAAAGAAGATCTTTGGTGGTCAAATGAACCAACGTATATTGATTAAAGACAATGGTTGCAAAACTAATCGACAAACTTGTTGCTTTATTAGTTTGTCCCCTGCATCCCCAACAATGAGAGCCAGACATGAAGCATCACCAAATATGAGCTACGCTGGAACCTTGTTCAGCACGTTGCGAACCCTGCTTATACCATGCATTACCTTATTGCTCATAAATTTGCGCAAATTAACTGGAGAATGGCAGATCCAAAGGTACACATACCACGAAAGTGACCACTATACGCCCTTCTTTACCATTGCAGCTCGTAACCGCATCGATCACTATGTGAGCAAACGCATGCAAAGGTTTGGCGAAGGTTTGAATTATTTTCGTTCTGGAGTAGCATCTGTATTGATGTGCGTTTTAATAGCTTGAAAGACCATTGGATGCCATACACAAGTCAAATTCAATCAGTTATGTATTGCGTTACACTAGAAAATTCGGCAAAGAATACTGTGCAAAAAATGAGCGCACTGCTACAAACAACACCGATAGTACGAAGATTCCGTGTGGGGTTTTATACGACAGGATGTGATACAATCAAGTTGCTGTTGTTGGCCTTTGTCTATAGGACAGGCGAATTGACGAGTGCATTTGTCAATGTATGGATAATCATTCATGATGGAATCTGACATTTCAAATGACTGCTTGCTCAATTGCTGCGTGTCTTGACGATAGACCGCTGGACCCTATTGACGCAAGGAACAATAGTCTGTAGATTTATCTAAACACACACGTAGCCAACATTGTTTAGACGTGCTGGTGCTGATCAAAAAATTTCAATTATATCACATCAATTACTCGCCAAAGATTCACAACCTCAACAAACGTAGGCGTGCTACCAAGAGGAATAAAATCGGGTCAGGGTGGCATGGATGACCCATTTTTGAAATGGTATAACTTGAAGAAAAAATTATGCTTACCGCAGATTGACATACAATAGTTGTCACAGTTGACTGATTTGAAGTATGATGGCTCTATGGATTAATCGCCTTTAACATATCATCAGCGTTAAGACATCTTGCTTAAATTTTTTATTTATAGTACCTAAATTGTGCAGGAAATCAATTATCTGTCCTACGTTGCGTATATAATAAACAACGCATGTAGCATAAAAGTAATGGTATGCTAAAGCAATGTCTTTGCCGAGCACTTATCACCACATAATCGGTCGTTGTTACTGCGTTTTATAGCCAGCAGAAACGCTAAAATATGAGGTAATGTCAACATTATTGGGATTGCATTTGCACCTGCGGCAAGTACATGCAGTTATGACGTCGCGGACGTCATAGTAGATGTGCAGTTACGCCATGGTGACGCAAACGTTATCACCATGCTATTGATAAACGACCAGTTAGTCAAGCTGCTTCACACACCATTATGCCACGCTCTTGATTGCGTACATGTCCTGAGAAGTCATAAGGCACGTTGAAGTGATGTATGGCGGAGCAGTACTTGTCAGCAAAATGGCAATCATTCTGCAAGAAGCGTTATTTAACTTGTATTTTGAGTGAGCATTAGCAGTGTCAATTACTACATAAGGTATTCCTGTATGCATATCCACAACATGATCCTGATCATTTAACGCATTTAAATCCCTTTCATTTATAGGTAACTGCCTTTTCAATATGAACATTGTGACTCTATGACAGTGTGACTCTATGTTGGATGATCACCTGGGCATGATCATTTAACAATGCAATCTTATCAAAACCAACATCATATCTAGTTTGCAATATATGGCATTTTCGCTGCCAATGCAATGAAATCTGCTCCTGTCCTGGCTTTGGCTCAACGACTCGCGGATGTCATAGATTGAGGAACAATTTGTCAATCTCACAAGCAAATATCTATTCAATTCGGGAGCAATTTGTTGTTGTATAACCAAAACTCAATTATGAATTAGCAACAAAGCAGCAATTTGAAAGCGGGAGAGTAAGACCGGAGACCGTCATCATGTTCAGAACATTTGACCGTTCTCATGTTCAGAATATTCAGTTTTCTGCTTCTCGCACGCAGTACCACAGGAAATTATATACGCCGTAAAATAACCATATTTGCACACAGCATAAATGCTCACTACAGATGAACATCCACCTGTTTGCGTCAGTGATGTTGTGAAGTAAGACTCCTCCTTGTTAGATGGGAATGCACCTTTCACATGCCAGGCACGCCCCTGATTAGAGAAAAAACATGAAGGTTGCATATGATTGAAGTAGCAGCGCCCAAGGGATTTGTCACCATGACTACAAGTAAGTAATTTTCCTCCTGATAAATGTTTCGGCATGTGATGCCTGGACAGTCCAGTGTTACTTTAGCTAATGCAGTAATTGACATTGAATGCCCCCACACAACCGCTCCAAGCATACTGTGTCTTCAAATATTATGCACTGTAGAGCAATCGATCGAACAACACCAGCCAAACATATCAAAGTTCTTTAATGATATACATTTTATTATGAATCTATCAAAGGATCAAAAAGCTGCATATTACAACAAACTGCTAAAGAGTTGCATGTAGCTATCACATAGACGTGCAATTAAACAAAAGAGCAGTGTAAGGCCGAGACAAGCATGTGTCGTTCATCATCGATGATCAATGTTGACACATATCCTGAAGCGCGGGCTACTCATATGCTGCTCTGACAATATCGTTGAACACTTCCATAATAATCTTTATATGTTGACCGTATTAGATTATCTTAAAGGGATTCCTGCTTCCCATGTTAAACCTAATTTGCGACGTCAAGAGGAGACAAGTCGTCCGTTTGGGAAATATTAAGACCGCGTCGCGCAGGGCTTGCTTTAAATCAACACAAGTCCTTCGATGTTTATCATAATCCGGCAATTTAGATTTAAGCTATCATTTGTTTCACAGTATGCTATGAGGTGCCATCGCATTGCAACGCCTTTGCAATTGCAAATGATTACTTTTCACCGCCCTCAAGCAACTTGACAGGAGCAAAGCATTCGAATCCTGACTGATGCTTATTCTTTAAGAAGAAGGCGGCCTGCTTGCTGTGACATGGTGCATTATTTCACGGCAATATGGCTATTCCGATCTTATGCTATGCAGTCATATGCTGCTAACTATTAAGTAGCAATCATTTCACTTACGATAATGTACGTAGCGCGTACTTCAAGGAGATATGAAGGCTGAAGCTTATTCTAGAGCCTGCTTGCTATACTACGGTTTTGCACGTATTGTAGTTTTTGACATTCATTCATTTATAGCATCCGAATCCATACGAGGATCTATCAATGCTTGCGCAAGTTTCTACTCATACATCCGGTGAATTCATAAAAACATTGGTATGCCGTCTTGCATAAATACTATGGTCCTTTGGCATGCATATACCACATATGTTAATCCGGTCGATTACGAAAATGCCAGGTCATGCAATGGCAATATCAGTCAGAGTTTAAAAACTTTTTTTGGTCGATGTAAAGATATTATCAGAAAAGTAGCAGCAACACTTTGATCACACCTGCAGCTTTTTGGCTCACGAAACTGCATATCACCGTAATTAAACCCTATAATCCCAAGAACTAACGTTTAGAAGCGATACGTGCCCTGCCATTTGCGGCCCCGTATCATTTTTCATTGCGGGCAGTGACCTTTACAGACGTCTTAAACAATTCCTTAAGCTCCTTGGCCAAACGATGCAGCGACCAATGTGCCTATCGAAAACCTAAAGCGAACATATGCTGTCTCTATTCTATTTGTAAACGAATATACACATATACAACGCAAATATTAGCTGCAATCAAAGGTGAATAACGCCATGCTGCCGATGCTATTGTATGACCAAACCAAACCAATTTAAATTACGCTGCGTTAACTCGGCTTTGATATGTTCTGTTGAGCCTAGCCATCTCATCGATTGAATGTAGCGCGTGTGTGCACATTGTATGTTAGAATTCGTTAACATTAATGCTTCACAATGTTGGCAATGGTAAAACATTCCAACGAAACAACCGAAATGCACTATTCATCCTCTACAACGAAAAGTGATTCGACCTCTGTTCTGTTGATGATCGTAAATCATATCGGCAGTGCTTGCATTCTTTCTCACGGCATTAGCGCTACTTCAGTATTATTGCAATGCTCAATTGCAACGAACTATGTTATTTAATCTGGTATACAAACTATGAATTAAATTATATATGAAAGGTGTGAAGCATGGTGAAATTAAATAATGTGGTGCAGCCATTATGTTTTACAAATAATTTAAACTGGCTCAAAAAGACATTCAACGCATTGTTGTGAACATATTTCCCTATGCTTATAGCCTGTAGCGTGTCCCAATTTGACAACATCTTATCTTTGATCATGCTGTCATATGTATCGCTTTAGGTAATTCATATGTATTAATAAATGTGACTTCAAACAGCAATTATCACCTATAGTTTCATACCATTTTCACTTTCGTGACAACATCAAAAATTTAAGGGCTGCGAACTATCGAAAATTGACACCATACGTACGAGCAACAAGGTGCATCGTAACCCAACGCTAATTTAGCGACTCCAGTTCTCATGATATATTCGGACTTCCATAAAACGAATCCATCCACCTCGCGCTCGAGGTTTACAACGGCAACTAATGACAGGCTGCTAGCAAGCATCTATATTTAATATCGCAGAATTATGATCAAAGTCCGCCATCAAAGCTTAAAATAAAACATTTGCAACAACGTCACTAGAGCACCAATACAAACTTGACGCCAGGTTCATTATAGTAAGCAAATGCGTTAACTACCTACAATAAGATAAGCAATTGATGAAAAGATTAGGCCTAACTTTAGAAGGGGGTAGGGGAACAAAGAACGCGTTACTAACAACCACGAGAAACATACCGCTGAAATGGTTATGTAGCATTGTATAACATCAAATACACATTTAACCCCAATAAGCATTCACGCCGTGTCTCGCCATTCAGAAGTTAACATTGCCTAAGCTGGTTGTAATATATTTACTGGACCATAGCAAAATCTTTGCTGAAGTATACCAGCGAACAGTTGGTGATGTCATCGTTTTTAAACCTTAAGTTCGACTATGGTGGTAGGCTGATCCTTGTCTTGATATTGTTCATGTGATTTTGCGATCAGTATCTTTTACAACTGTCAACGACATCACTCGGCTATTCTTGTTAATTCGCTCCGATCGGCTCACAAACCCAAGACAACCATGAATCAGATGTTTATTAGAGTTTTGCACGAATTAATATATGGATGGAATGACTCTATAGAACGTATGGTAGTGTCATACATCAGGTTGTCATACTGTTATCATGCATAACCTCTAGCAACCCACATTCAATAATTTGGCTGTCTGAATTATGAATTGAGTAAAAAACCGTTTCCGTCACCACATTACAGCTATCGAACTGGCCTCTCAGCTATAATATTTGAAGCAATCGGATGCTATGAAACTTGTATATGCCGTAAACTATTCGATAACCCGTTGGGATCGATCGTCCCTGCCCCAGCCAATATTTGCTCTTATTTTGTAAACCGCTTACCAACAACTAATCAATAGCACCCCATTTGCAGGTAGCAATTAGCACAGATCTTAACTAACACAAACTTGGGAGGGCAATCTTGGTCAATCTCATAATGCATGAAGCACTGTAATAACCAAGATAAACAATTTAAACAGTTGCTTAGTGTTGGTCAAGGTTGCATCATTAAATGAAATACTGGTAAACAAAACAATTTCAAGATCCAGACATATAAACAAGCGATTAACGGTGCCACTCAGCGTGAAACAACAAATCGGAGTGTTGTAGAATGTGTGCCCGGCTCATAAAAATCACTTGTCCGGTTGGACAAGTTCTTCGGAACTTGTAGAACTAACCAATGAGAGACAACGGCTCAAAAGTACCCGAGAGTGACTGAGAGACACGGCTTGTGATTGGAGCATCCCAAATCTGGGATGCCTGTCCAGTTTAATCCGCTATCCTCGCCTAGACCTGAATGCGAGACTATTGAATATCAGTAACATGTAAACAGCGCCCGCAGCCATCTAGCTAGGGGACCTTGAATAAGGTGAACGTATCGTAAATGGAAAGCTGCTTTAGCTTCACGAAATACAATGCTATAGTCACTCTCCCTAGACTCAGTATGAATCAGTTTACGTCGGACACAGCAAATTGTAATTGTAAATTGCGTACATGACACATTGTTAATATCGCAAAATTTTGCTCAGTTGCGATCTGTTGACATTAATCATAACATTGGACGTTTTTGCTTGCTTGCTTGTTGCTTCAATTAGCTGGATTGACCAAGAGTCAGCGTGCGGTTTATACAATCGGCACACGACAGCATAACAAATGACAGAAAATAGTCACTAAGTTTCTGTAGGCCATGATGTTTCCTATTTCGGTAAGTAGTCGTTGGGAACTCCAGTGGTAGATTCCTATTCCTCGTACTCCCATACCCGTTCGGCAGCTAACTGGCTCTCGGGGAAGCCTACTGATTGACAACCGAGTATCTTGCCTGTGGATACTTCTTTGTGCTGGATATCTGTAGTATTATGTAACAAGAATGCATGTATCTATCTAGTGTGCTTTCCCGTATTCTCTAACGACGAGGCGCACTATGTCAGTGACATCACGGCCGTCATTTGCACAACCATCGTCATATGCATCCGTATGCAACCATCGTTGATGGTATTCCGAATAAGTAATGACGAGAAGACATGATCACACCATTAACATCGAACGCTGAAACACATAGATATCGATCAATACAAATTTGATTGTATTGTAGCCGGTATACAAAGGTATGCTGCTGCTCTATCGATTGGCTAGAGTTTAATGTGTTCGGTTTCAGCATTCCAAAACGATAGATAAATAAACAAATGTTACTTTTCAGTTGACCTGCGCCGTCATAATCGATAGGAATACATTAGTCTTAGAGCAAGTTGAATCAACGAAAATATGTTGCAGTTGACAAACCCAATGATGATAAATTATTTACCTGTCACCTGTGGATATACAATATGCATGGTTAGTAGTTCCCATAAAAGCATCAAATGGCTGCAATTTCGAACACATTCAAATATACATACGTGATATATGGGCTTATTACACGTGGTGATGCAGGCCCAATTGCGCAGCTGCATTATCCTTGCCCTGCAAGTTGCAGTGCCAAAGCTCGGTGTTTCCAACATTCTCACTTCTTGGTCATTATAAAAGGCAAACTGATAAAGGTTGATTTGGTCTGATAGAGCGGCAACATCTACAGCAAATGATCCAGCGCAACAAGTACGGTTTTCTATTTGCGAGACGGCCAAACGTTTCCACTTCTGCTACTACTTGCAAATTAGCTGTATGTGGAAATATAAGTTGCAGTTTTTACTATGCCCTGTCGACAGAATTCTTCACATTATGATACATGGGTTACTAGAAACACATTGCGTAATGATAATATTTGCCGAGAAGTGTAGGAAAACGCTTGCTATTGTGGACTTTGGTAGCAGTTATTGTCGAGTCATTTATAGTTATTCTCTGCTGCATTTCTTTAAGTAGTACGTCATTTGATATACTTATTAGTCCGTCATATGCGTGATTTGCAACCCACTAAGCTCGTGATAATGAAGAGGTTGGATGTAAAATCAACATTATGTTTGCATTTCACCAGAGTATATAGAACGTTTTTATAGGAGCAATTTACAATATGCTGTTGGACGATTGGGATGCTCTCTCTTTGTTCATCTGCGAAACACGCATACTATTGCTCGAAGCAACAACTGTTGCTTTATTCCCACTTTAATTCTTTGAATAAATTGCCCGTTTACAGTCAGCTGCTTCCATAATGTGGAAAGCGATAGCGCGCTGCCGCTCAATTCTATGCACGCTGAGTTGTCGTTGTGCCTTAACCGCGCATACATATGTAAGCTGTAACAAGTGATAAAGAATGCGGCCTGTTCGAGGTTTATCCGAAAAAATCCCTGCACCTGGGAAAGTGCATTATCAGTCCATTCAAATAAGATTTCCGGCCACTTAGTAAAGCTGTATAGCAAGCCAAGTCTTTCTTGTATATATATATATATATAGATATATATATAGAGAGAGAGATAGAGAGAGAGAGAGAGAGAGAGAGAGAGAGAGAGAGAGAGAGAGAGAGAGAGAGAGAGAGAGAGAGAGAGAGAGAGAGAGAGAGAGAGAGATCTATCTCTCTCTAGATAGAGAGAGAGAGAGAGAGAGAGAGAGAGATCTCTCTCTCTCTCTAGAGAGATATATCTCTCTAGAGAGATCTCTAGATATATCTCTCTCTATCTCCCCTATATAGATATATACCTCTCTATATATATGGATATATCTATTTATATATACACATATATATATATGTATATAAATATATATTAATCTGTATATACAAAGATATATATATATAGAAAATCCAATAAATATGTATATAAATATATATATCTATATATAGATGTATATATAGAGATTAATATGTATATACCAAATATAGATATATAGAAATGCAATAATGTATCTCTATATATATATATATATATATATAGATATATATATATATACATATATACATATATATATATATATAATTCCAATATATACGTCTCTATATAAATTTACATAAAAATATATATATATACATAAATATCTATATATATATATATAGAGATATATATATGTATATATACATATATATATGTATATGTATACATATGCATTCATATACATATGTGTATAAATAAATAAATATATATATATATATATATATATATATATATATATATATATATATATATATATATATATATATATATATATAGTTATATAGATGTGTGTGCGTGTGTGTGCGTGTGTTGGTTTGTGTACTGATAGATCGCATATACAGGGGTTCCTCTACTTGTAGGTAGTCACCAGACTTCGCATTGGTTAGATTATAGCATTATAGCAAATAATCGACTGTGGTCGATACGCTGGTGTTTGTCCCTTATAGTTAACAGCTAGATAGCGATGATGTAAGCTTTTTATTTCTTTATCCCACTTAAACGTCAATCTGTTCATTTGTACGCCCATAGCCAATCATGTTGCAGCAAATCAATTCATTACTACCGAAAATATGTATCTCCATTGTGTTGTTAACCAATCAATGATTTATTGATATGGCCTCTTGTATTTAAAAGAGTGCAAAGAAAAGTTTTTTTCCAACAAAGCAGTTGTTTGATGAAGGCAGGGTTCTATCACCGATATGGTTAATCATCTCATGATAAGCACCTGCATCATTTAAACCCATTTATTAACATAAATATATCAAAAGTTGTTTTGCCGTTGACATTAGATTGTATTCACAAAGAGAAAATGCATAAACTCTTGCAAGAAATTCCAATCTTTACTCCTTTTAAGCAATTCATATACAATTGTGAACACAACAGATTTGTCGACCAGCTGTTCGTTGCGGAAATGATTAAATAAAACCTGATTGATCGATGAATATTACGTACAAAACTTGATGGTGCCCACAATGCAAATACCGTCTGCGGTCGCCAAATTATTATTGAGGAATTAATTTGATTTTACTTTATGACCACGCCAGCAGTGTGTCTACTAAGCAGAACAGTACATGAAAGCATTTTTATGGATTCGATTTCCCTGAACAAGCGTTATGTAACGAAAACCATTAATTCGTTCACCGACAAATGCATTGCTTATAGGTTACATGTACAATAATGACTTGCATGGTTGCTATGCTTTGCAGATAAAGAGTAACTTTCAGTAACGTGAAGACATTTGGGCTACCAATTTGTGACGTCACACATAGAGGTAATTGTCAGTGGTTTATATCTGAGTATATTCGGTCATAGAGCGGAGAGTCGTATATCTCGGTCATGATTTTTGTTGGGCGCGGTGATCTTGCCCTGCCATGGATACATGAATCGAAATCTTTATGAAGGCCTAAATATAACCTAAATAATTTAGTGCATTACAATGGTGTATTTTATTATTACATCGTACATATTGTGCTGTCCTGGTTCTACAAGTGTTCAACACCTTAGTATGAATGGTCGGTAGGGAACACCTTTATTCGCTTCCATTTGCACTATCTCATCTTTCCATTTCCATTTGAGCAGCTTCAACCCTTGTCTGTTTTTTTATTACGACGCGTTAACTGTGTTATGCCACGCTTATGCTACATTTGAACCGATTATGCTACACATCGCATAAATATTGTTATTAGATGCATGTGATCGTCTTAATCAGCCGTCGTTTCGATCCTTGGTTTCGTCAAGCCACACAAGCCACCTAATTTTAGAAAACTACGTCAGAAAAGGAATCAGGCTTACATTAAGACAATACCTGCATTACGTATACTCTTCGCACACCATGCTATGACGGTTTAAGTACCCATCATATCATAGTGTATTTATGATCCATAAAGATGTTCCATACGCTTGATAATGCCGCATAGCTTCGTAAAATGGGTAAAAACATCACCCACGGCTTCTCTAATGTTAAGAACTCATCATATACAAGTGGTAATGTATCGCCAGGCCGAAGTCGCTACGAAGCCTCCGACAGAATGCTTATTGGTGTTATTTGCCACTGTCAAATGCTCGCCCGGATAAAGAGCCTACTCAGCCGTGTGAACGGTCTTGATGTGGCACGTATTAGTTAACGGCATATTTCGTCTGTTGTCGCTATCGAACACTTAATTTTCTGTGATGACACGTATATGGCCATGTATACATTTGTTTAATCGCACCCGATTGTAAAGCGGAGCAGCACAAATAATAGATCTGTTTTCAATCATGTCATTAAACCACTTGTAATAATGGATAAATCATGAAACAAAAGTTGAAATGGTATTTTTAACAAATGTCCCTTGTTTGTATTGAGATATGGGATATGATCAGCAGAGATATTACGGTACATTTATTCGTTCGGCCGTACATGTTGCAACCTAGAGGCAGAATATTTCCTCACGTATATCCGCGGACAATTGTTGATGTCAATGTACCAAAAAAAAAGTTTGACAATGGTAGCAGGCCGATCTTATTCTTCCTGAACCTACCATGATGAATATTATTCATGTGATATTGCGATCAGTATCATTACCATCAAAGCGATGCTACAATTATCAAAAACATAACTTGACCATACATCATGTTGTAATCATGATGTTATTACAGTTAGAGCAATCAGACGCCATGGAATGATTTTCCGACAGAAACCATTCAATAGCCCGTTGGGTTGGACCGTCTTTACACCACCAATATTGTCATTATGTGTCCGGCATTGATCGCCCAGAAACACATAATCAAATGTATGTTTTTGGCTTGTAGCTATTAGTACAGAACGATTGGTGAAAAAAGATTTATACGACAATCTTAGTCAACCTTATAATAAAAGAAGCATCCGAATAGATACTTTTAAGCCGTTGCATAGCGGGGGCAGACACATCGAGGTAGCATCAGTAGTTATCTTTGCCACTCGTACTCGCCCGGCAATGGTGGCAGCATTTGGTTATAATAAATTCCAGTTTGTCATGAACAGATATGATGAATATTTGAAATGTTAACTCAATCGAATTATTAGACGACCGTTGTTAATTATGGTGACGAACCAATGACAATATCGCATTGAGTGCATGGCTGAGCACATAAAGACCATTACATGTTCACAATCGGCATTGCATCCTTTACTCTCGCCGATTTATCTTCAACTACAATTGCGAAATAGTGTACTTCAAGAAATTATTCATAGATGATATATTATGTCACCGTTGTGTGAATAATATCTACCTTTTATTTATAAGTATATTTTGATTAAAGAGATTCATGGGCCGATTACTCGCTAGTCAAATACAGCGTAAATTAGCGTTCTATTTCGCATGTATGGAATGATATAAATCTTTAGAATTCGTTATTATCGTCCTCTCAGAGCGATTTAAATTGCAAGATATACGACGATACGAGCATGGATGAATAACTGAAGTTTCTTAAGGAATGAAATTTAGTATTGTCCACCGTACCTTCCAATACGGCGATTCGGATTCAAATTGGTTGATACATAGTGAGAAGTGGCAATAGTGTCTCGTCATTGCTAATGTGCAATGACTTAAATGCAAATTACAGCCCTACGTTATGGGTTCATAACTCCATGGATGATGTAACACATTTGTAATGATTTAAACAGTATTTACTTATATCGGATGAGTAATTCACTTACGTTTCCATTACTGCCTGAAACCATAAACGATATCCATAATTATTCTATTAAGCTTTTCGTTACAATTAAATGTTC
This sequence comes from Urechis unicinctus, assembly GCA_034190875.2. Taxonomy (NCBI): domain Eukaryota; kingdom Metazoa; phylum Annelida; class Polychaeta; order Xenopneusta; family Urechidae; genus Urechis; species Urechis unicinctus. The sequence continues at coordinate 70,603,146 of CM067356.1, forward strand.
AAAAGACTAATCATTGGGCCCGCTTGGCATTACAAAAATAGCCAATGAATGATTTACACTGCAATGTTCTAAATTGTGGCCAATATTTGGGTTTTTATTTTTCCATTTTGGGAGGAAATTTTGTTGTATAGCCCTATTTAAATAATTGTGAGCCTGTGGCTTTTTCAATATTTTATCAATAAATAATTTACCTTGCTCTATGGTTCAATTTACTGCCGTCCACATTGTTTAGTGCTTCTCGTCTTATTGTCGCTTACCGTGCATGATTGATTGCAAAAGCGTTTGATATTGTCTTTTGTTGTTGAATAATGTTTTGCACCAAAGGGAAAATAATGGCATCTGCCTCAGTTGGCAACAATCTAAAGGAAGTCATCTAGGGCGTCAAAAGCAACCAAGGTACTTAGGTTACGATATACCATTCCACAGATCACGTTTTACTGCAATTGACCGTCTAAATCTCACCATTTGCTTTATATATTTAGCTGCTGCATTACCTGCTTTAATTCAAGCCAACAAAGTGCTGATATACTGCTCTATTGTTATCTGATATTAGGATGTGGACATTTTACAAGTCTTGTTGGTTGTATCCTTAGCGGACAGTCGGAGCCAAATGAGGTCTACAGTGCACTGCTAATTTCCTCTTCTTTCTGTCGATAAACGCCCACACATCAGCAAGTCAAGCTAGATATGAGGATGACAGTGTCTGAATTAAATTTACACGCATTGAATTTGCAGTCCGCATGTTCTTTTTATATCTCTAAAACCATTAGTTTTTTGCCATTTAACCAAAGTATGTGTAAATTGCATGACTTGTTATAAACTGCTGCATACTCGTCTAAGGGGGTGCGTGTTATATTATTTCCACCATCGCGTGTTCATGTCCCCCATATTTCCCAGGCCCAAGTGCGCGATATCATTTTCATAGTTGTGTTTTATTGCATAACGAATGTAGTAGTCTTGATCGCAAACAGCATTTATTAACAAGCTTAGCGCAATATTAAACAACATGCCACTAGGGTCATCGATATATTAACGATAGCAAAACGCCGTCAGCTGCATGGCGCTACGCAAAACGATTTCATTGTGGTCCATACAGACTGGCACTGTTTTTTTAAGCCATTAATATCCTTTCTGCTCAGCGTTACTCGTATATTTATTAGCATTGATCGTTTAAACCAGGGATCATTGGATTCTCCTGTGTAATATTGTACGGTGGATATACACCTAGCGCTAAATAGTTTGAGGAACTTTCTTACAAAAATTAATTAAAGCATATTTAACCAATGAGATATTTAACCCATTATTTTTATGCATTGTTCACTAATCAATAAATCATAGTTTGCAGTTTGTTCTGAAGATACCTATGTGTGTGTGGCCGTTATTGTGGTTGTATTCAAACATAACTAACATACCATAACTTTCACGTGTTCATAGTTAGACACATAATCACCATCAGCGGCCGCCTTATTTGAAATTGCAATATTCATGTGATTAAGCTTCATGGTAACCTCGTGGCAAGGGCGTTGCTACTTTGTAGAAGAGTACATGATGACTGCTTATTTAGCTGATAGATATGCTGTGGAGATTTATCGAGAACAAGCGCTCGACGATTTGGCAGTCAGACATGATGTAGTTTACTGGTTTATGCATTGTGTATAGGTAGAAGCACAATGTGAACGAATTGTGCTTGCTTGCAGCAACGTGATGACATTTCCGCTAAAAGCTATGTATGCGAAGTAATTGCGTCCCAAACATCGATCATTGTCAGCCACTTGCATCTGCGTTAATTCATTTGCGAAGCGGAAGGCTGTTTATCGGCCGGATGTCCTCAGAATGTTTTGAACTGTGCACGTAAGTCTTGCCATGTAATTTTTGTGTATATTTATGAATAATAAAAGGCATAATATGGCTGCATTCTATTCTTTCCTTATGTATATTGAAATGCTTTGTGCATGTATTGCACTTATATATCAAACCATCGTTCTACCAATTCCATTAATTAATACCCCCCTGAGGTAAACATACGTCATATGAATAAGTATATGAAAGCTATTTATGCATGCCCTGTCATGATAATACAAGTGTTAAATACCTTGGGATGAATGATCGGCTACTCGGTTTATGTATTGCTGTATATAATTGTTGACATAATCCCATGCTGTTGCATGAACCGACGTTTACATACATTGTCCGGTCTATTATCGCGACGGGTTCAATGTGTGATAGGACGCCTAAGCACCATTTGGATCGAATAAAGCTTAAAGTTAGAAATGTGTTGTAATGAGACACATTTAATAACTACAATTTACAAAAGCAAAGCATCATATAAGGAACTACACCAAATTCAGTCACAAGCTGCGTTCTAGGCATACCTAATGTGTACGTTATACCTCAATCTCATTTTGCATTAATAAGCAATACGGATGCCCCATGCACTTTGTAATTCGGTATAGCTCTCGGTAAATGGGTTTTCCTGTTATGTTCAGCCAAGGCTGTTTCAATATTGAGCGCACATTAAACACCAGGGCTAATACATTGCCTGACCGAAATTGCTGGAAAACCTCAGATCATAACCATAAGTGGTATTATTTTGCACCGAAGACTTAGTCGTGTGAACAGAACGGATGTGGCACGTATTAGTTAATGGCAATATTCATCTGTCGTAGCTATCGTACAGTTTATCTTTTGTGACGTACATAACCCTGAAACGATAGGTTTAATCTAGCTAAATTGCAAAGCAGTGTCATACAAATATCTGATTTTAGTTGTTTGCGCATATATCACTAACGCATATGTGATATCTGACGGAATATGGAACAAAATTTAAGATTATATTTGTGACAAACGTCTCCTATTTGTCCTGAGATATATGCGATGATCTACAAAGACCCTTATGTGTGTGGTTTTTTTAAGCTAGGGTTATCATAATGGATATCAATGGTGTGATATTGTGATCAGTACGATTGCCAGTATAGTGCTATTGCAATTATCAACATCATCACTCGGCTGTTCGTGTTTATTGGCTACAATCGGCTCTCAAGTACTTCTTATTTAGGTGTTTATCTTCCTTATCAATTTCAGTGAAATCTGCATGGGATAATGACTTTGCAAACCTCGAGGCGACGTATGGTAGGAGTAGGCATAAAGCTGTCATTACGTTATTATGTATTATCTCAAGTATTCAATATGTCAGCAAATGTAACTTTTGGGCTGGTGGATATTGGTTCAGATTATATAGCAAAACAAAGCTTTGGACTGAAAACTTTGTCAACCTCATAATAAGTGTACAACGACGAGTACCAAGAGAAATGCGTTAATGCATTGAAAAGTGTTGACATGCACATCACTTAACATCAGTAGATAAAATGCATGTTATCAGAAGACTCATAATATGTGTACGACGACGAGTACCAAGAGGAAAACGTTAATGCGTTGCAAACTGTTGACATGCACATCAATTAACATCAGTAGATGAAAAGCATGTTAACAGGAGGCGTTTACATCCCGTCCATGGATCGATAAACCGAGCACATTATAACAAAGGCCCATGCTATACGGTTCGATTTAAGTGATGGTACCTTCATCACATGCATAAGTCAGGCAACGGTTTCAATATAAGCAATAATGGTTGCGAATATGGTCTTCGACCACATTGACATATATACATATATATATATATATATATATATATATATATATATATATATATATATATATATATATATATATATATATATATATATATATATATATTTTTATATATATATATATATATATATATATATATATATATATATATATATATATATATATATATATATATATATATATATATATATATATATATATATATATATATATATATATATTTATACATATATATATACTGAGCGAGTAGTGGGACATTATCATTCGCAGAGATTAGCGCCTTATACATATCTACATGCTATTCCACCGTGATATTAAGCCAGTGCTTTAGGTTTTCTTGATGCGTTTGCGATAAGTATTCCCCTATGCAATGTAATAATCAGACCGAATCGCAAATTTTATACCATTAAGCATTTCGTAAGAAATGTTTGGTGCGTGTAATATGTCAGGGGGGGGGGGGGGGGGGGGGGGGGGGGGGGGGGGGGGGGGGTTGGCAGTCATAGTGGACGAAATACTACAAGTAAACAACAAAAAGTCACGATTATTCATCACTTCATGCTAAAATATCATGTCAATGGTTAATTCATTTTATTATCAGAAAATGATGATATACTGGCATCAATTGGAAAGAAAAGTTCTTGCTAAGATTTTATGTAGTCAGTGAAGAGATCGAGGATTCGGGCGCCAACGATGATAAATACTACTTTTTATGGCATTTCTGTATTTTACATTTTAGCAAAAGCATTGAAGGAACATTAATAACTACGGAGATGTGTTAAATCTTCCAAACTGCTGATATCACTACATAGTCTATGTGAATTCATTTATCATTTAGTTTATGAGTGTACTAAGTAGGGATGAAATAAGTAGCCTGTACCGCGTTAATATGTATTTGTGTCACTTACAGGGCTGAAAAGTGTATTATTCTGTGCATGTGTCAAGAATGTATTTACATTCATTTCGAAGGATAGTTAAGATGCTTAAGTAATAACCTATTTAAGGAATCTATCGTTTTCCTTTCAGGATCATATGATCGCAGGCATCGGCTGACGAACATGCTGGTCCCACGTCATTCAAAACGAATTTACTAACAACGTTATCTTTTCTCCGATCACTACTCAGCCAGCCTTAATTTGGCAATCTCTAATTGGCATGTTTGCATGTAAAGCAGGTCCAAGATATTCTACACAAATTCAGCAGTCTCAATTAATTGGAATTCGGTGTGAGCATCAGCGATATAATCGAAATTGTGTCATTTCCTTATGCATATTATCGTGTGCTCGTGCAGCATACAGGTAGGAAAAATGATTCACCGGGGAGGCATAGTTCGGGTGATTAATATCATTTTCTTAGCCTTATCTAGGGGATAATTGCCTTTTTCATATGATCATTTATCTCATGCGGCCTAAGGGACATTGCGTTAAAGGTAAAATACTTAGATCCCCTTAATCTGTATTTCGGAAAATTACGGGGCTTTGTTTCATTCGTCGCCGATTACAACAACCACATCTATCTTAGCATTCTACATTAAATGGAACGACATAGCTTGTGTGTCATAATCAAATAATTTTATATATATATATATTGATATATATATAATTTCCTCACAATTAAGCTTAAGGCGGCGATATTTATATATATATATATATATATATATATATATATATATAATATATATATATATATATTATATATATATATATATATATAGCAATATCTATTATATATATATATAAATAAATATATGTATATATAAATATATATATATATGAATATATGTATATATATAAATATATAGATATATCTCTCTATAATATATAAATATATCATATATATATATATCTATATATATATATCTATATATATATAATATGTATATAGATATAAATATATATATATACGTGTAAAGATGCAACTAAGTATAGGGTAATATATAAATAGCTGCAATATAGAAGAAATGTATGATTTATCTATTGCTTTAATGTACACTCCTCTACCTGAAACCTCTGAGTGCCTAGTATGCTCGCAAGAAAATTATTTTTTGCCCAATATGTATGAAAATGATCCCGTAAAAGCGCACTTCAGGTTTCAAATGACCACGCCACGACTAGTGTACAAATATTGTTGGAATCACAACTGAATAAACATAAAATGTTTTGCGCCAATTCCTTTCCGTTTGACTGATATGGGTGCACGAAAGGTAATATATTACCCATGGTATTTATTCCACATAGTAAGTCAACGCACATTTTCGTCCAAAATAATTGAAAATATTTTGGTTTGATAGTTATACATTCGAATGTTTGTTAGTCAAGTCGTTAGTAACGTACAAAGTTAATCATTCACGCCTGATTTATTTGGATTTTGAATATAATAGCGAAATGAAATTTTAACAACATTAACCATTACGTTGACATATAACCCGCTAACCTCAATATTTTCCGTATAACTGTTGTATATTTATTTCGATCCAAATTGCCATAATAATGTTTTCTTCACGTGTTTTGGATATGTTAAGTTGAAAAATTAAAATATTTGATTTATTCTTAAATTTCATACCGAAATACTCTATTTTTCTCCTTAATCATCAATCTATTACTTTAAAATAGATCGCGAAATACTACCGATCATTTCATAATCAAATATTTGCTTTATTTGGGTTGATAATGATCACATATACAACAGATATTATGTTTCTAATCCATGATGACTGTAAATGATTTAAATATTTAGTTATTTCTCAAATATTCGAAAATATATATGGGCACGAAAAGTTGACTTGACCTTTCGTGGTCGACCTTTTGAGGACCAAAAGGTCGGCGGTTTGTCCACTAAAGGTCGCGTTCGTGCTAACATATATATATATATATGATTTATATATATATATATATATATATATCGCGTATGTTGATAATGATATATATATATATATATGATAAATATATATATATATATTATATATAAGTTATATACCTTTTATATATATATATATATATATATATATATATATATATATATATATATGTATATATGTATATATTGAACATGAGTCATTGACGACTGCTGTTTCAATAAATTTATTTATGCAGAAGTTATCGCTCGCACGTGCAGTTTATTGTCGGTTCGTAAGGGCTTGAACTACATGCTCTAATAACAACCACCACACTTGAAAGGGCTTTCAGTAGGCGATTTTGAGATGATATATTTAATTATTCAAACCACTTTGTCGGTCGGGGGTAGGGCATGCCCACTGTATCCTTCTGCTGGCCGTGAGTTGCGACACGTGTCAGTGTCCAATGGGTTCCTGGTGCTTTAGCCGAGTGGTCCCTGCAAGGGCCACAGCTGCGAGAGACATCTTTGGCCAGTATTTCGCTCATAGGAGAGGCCTGTTCCAGTCAATCGGCGACATGCCCTAGGATAATCGGTTGCTTTTTTTTATCGTTTTCATCGTCATGCATGTTTTGTCCAGTTTATTTCCCATTTGTCCTAAAAGGCGACTGCTAAATCAGGTCAAACTTATCTCTCCACCTTTGTAGTCGCTATTTAACCCATTACAGGTGGTGAGCCGTTAAGCCCAAAACACACTAATTTAATATATTCGAAGTTGAAGGTTACGTAGGAAGTAAAGGTCTGATACTTTGCACTTTATTCTGACGAACCCGTCTAACCGTGAACCCTTTAAAAAACACTGTGGTTGTGCCAATTATTATTACACAAGTAAACCTGGTAAAATACTTATCGTCAATATAGCAACAGTTGAAATGTGGGCCAAATTAAGTCCATAGTCGAAACCCTTATTGCTTCACACTGATGTGCTTTACTTTGAACAGGTACATTTTTGACGAATAGCTAAGGACCGATATTCAACGTTTATCCGACTATATCCATAACAAACAAAGGAAAGAACCTGGGTGTTCAATTAAGTGGCTGACACCAGTGTAATTGGTCCATTATTATTAGGCCCAAGGATATTTTGCCTACTATGGCTCGTGCATAACAATCCCTAATAACTGAAACAGCATGCTATGAATAGTTTGGCCGTAATGTTATTCAATTTTGTATCAAGCAATATATCAAATTGGATCTTTAAATACAAAACCGAAGAACCTGATGTGCGACCTCTAGAAAAATATATTTACTGACAAAAAGCTATTACATGCAGATAATCAAGTCATATAAATGAGCCCTTTGATAGGGAAAATGTATCATTAAGAATATCAAACTAACTGTCTAATTGAGCCAGTATCTAATATTATTTTATTCAAAATTGTTACCAAAGTAGCAATCACACATTGCGCCTGGCTATCAGTCGTTTGTATCAATATTTCACAATACTGATAACAACACCATCAAATGTTGTCAAATTAAAATGCAAAATTTTGCAAACATAGGTTACAAAAATTTATTATTATGCTCAGATACACACGATTTATTAAAGTCTGCATTCCTTACAGAATAGAAACATTCGTTCACCTCTGCGAATGTTTCTTCGGACATATTTGTATTCCGTGCAACGTTATTGCTGGTAGCAAATGCACAAGAAAATCGAAAATATAAATAAACTTTTATCTTTTAATAGCAATATGGTGAACATTGTCTTGGCAAATATAAAGTTAGCTCATCGATCAGCAGCTACTTGTAACATATCCATCTCGACCTGACAGTAAATGTGTAGTAAACGATGCGTTATGCAGTTTTAATTACTGCCTTGTCGCTAATGTGTCCCAGAAATGTTTTCTGCGAATTGTAGAGTCACAGCAATAACTTTACAACCATGGCAATGGAGTTTAAGCGTAACTTTAAACAAAACCTGTTGCGTTCCTCTGATACTTATTGCAGAAAAGCCCTATATTATGTTATATGAAATAATATGAATAATTATAACTAAAGTATTAATAATAATGGTATCGAAAATAATAACTAAATTTGTTCCGTATAACAATTAAGAACAAGCATGAAACAAAACAAACATACGTACAAAAACAGCTAATACCTTTGGGTATCAAGTGTAAGTGGTGTCCGTAATGTGACAGAATTGTTCAAGTTGTGGGCACTGCGGTCTTTGCTCGCACACTGGGCTACAAAAAACCCGCGCGTTTTGGACAATTCGTCAGCAAGAGATCTTGTGGGTTCTCCACCGAGAAGCGGTGGTTATCCTCGTTGTATAACATATACGTGGCAAAGTGACTTTCATGCGAAATGGTGGTAGGTGATGAGGAATCGGCATTATGATATATACATAAGACGCAGAATAGAGTACGTTACGACTTGTCGAATGCAAATAATCTTGCTTGGTGCAATTGGACTTCAAACTGAGTGTTAGGCGAGTGGCCCAGTAGTTGAATCTTCCAAAGACTGGTCAACTGCATCCACACACAAGGCCGGAACATATGATAGCGCAACTATTCAATGGCAATCCCGACACGCATTATCAAAGGAAACTATTTTTTGTACCATGACAATTTCTCAATTATTGACAAAAATACACTATTGACGAACTCGGCAACAAATGGCTTATTCATAACGTGCATTGCAATACAGGTGTGCAACTTGTATCGATAATCTGGCAATAAATTTTCAAAGTAATAGAATAAGCAATCTGCCGTAAACACCTGTGATCAAATCCAATAACGGTTGTACCGTACGCACATTGTAGCTCGCATGTTCAATTGCCTGCGCTTAATAGGATTAAACGTCTGCTTCATTTAGCCCTGTAGAAAAAAAACCTATTTTTGCTTGGGGTGTAGTTCTATTTTATCACTTCTAGCTAATCCCACCCCTTGCAAATACCGGTAATCTTCATAGAGTTGATTACATTAATATACTCTTTTTATTACGAAATACTTAACGATAGGTTTCTGGCGAGTCACAATCATTATTCGTAAATCGTTATATATCGAAGTCATTAAACACCTAAATATGGATCTAGAATCGGCAGCATGACATGAATTATGCATTACTGTGAGCATGATACTGCGAAATGGACAATTTTGATGCAGTACGTACTAGAGAAACTCGTCCATCTGACATAACAATTTTATGAACGGCACGAATAAACGTTATGGCGTATACACCTATCTTGTGTGCCTCTATGTATAATAATATTTGGGCAAAGGCCTGCTGCGTAGTAACCACCTGCCAGTTTGCTGGTAGTTGCACCTTTCACTGGTGCATTAGTGTGCCTCACAGTCATATGTATTTCAGTCATACCGTTATCTTCGTCCTTTGAGTGTGATGCCAGTTGATGAAAATAGATGCGCACATTAGAGAGTCTGGCAAATATAGGAGTATATATATATATATAAGCATGTGTATTACACAGTGATTATTCATAAGAGCAATTCGGCTCGAATGTATATAAATTCAGTTACAGCAAAATGTGCCGCTACAATAGGCACATACTAAACCACACGATTCCCTTTTGTCTGTTATATATGTAGATTGTGTTTTATATGCTGGTGTCACTGTAGTATTCAGTAAATTAGTTGAGGACTAATTTTTTGAAAAAATTTACTTTGAATTTCCGTTGCATGATGAATTAATAAGGCAAAATATGTGAATATCCCCAGATACAATGTACTATAAACATTTAGATTCCCAACCTTGGAAACCTTTTTTCTGTGATTAGCGTGTGAACATTGCTCACGTGGCCAAAAGGTACAGAACGAATTTATCGCGGGAATATTGCTAGCGGTGGTTCTGAATGTTGTAAGATTGCCACAGACACTCTACATGATTTGCGTAAAGAAGCGAATGCACTCGCCATCTATTCTCCCGCCACAAAATGCGATATTCCCCAACAAGCTATGCCGTGCGTGGCAAATGTGTTCCTTTGCATAGCCTTTAATTACAGAAGCTTCCTCAAGTAAACAGACGTTTATATACGAAACCAGTTTGCGATGGCTTGAAGGCCATTTGAAGATTCCTTCTCTTCGCTTGCGTCTAGGCCCCTTGTGTTCTGTAGGCCTAATGAAGTTACTTAAAAATAAACGGGTTAATTAGATGGTGATATATATCTTTGGGGTTTTCCTCATACAACATTTCGTTTGAATCGATGTATTCACCATGCTGTCAATCCAGGATGTATCCAGCAATATGGCAGTGAAACCATACGTCCATGGTACTGTCACAGCCCCATTGTGTTAACAGAGATGCATAGAGCTAAGATTCTCCACGCAAAGAGGCCAAAGAGGTAACAGATGCCCTTGACAATGTATACCGACGAGGATGGCTGCAATGAAACAAAAACTGCTGAACGCTAAAATTACCAAAACAGTTGCACGTCGACCCCAAATGGACGAATATGGGTGCCGTGAGTCTGAGTATTTCAGCAGTGTGGCTCTATGAGTACCAGTGTGCGTAGACTTTTCTCTCGGGAACGTTCGAGATAATGGAAAACCAAAGTTCTAGCAGTGGTCATGGCACTGAACAATAGTGCTTCTTGGTAGACCGCTGAAAAGCTTGAATACGCCATTGAAGCATACACGTTGCCCAAAATCGTCTGTGGTTCGATAATCTTGTCAGGCTCACGCAAAGAAAAACGCCTTAGATGGTGCAAACGCAGGCTAAAATTACCATATCGGCGATTTGTTTGATGACTGCCGTCGTGTCTCGGACCCTGTGTTATCCAGCTAGTTTTATCAGCTATGAATCTCGGTTGCCTCTTGATGAGCCTGTGGTGTATTTTTTGACAGATAGGCCGTCCCTAGCCTTTGTCAGGGAAAGGCTGCTTATTGTCCCACTTGACACCAAGCTGGCGCCAACTGGTGTTCTCACCTAACCTGCAGTAGTGCAACATCTCTTTTCGGTTGCACTCTTCAAGATCATTCGCGTGTTTTCCAGACAGGGTCTCCTGTCGTTGTCTATCCAGTCTGGGGCTGGTGAGCTCACAGCATCTCAATCAATGTTTCATGCTTCAAAGCTGCCCCACTAAGCCTCCCAGGGGTTCAGTATGTAGTCGACCCTGGCATTCACTTGGCCTGATTGTGGCTATGGTGGGCTAAATAGTTGTTTTTTCATCGCCATGTCAGAGCTTGACTTGTGGAATTGCAGTTGTTTGGCGGTGCAGTGATGGTTGAAATATCCATTGTGTAGCGGGAGAGGGCGGGCTCATACGAGGTTGGCGTGGGCAGAGAAAAGCATACTTGCCCGAATGTGTCGTTGTAGTAATCGATTACGTGGCTTATGGCAAATGTTATTGGTGCAGTCATCAGGTGGCCGCTTTGTCAGGTGTCTCTGATAAGATAGTCTAGCTTGCCTTTGTCAGTCCCTTTTACCTGCTGATCCATGTGAGCTTGAGACAAAATACATTGTGTTTCCTATTATATTGATCACACACCAAATACGAAATTTTTTAAACCCAACTTAAGTCTTGCTATTTGTTTATACACACAAAATATGCCAAAGAATAAAAGTACATTGAAACTAGGGATATATGTTCACTGGCCATATAGTTTGCAGCTATGAGGTCATGAAGCTCGATCTCTATGCCATTACTGTGTATTATACTGCCGCTTATTACTACATACGATAAAATGCATTGCCACAACGGATTTTTTCATTCATGATCCAAGATATACCGTGCAAGTTCTGAGACAATGCTATGTTGTTTCAGCAAATTAGCTCCTTGACAATATCCCAAACGACTGTTTCTTATGCTATTCGACGGTAGTCATCACTTATTATTATTTATGTTGTTTATATATATATATATATATATATATATATATATATATATATATATATATATATATATATATATATATCTATATATATATATATATATATATATATATATAAATATATATGTATATATATATAAATATAGATATATATATATATATATATATATATATATATATATATATATATATATATATATATATATATATATATATATATATATATATAAATGAATGCGACTTTTATAGACATATAGTAAACAACCAATGGCGACACAAACGTTATCACATTTCTATTGATATACGACCAGTTGGTCCAGCTGCTTCAAAAACCATTATGCCACTCTATTGTTGGCGTATTTGTCCTGAGAAGTCATTAGGTACGTTCAAGTGATATATGGTGGAGCAGCGCTTGCCAGCAAAGTGACAATCAATCTGCAATGAGCCTTATTGCACGTGTATATCGAGTGCACATTAGCGGCGTGAAATACTACATAAGATATGAATACTTATTAAATTATATTTATGTTGCTTTTACGAAGGAAAAAACGGTTCATTAAGAAAGACATAGTTCTGAACATGTAATGCATTTTGAACATGTATCTCCGAAGGACACTGCAGTGAACGACATGCATATTGATAGCGCACTATTGTTCATAATTTCTTGTCATTCAGACAATTGCCTCCTCTTTCAACCGTAGCAACACTTCCGCTTATTCCTTACCACGAGAATAACACAATTAAGAAAATATTACAGGTGACGTGAAGTCAAAATACCTGCAATCTGGACCGGAAAAGATTACTAATAATAATTTTGGCAGCAGACAGCAGTGCACGTAATGTGGTTGTGAGTAAACAACACATTTTAGAGCAATATGTACTCACCGGAATGCGAATCATGTGTCCAATATGTGAAATAATTTGGCAATAAAAGCTTCACACTGTCTACATTCAACCTCTATTTATGTTGCTGATTTGCGGCATTCTGACTATCTGATGGATTATCATCTTGGCACGATTATTTAACAGGGCAATCCTATCAAAATCAAAATTATATCTATATTGCAATATAATGCAATTTCGTTGCCAATGCAAAGAATTGTCACAATATGGAAAATATGCATATGTCCTGGCTCTGACTTAAAGACTCGCTGATGTCATAGTTGGTGCAACAATTTGTCAATTTCACAGGAAAATATCGATTTGATGCAGGAGCAAACGTTCATTTTGTTCTTTAACGGAGACTCACTTAGGAACGAGCACTTCAGACTATAAGCAGCAACAAATTAGCAATGCGATAGAGGCAGAAAGCTTTGCATGATAGTAGGACCCGGCGACCGTCGTTAGGCTCGGAATATTTGACCGTCGTCTTGTTCAGAACATTTGATCGTTGTCATGTTCACAATATTCATGTGTTAAGTAGTTTTCTGCTTCTCGCACTCGATACCAAAGGAAATAATATGTCAAAGAATAATAATGCTTGCACAAAGCATGTATGCTAACTACAGATGAACATCAAACTGTTTGGGTCACTGTTCGCGTAAGATGACTCCATGTTAAATAAGTATGTACCTTTCGCATGTCAGGCACGTTCCCGATTTACAAAAATATCCTGATGGTTGCCTCTGATCGAAGTAGCACTGCCCAAAGGATTTGTCACCATGACAACAAGTTAATGATTTCGCTCATAATAACTGTTTCGGTGAGTGATGCCTGCGAAATCTAATTTTATTTTAGCCTACGCAGTTATTGACCTTGAAAGCACCATCCCAACCTATCTGAACAATCAAGCAGACTGTGTCTGTAAATGTAATGCACAATAAAACCATCGACCAAACGAAACACAAGGTTCATACTTAAATCAAATAACTTCCGACCGATTGATTAGAATAATTGGTCGTTTTTCATATATTTTTCTGTTTCTGCAGCTGCTACCGGTAGTAGTGGTATTTAGCGCTTATGCTACTTTCATCCAAGTGGTAGGTAACTGGTGCGACAAGACGTAGACGATGGCACTATGTCCTAGAGCGCTAGCATATTTCGTTTATCACAAAGAAATTCATGCTGACGCAAGTGAAGCCAGCACAGTTAGTATTATTCGTCAAGTATATTGTACGATTTGAACGTTCTTTTATGATATTTCTGCATTAATTTTACTTTATATCTATTTATGTATTAACAAGCAACATATTACAGAAAACTGTTATAGGGTTGCGTATCGCTATCATAGAGACGTGTAATCAAACCATACGGTAGTGTTTCGCCGAGGCAAATATAAGTGTGCCGTCCATCATCGATGCTCAGTGTTGACACATTTCCCAGGCTACTCATGGGCTGCTCTGACAATATCGTTGAACACTTCCATTGTGTGGCTTTTAAGGATATATAGCTTTATATCCTGACCGTATCAGAGAAGCTGAAAGGACTACACATGTCGTACCCGATGTGCTAGGTCAGAAAGGGGAATAGTCAACCTTTTGGTACCTTTGCAAACCATGTCGCCCGCAGGTCTGACATGATATTTAAACAAATCGCTCGATGTTTATTATAATCCGGCAATTTAGAATGTGTCTGTCAGATGATGTTGCATTTGGTTCACAGTATGCTATTACATGCCATCGCATTGCGAAGCCTTTACCCTTGCAAATGATTACTTAGCGCAAGCAACGTTACATTAGCAATGCATTCGAACCCTGACTCGATGCAATGTTACAGAATATTTGGATCTTTTGTATACATCACTATGCTTCAGTCCTACCGAATGGTTGTATCATTCAACCGCTGCATGATTGATGATCATAAAATGTATTGGCAGTGCCCGCGACATGTATTGCTTGCATTATTTCTCACAACCTAAGTGCTTATTCAATTTTTTTGTCAATGCTTAATGGCATCGTACCATTTAATCATATGTGCAAACCATAAATTAAACTACTTATGAAAAGTATGAAGCCTGGTGAAATTAAATGATCTGGTGGAGCAATCATGTTGTACACTTAAATAAAACTAGAGGACCGATAGCTCGCCGATATCATGGTAATGTTAGCCAACTGATCGGTCATAAAAGAATTACCTATCACAATAACCTTAATCAATGGGTATGACACGACTGTTCCCATCCTGAAATTACTTAATTAAGGAATATTATCAGATGGTACGAATGGTTAAGATTGTGCTTGCGTTGTTTCGTTCTTAGCGAACACATTCGGATATGTATCGATGTCCGAATTCAAGCACTTGTTTTTTTATCCGCTAGCAATGGTTGTAATTATCGTGATCAAAATCAGCCCTTGTCCTACCGTCTAAGGAGAGCTTCTTGATTTTTGTAGAACTCAATGCCAGAACATCTCAAACCAGACAAAGTTTATAATCGCTTTGCATCGAAGTTGGAAATTTGAGATAACACCATTATAATGGGCGTGCATGATGCGCTGCCAATTCAGCATAATGTTACTTCCCCTTCCACTTCAACACACGTTATGCGATCATCACTCTCCGTTAGAGCTAGTGAGTTGGCACATAACATTTCACATGTTTGCTCTCATGCTTCTGCCTCCCATTTTGCATTGGCTAACTGCCCATTTCGGTATAACGAAAAAGAATAGGTTGCATATAACCCTCAGGGACAAATATGATTGGCTACTGCGAATCGTGAAAAAATTGTAAAAATTCCAATATCTTCATATATGCGTGTGAACCCTTAATATGCGAAATGAATCTTGTGATTTACCACCTCTGAATATAACAAGGTGAATATAACTATCATAGCGTATCAATGGTACATATGACGCTGTTGGGGTTTGTTGACTATGCATGCAAGTAATTTAGAGACCTTACTTTTGCGCTGTATATGCCCTGTGTTGCAATATCATGGCTTGCTAGATAGACATGCCGACAGGCAAGTAATAAGGCTGTCACATTGATGAGCTATTGCTGATTTAAATAACTTGATAGTACGAGAAGACTAAGTACGAGACACTCGGCAGAGCGATGACGCACAATTGAACTGATTGATGAGTTGACCCTTTTAAGATTGTTGGCTGACCTAAATGATGAAATGTTATCAACGTTGTGAGCATATTGCGGTATTGTTGTACATGACTCAAGCTTATAAACACCAGTTTTATTGTCATTAAGAACTAACGCCTAAAGCAAAAACGATATTGAATTGCTTGCATTAAATATAATTACGCGAAATATGGGAAGTTACGCTGGTCCCGGTCGAATGATACCTCAGCTTAACTCATGACTTTACTAATGGATATCGAAACAACCAATAAGCCAGACAGGGTGCAGGCACGGGGTGGGGGTGCAACCATCTCGTGCGCTTGCATTTGGGTGACAATATTGTGAGAACGCTGACCTGATCCATTTACGTATAACGCAAATTGACAATGTACTAGATCAAGGGAAGTAATGAAGACAAAACTATGTCCCCGATTTAACCCATTTTCTGAATATTTAAGCGTTAATCCATAGTATGGCATCTGTGGTAAAAGGGATCGCCTAATGCCAAAGCCAAAACGCTTGAAATAGCATGATGAAGTTTTTGGGGTTCGCTTGTTGTCGTCCTATAGACGCTATACACATTACCGGCTTTATTTATAATCATTAAATAACAAATCTCAGACCAACGCCTGAGCTTAATGTTGTAAGTTATCGTTATCACACGCATCATGTCCAATCCGGTCCCATAAATTCCATCCATATCCTTCTTAATATCTCATGTACAAGCTTGGCGGTACAATCCTGGATATTATTCGCGCACGAACGCAACCTTTGCATATTGCTGCCTAATGTATTTGACTTTATGACCACAGTACTAGATAATACAGAGGGAAGAACAGGCGGTCGGTCGAAGCTCTATGAATTTGGTACCCGAATCGGGTTTATATAGGGGCACATTACACTTGACGATCAGAGCTAATGACGGCATTGTACAGTAAACACGATTTCAATCAACTGCGAAAATGACTGAATCGGATCATATTACTGTTGTGAACCATTTCTTTCTTGGGAATTTACCAGTGTACATGACTATCCATATGGCAATCGATCGCATTTTCCGCGTTGCTTAGTTGGATGCAAGTTAACTATTTACGAATGCAAGTTACGGCACGCCGCGAAATAGTCAAACATAGCTTTTTACTTCTGCTCCGATTTTCCACCTTGCTTAGTTGGACATCTTAGTAAGCATGTATAACTAAAGTAAACTCTATAGTTAAGGCCTTGATTTTTAATCCGAGTTGTCCAGACTGATAAGTCTTGACTGGATTTCGGAATACATCCACAGACATAGTTTCTGTGATGAAGGGCAAATTGCAATGTAAGTACAATTATTAGCAAATGAAAACATATACAATATCGTAGAATATGCGTACCTCAGGTGAGATTTATGCAGTTAACTTCCACTTCATAATAGCTACTCATCCGTGGTGTACAAAACCAGATTAGTTTTGACTGGATTTCGGAACACCTATACAGACATAACAGATGTAACAGCGGCTTGAGCAGAGCTCTATTTTGGTCCAGCATTTTAATTCGGTGATGAAGTGCAGAGCGTAACACAACCGGGTACACGTAATCATCAGGGCGCTGTACCAAATTAAACATATTCTATATCATAATAGTCCCTCTTCCGGAGTAAACTAAAAACATGTCAAATATCGAAATTTTCTATTATTCTCTCAACCATCGTTCCTGACCTCACTGGATAGAGTGCGCGATTAACGGTGTTTAAAGGCAGCAACGTTCCATGAACCATCATAACGTATTCGATAACTCACAGCAATATTGTCGGAATAATTTCTCTATACTCACAGCCCGATATATGCCCCAATTTGAACAAATTTGTCTTTGGTCAAGCTGTCATATTTATCATTTTAGGTAATTCATATGTATTGATAAATTTGACTTAAAACAGTGCCAATCACCTAGAGTTTCATACCTTTTACACTTTCGTGACAACATCAAAACTGAAAGAGCTGCGAACGATTGGAAAATTGCACCATACGTACGAGAAACAATGTGCATCGTAACCCAACGTTAATTTAGCGACTCAACTTCTCTTGATATTCGGACTTCCAAAAGCCGATTCTATTCGCCTCGCGCTCGTGGTTTACAACGGGAACTAATGCCAGGCAGCTAGCATGTATCTATAATTAATATCACAGAGTTATGATTCAAGTCCACCATTCAGCTTAGCATGAAGGCGAAGTTGTACAAATGAGACAAACATGTCAGGCTATGCTGCTTGCATGTTTTGTAGACGTAATGCTTAGTAAAGCCTCGAGCTGATTCGAATGTTCCCAATAAACAATCCTTGATAACCTCTAGTAAACAGGATAGGGTCGAACAGACAAGCACAACATTAACTATTCTGATTACAATAAAACATTCGCAACAACGACATTAGAGCACCTATCCAAACTGGACGCCAGGTTCATTACAGTTGGCAGATGCGTTAACTACCGACAGTAAGATAAGCAATTGATGATAAGATGTTAGTACTAATATTATTTGAGGGATAGGGGAACAAGTAACACGTAAACAGCAACCATAAGAAACATAGCGCTTAATTTAGTTAAGTAGCATGGTGTAACGTGAAATTTACCACTTAACCCCCGTAAGCATTCACGTCGTGTATCGCTATTCAAAAGTTAACATTGCCTAGGCTCCGTGGAATAAATTAACTGGACCATGGCAATGATCGTAGATTGGCAGGTGCCTTTTTTTGCACAGAAATATTGTCTACGTAGTTCATCGGTTTATATCCTTGAATATTATATTCCTTAATGTGGATTCAATTATTGGTTTTTGAACGTTTAGGTGTGAATGTGGTATCTCACGCTGATTTCACAACGTACGCCAGAATAAACACCAAAGCCAAGCATTGTTTGCTCGCTAAGGGAATCTCTCTTTTAACCAGCTTGTGTACTGCGGGACGCAGCTGTTGTTAACGCCATGCTTGAGTACTGGATGTAGACAGATCCGACACGTTTGAGTTTGATAACTACAACAGAACCTTGTGTCGCGACTGATGAACGTTACAGCAGAGCACTGGATCATGTTGACAAGGCAAGTATTACTGTTGATCCCTTTTGTCCTATGGATTAAGCACAGCTGGTGGCGAATACTGCGGCGTCCGATGATTAAGCAGATAATGGTCGGCAGATAATTAAGAAAGTACACTTCATCTAAGAGCACACAGAGTGCGCGATTAAGACTTTCTTTTGTTGTTAGGGAACGATAAATGGTTGACAATGCCATGAACAGTGAGTGTGTATTTAGGATATAAAGAACACTTTATAATGAACTTAAGGAGCTTTATTCACTACAGGCTAAAGAAGCACTATTCACTACTGTACAATGCATTAACTATGTAATATGCAAGGTAATACAATGAGAAAATATCCCTGCGGAAGTTGTTGAGTGCATGGTCAATGAGGCGATAGTTGCGCACACGCGCAGCGTGGATAGTGGTCTGAATCAAAGTAGAACCATCATTTGTGTAGAAAAGCAGCGTGTCAAGAATATACACTATAGTCGCATGGCGAAAGAATACATACCAAGTTAAATAACCAAGAAGGTAGCCAGTGTTATGAAAAGGGAATTATCCTACCTACATTAACATCTATATGTATATATATATATATATATATATATATATATATATATATATATATATAGATATATATATATATAAGATATATATATATATAGGTATGCATATATATATATACATATATATATATGTATATGTATATAGATATATATACATATATATATATATATATATATATATATATATATATATATATATATATATATATATATATATATATATATATATATATATATATATATATATATATATATCTTATATGCAGATATGTATATGTGTATATATGAAACAGTTCATGGTCTTCATGATTGTTGGCTTGCGATTGTCCACATTGTCTTAATAATGCTATGTGATTTTGATCATAGTGTTATAGTAGTCTTTACTAATCTTAACATAGTGATCGCACAATCATCAGCAGAATTGACCGCTAATATTTGCTGTTTGTCTGCATGCTGATCGACTGTTAAGCAATTCGTATAAATGTGCAATGTGATTTTGGATCAGCTTTAGGTGCGGTTTTATAGTATGAAACCTTTATTAATCTTATTTATATATTAATCGCACAAAAGTGTCAGCAGAATTGACACGCAAACATTTGCTGTTTGTCTGCCATGCTTATTTGATGTTAAGCAATTCGTATAAAGTGCAATTTGATTTATCGACAGCGCCGTAGCAGAAGCGGTTTTGCTACTTAGTGGAGAAGTGAATGTTTTATCTGTATATTCTATAAGTGCAGTAAATCATCAATTAGTTCACTGAGAATTGAATTGCTTATAGGTACAGGCTCGATGTAAATGCTATGTTACATCTGCATTAATGCCGTGCATTGTTGCGATGCTTGGCAGATAATGAGTAATATTCGGTAACGTGATAACACTTGGCTTAATAATTTATGACGTCACAAATCGAGATAATTGTCGGTTGTTTTGATCTGAGCATAATTATTCAGAGAGAGGGAAACTGTTTATCGGCCGGATATCTAGGGCATGATTTTAACTATGTACAGTATTCTTGTCCGTAATACATTAATGAATCGTAACATTTATGGAGGCATATAACCTAAATAAATGAGTCTTGATGTGGCACGTATATGGCCAACGGCAATATTCGTCTGACGTCGCTATGGTACATTTAATCTTCTGTGATGACACGCACATGATCATTGATGAATTTGTTTAATCGCACTTAACCGCATATCGAAGCAAAACAAATAACTGATCTCTAGATGTTTTCATTCATATTATTAAACCCTATGCAATATTCGACCAAACATGAAACGAACATTGAAATGATACTTCAGTCAAATGTCTCTGGTTGGTCTTGAGATATATGATATAATCTACAAAGACTCTTATTTGTGCAATTTTACTCAAAAGAAAAATTACATGGATATACACACACACACACACACATATATATATATATATATATATATATATATATATATATATATATATATATATATATATATATATATATATATATATATATATATATATATATATATATATATATATATATATATATATATTTATATATATGTATAAATTTATCGGTCGCAGTATGATGCGTTAAACTGCTGCTTTTCCAACCTTATAAACCATGACATGTCTCATTTGATACGGTTCCGGCTAAATGCATGTAAGGCAGTAGCTTTTTAAACGTTGTTTATAACCATATCCTTTGTATCCATTTAAATTTCCATATTGATGACTAACAAATATTTTAATCAAGATAATCTTGAACAAATAGTATATATTTATGGTTGTATTCCACATGAGCCTTCTAACTTAAGGTGAAATATAACTGGCTGCAATGGTCAACAAACAAATACTTATATAACGACTATATTGTCTACAACTGTATGAACCAAAGGATGTACACCACAATAATTCTAATACCACAAATGACTATCTGTAACTTCATTTACACCCTGAAACCGACACAAATGTTTTAATATACGCTTTGCTGATTAATCGTACATGATTATTGCCAAAATATTTTACATTTCAAGATTTCAATATTCTGTCACCTACAGCTAGTATAAGCACCGTCCAGATGATTCATTAGCTCTTGTAAATACCAATATTGATAATGTCTATTGCCAAAAGCGATCGTGGGAAAGGCTACACCACCCATCGTTACGCACTATAGAAAGCGACAGCAATCAATTGCGCATGCGGAAGTGCCTCTTGAGTCTTATTATTACTAGGGAAGTGATAAAATTAGAGGAGGTATATAAACATTCATTGTAATGGAGTCATTCACTGTGGTCGACTACATTGGTGTTTGTCCCTTATAATTAACGGCTCGATAGCGCTAATATAAGCTTTTATATCTATATCCCACATAAACGTCAATGTGTGCATTTGTACGCCAATAGCCAATCATATTGCAACAACTTATTTATTACTTCCGAAAATATGCATCTCGGTTGTGTTTTTAACCAATCAATGATTTATTGATATGGCGTCTTGCATTTAAAAGAGGGCAAAGAAAAGTTTTTCCAACAAAGCAGTTGTTTGATGAAGGCAGGGTTCAATCACCGAGATGGTTAATCATCTCATGATAAGCTCCAGCATCATTTAAACCCATTTATTAACATAATATATATACTAAGCTGTTTTGCCTTTGCAATTAGATTGCATTCACAAAGAGAACATGCATAAACTCATGCGAGCAATTCCAATGTTAACTCTTTTTGAGCAATTCATATACATGTGTGAACACAGCAGATTTGTCGACCAGCTGTTCGTTGTGGATATGATTATATAAAACCTGATTGATCGATGAATATTGCGTACTAAACTTTAACGTGCCCACAATGAGACATGCAAATACCGTCTGCGGTCGCCAAATTATTATTGAGGAATTAATTTGATTTTACTTTATGACCACGCCGCAGCAGTGTATACTAAGCAGAAAAGTACATGAAAGCATTTTTATGGATTCGATTTATCTGAACAAGCGTTATGTAACGTAAACCATTAATTCGTTCACCGACAAATGCATTGCTTATAGGTTACATGTACAATAATGACTTTCATGGTTGCTATGTTTGGCAGATAAAGAGTAACTTTCAGTAACGTGATGACATTTGGGCTAACATTTTGTGACGTCACACATAGAGGTAATTGTCGGTGGTTTGTATCTGAGTATATTTGTTCACAGAGCGGAGAGTCGGATATCTCGCACATGATTGTTGCTGGGCACGATGATCTTGACCCATGAATCGAATTCGTTATGAAGGTATAAATATATCCTAAATAATTTAGTGCATTACAATGGTGTATTTCTTGGTTCTACAAGTGTTCAACACCTTAGTATGAATGGTCGGTAGGGAACACTTGAGTTTTATTCGCTTCCATTTGCACTATCTCATCTTTCTATTTCCATTTGGGTAGCTTCATCAATTGTCTGTTTTTTATTACGACGCGTTAACTGTGTTATGCGACGCTTATGCTACATTTGAATCGACTACGCTACACATCGCATTAATATTGTTATTAGATGCATGTGATCATCTTAATCAGCCGTCGATTCGATCCTTGGTTTCGTCAAGTCACACAAGCCACCTAATTTTAGAAAACTACGTCATAAAAGGAATCAGGCTTACATTAAGACACTACCTGCATTACGCATACTCTTCGCACACCATGCTTTGACGGTTTAAGTATCCATCATATCATAGTGTATTTATGATCAATAAAGATGTTCGATAATGCCGCATAGCTTCGTAAAATGGGTAAAAACATCACCCACGGTTTCTCCAATGTTAAGAACTCATCATATACTAGTGGTAATATATCGCCAGGTCGAATTTGCTACGAAGCCTCCGACAGAATGCTTATTGGTGTTAAATGCCACTGTCAAATGCATGCTCGCCCGGATAAAGAGCCTACTCAGCCGTGTGAACAGTCTTGATGTGGCACGTATTAGTTAAGGGCAAAATTCGTCTGTTGTCACTATCGAACAGTTAATCTTCTGTGATGACACGTATATGGCCATGTATATATATGTTTAAGCGCACCCGATTGCATAGCGGAGCAGCACAAATAACTGATCTGTTTTCAATCATGTCATTACACCCCTTGTAACAATAGATAAATCATGAAACAAAAGTTGAAATGGTATTTTTGACTAATCTCCCTTGTTTGTATTGAGAAATGGGATATGATCTACAGAGATATTACGGTACATTTATTCGTTCGGCTATGCATATGGCAACATAGAGGCAGAATATTTCCCAAAGTATATCCGCGGAATATTGTTGATGTCAAAGTACCAAAAATAAAGTTTGACAATGGTGGAAGGCCGATCGTTTTCTTCCTGAACCTACCATGATGAATATTATTCATTTGATATTGCGATCAGTATCATTACCATATAAGTGCTGTTACAATTATCAACAGCATAACTTGACCATACATCATGCTGTAATCATGTTATAATAAGTCATATCAAACCAACTGTATTCAATATGTTAGCTGTCGGAAGCATAAGCGAGTAAAATTATTTCCTTTGCCACATTCAGATAATAAAACTACAAAACAACTATAGCAGTTAGAGCAATCAGACGCCATAGAAATATTTTCCGACAGAAACCTTTCAATAGCCCATAGGGTCTTTACACCACCAATATTTTCATTGTGTGTCCGGCATTGATCGCCCAGCAACACCTAATCAATTTGATTTTTTTGGCTTGTAGCTATTAGTACAGATCGATTGGAGGGAAAAACATTATACGACAATCTTAGTCAACCGTATATTAAAGAAGCACGTTTAGCATCCGAATAAATACTTTTAAGCCGTTGCATAGCGGGAGCAGACACATCGAGGTAGCATCAGTAGTTATCTTTACCACTCGTACTCGCCCGGCAAGGGTTGCAACATTTGGTTATAATGAATTCCAGTTTGTCTTGAACAGCTATGATGTATTTAAGAAATGCAAACTCAATCGAAGTATTAGACGACCGTTGTCAATTATGGTGACGAACCAATGACAATATTGCATCGAGTGCATGGCTGAGCATATAAAGACCATTAACATGGTCACAATATGCATTGCATCCTTTACTCTCGCCGATATATCTTCTACTACAATTGCGAAATAGTGTACTTCAAGACGTTAATCATAGATGATATATTATGTCACCGTTTTGTGAATGATATCTACCTTTTATTTATAAGTTTATTTTGAATAAGGAAATTCATGGGCCGATTACTCTCTAGCCAAATACAGCGTAAACCAGCGTTCTAGTTCGCATGTATGGAATGATATAAATTATTAGAATTCGTTTTTATCGTCCTCCCAGAATGATTCAAATTGTAAGATATACGATGATACGAGTATGGATGAATAACTGAAGTTTCTTAAGGAATGAAATTTAGTATTGTCAAACGTACATTCCAATACGGTGATTCGGATTCAAATTGGTTGATATATAGTGAGAAGGGGCAATTGTGTCTCGTCATGCTAATTTGCAATGACTTAAATGCAAATGGCAGCCCAACGTTTTGGGCTCATAACTCTATGGATGATGTAACACATGTTTAATGATTTAAACATTATTTACTTATATCGGACGAGTAATTCATTTACGTTTCCATTACTGCACCAATGACATGACGAAGCCTAAAACCATAGACGATAAACGTTATTATTTTATTTAAATTTTGTGTTACAATTTAATGTTAAAAAGACTAATCATTTTGCCCGCTTGTCATAACAAAATAGCCAATGAAAGATTAACACTGCAATGTTCTAAATTGTGGCCAATATTTTGAAATGTTTTTCCATTTTGGGTGGAAATTTTGTTGTATAGCCCTTTTTAAATAATTGTGTGCCTGTGGCCTTTTCAATATTTAGCAATAAATAATTTACCTTGCTCCATGGTCTAATTTACGTCACTGTTGTCCACATTGTAAGGTGCTTCTCTTCTTATTGTCGCTTACCGTGCATGATAGATTGCAAAAGCGTTTGACATTGCCTTTTGTTGTTGAATAATGCTTTCACCAAGGGAAAAATAATGGAAGCGGTTTCATTTGGCAACTTTTTAAGGCACGTCATCTAGGGCGTCAAAAGCAACCGAGGTACTTTGTTTACGATATACCATTCGACAGATGCCGTTTTACTGCAATGGAGCGTCTAAATCTCACCATTTGCTAAAAATAGCTTCAGCTACTGCAGTACCTGTTCCAATTCAAGCCACCAAAGTGCTGTTAATGCCACTCTATTGTTATCTGATATTAGGAAGTGGACATTTTACAGGTCATGTTGGTCGTATCCTTAGCGGACAGTCGGAGCCAAATGAGGCCTACAGTGCACTGCTAATTTCCTCTTATTTCTGTCGATAAACGCCCATACATCAGTAAGTCAAGCTGGATATAAAGATGAGAGTGTCTGAAATAAATTTACACGCATTGAATTTGCAGTCCGCATGTTCATTCTATATCTCTAAAAGCTTTAGTTTTTTTTGCCATTTAACCAAAGTATGTGTAAGTTGCATGACTTGATATAAACTGCTGCATACTCGTCTAAGCGGGGGTACGTGTTATATTAGTTCCACAATCGGCGTGTTCATATCCCCCATATTTACCAGGCCCAAGTGCACGATATCATTTTCATATTTGTGTTTTATTGCACTACGAATGTAGTAGTCTTGATCGCAAACAGCATTTATTAACGAGCTTAGCGCAATATTGTGATACCGCAACATGCCACTAGGGTCATAGATATATCAACGATAGCAAAACGCCTTCGGCTGCACGGCGCTACGCAAAAAGAATCCTTTTGGTCCATACAGGCTGGCACTGTTCTTTAAGCCATTAATATCCTTTCTGCTCAGTGTTTCTTCGTACATTGATTAGCATTGATCGTTTAAAGCTGGGATCAAGGGATTCTCCTGTGTAATATTGTACGGTGGATATACACCTAGCTCATGGCCGTACATAAACGATAAATAACCTAAGCTCAAGCGAGCTTATGTTATCTATATAATCATTGTAAATAGTTTTGAGGAACTTACTTACATACACGCATTGTTCAAATAATAAGCTTCTGATTAAATTTGCGCATATTTAATCAGTGACGATAAATAACCTAAGATGGTGAACTATATATATGTGCAATATGCTTGGCAGGCAAATGCATTATTTTTATGCATTGTTCACTAATCAATAAATCATAGTAAAGAGGCAGTTTTTTGCAGTTTGTTCTTGAATGCAATTTAATACCTATGTGTGTGATGGCCAGTTATTTTTTTGACAACATTCCTGTGGATTGAGCCCTGAATGTTTGTCATTGCCACTATGCTTGAACACCATAATTATGGCAGGTATTCATCGCAGATGTTGCAACCATGAATAGTTATAGTTAACTTGATGCCATAGACTGTTGTGCGTTCATAGTACCTAACTTAGACACATTATTGGGCTTTGATATTAGTCGACGTTGTGTTTTCTAATGCCATGTGCTGATCATCATGGTGTTAACGCAGCTCTTACCTTGATCAACTGCTGTCTTAAAACCATCAACTGTCTTTAAACGGAATTGACCGAAAATATTGGCTGTTTCTCTGCAAACATATCAAACTACCATTGTGAAATGTATCTATCTATGTAGGAAAATTGATACTGGTAGAATCTGGCAGCATTGACAAAATTATATATATAAATATATATATATATATATATATATATATATATATATATATATATATATATATATATATATATATATATATATATATATTATATATATATATATATATAAATATATATAAATATATATATAACATATATATATATATATATGTATATATATGTATATTTATGTCCGTTGAACATGAGTCATTGACGACTGCAGTTTCAATATATTTATTTATGGGGTTCGCACGTGCAGTTTATTATCAGTTCGTAAGGGCGGGAACAAAATGCGCTTATAACAACCGTTTCTGAAAGAGCTTTCAGTAGGCAGATGCGCTTGCTACTTTGTCTTACGAACATTGAAGACAGTAGTATCACAATGGGGCTAAAAATGAGATAATGATGAGCATCTGGAAAGAACGTACGATGCACATATTTAAACTTTTTGGATATGGCTGTGAAGTTGAGTTTCCTGACGGGATTAGGTTTGAATCGTGAACAAATGAATATTCCTAACTGTAGAATTATATCATATACTGTCTTTCTTTGACGAAATTTTCTCTGCGCGAAATCATTGTAATTTGGTTTCATTGCATAACTTTGCATTATAAAGGCTCTTTTTCAATGATCGATATTACGTTATTAATTGCTGTCGCTTTCAACAACATGGGGTTCGATGTGCCTTTAACGCGCTCGCTACTGGTTGCAAACAGTATCACAATGGGGCTAAAAATGAGATAATGAAGCATCTGGAAAGAACGTAAACTTGTTGGTGGCGACGGGATTAGGTTTTCTGATGAATAGTAGAATAATATATGATTAATCAGTAAGGCATAATTAATTTCAGTGTCTGAATATACAAGAGGCAATTACTTATTTAGGTGACAAACGATAGCTTATAGAATAATATTCGCACACGCCATTGAAGGTTTTGCTCAGGTCTCAATGTGTTAGTATTTTACCATTGAACATGTTTCGTATGACATAGCATGGCCACGGCTGAATGCTCTTCAAAGCCGGTTCCCGTGGCGTCAGGGCTAACTGCGTCGTCTTCCGACCACCTGGTTACCAAGGCGTAAAATCCTGACTCAGATGATCACATTAAATGTCAGACTTATCTATGAATAGTGGTGCACCCGATCAGGTAGCTCATTAGTACTGTGCTAGACTGTTGTCTCAACGGCGCGGGTTTCGCAGCTAGTCTTGGTAACGTTTGGTAGCCAAGTTGGCGCTGGCCTATAAATGGAGCTGTCCAAGCATCACAATCATCCGCATCCATCACCGTAGCAATATCACTTCGTTTATAGATCTCCGTTATACCATTTGGCATGTTCTGCACTGCTGCGTGCTGTACATCATCCCATAAAAAATACGCGGGAATTATTCCCTACCTATCTATGTCGATAGCTTTTTATGAGTGAAATTCAGTTGTCCAAAGGTTACTCATTCCTTGTCGTAGACTATAAAGTAATAGACATCTTATTACAGCAATCAGGGAATAAGCGTTATGATGTTCACGATCGATTGTATCCGTATTTCTTTCAGTTTCCATCCTCGTAATTGCGAGATGCAGTTTCTGTTAGATAATATGTTACAGAAACGACCTGCAAACAACATGTAAGGCAAAATTAAAAGATGTAAATGATACATTATTGGTAGCTCTTCTAATGCGTGAATCATTGATCAACAGCAGCGATTGGTTCGACACACGCGCCCTTCACTAAGCGGGCGTAGTGGAAAAGCTAAGGTATTTTTTAATGACGAATTCGACATAACGGAAACATCGGCTGCAAGTTGTAACTGTAACAATACTTTGCGTTTTTGACCCGTTCCATATTTCAGGTTGATTTCACCCTTGTTGCCAGTTAATTTTGTTCATAATGCTACATGTCATGCTACAATCTTTGTTGTGACGTTAATGTTATATTATGGAGCCACATCCGTGCGCAGTCTTAGTCATGCCCTGATTGGTAAAATTGTCAATAATGAACGACAGCTAGCTAGTGTATTGCCGGGCATTTGGGAGTCCAGTGGCAACCCCAACGAAATCCCTCCTAAGTTATGTCTGGTGTTTTATCCCCTAAGATACAATCCAAGATAAGACACAACACCGTTATTATTGTTCTGTGCTACCAGTCCTGCACATAAGGCATGTTTTTAATCCGAAACGTCTGAACTATATTTACCTTCATCAAGAACGTTACAGCCATCATCAAATCCGGATGATCTTATCGGTCACGAATGTCGTTATCAACATGATTATTACTAATGCTGTTTTTGCCTTGGGTCAAATGATACAATTTTTGACATAGACAAAGTCATGTAGTGCATTAATGTCATGTAATTTCTTTAAATACCCTTGGTTCACATCCGATAATAGCTCATTTGAGATGATTTCAAAGCATATTCATTCTTCATATAAAATGTTATGACGGGTTCGCTTAATAAATGATGGATAATGATACATTATTATCAATATCCTTTATTTATTGTCTACTCCCTATTGTCGACTGTCAGCATTAAAATGTATTGCAGGAACATTGCCATCAGTGGTTCGGAGTGTTGTGAGACAGCCGTAGACACACTCTCCGCGATTAACGAGAGGAAGTGAATGCCCTAATCATCTACTCTGCAGCAAAAAAATACGATATTCCCTAACGCCGTGCGTAGCAAAATGTGTTTCTTTGCATAGCCTTTAATTACAGCAACTCCCTCGGGTAGACAGACGCCAATATACGAAACCATTTCGCGATGGCTTGAGGGCCATTTGCCGATATCATCGCTTCGCTTTCGTCTAGGCCCCTGGTGTTCTGTTTGTCTAATGAAGTTAATAAAAAAAGTTCATTAGATGGTGAAATATATCTTTGGGGTTGACTTCATTCAACATTTCATTAGAATCGATGTATGCACCATGTTGTCAAGCCAGGTTTTATCCAAGAATACGGCAAAGAAACCATGCTACAAAATAGTACTGTCACAGCCCCACTGTTTTAACAGATATGCAACGATTAAAGCTTATCCACGCAAAGAGACATAAGAGGTATCAAACACCCATAACACTGTACACGACGACGAGGACGGCTACAATGACCCAAACGGTTCACCTAAGCTGTTGTACGTCGATCCCAAATGGACGAATGCGGGTGCCGTGAGTCTATGTATTTAAGCAGAGTGACTCTTTGGGTACCAGTAAGCCCAGGAGTTGCGACTTTTCTTTTGGCAACAGTCAAGATAACAGAAAATACGACTTTTAGCAGTGGTCTCTGCACTGAACAATAGGGTTGTTTGCTTGGCTGGTGAAAAGCTTGAGGAAGCCAATGATACGTAAGCTGTTGCACAAAATAATCTTCTGTGGTTTGATGACCTTGCCAGGCTCACGAAACAAAAGAAAATATTTTCGTTGGTGCAATCGTTCGCTAAACTTACCAAATCGGCGTTTTGTAGGATGGTTGTCACCGTGCTTCGGACCCTGTGTTGTCCAGTTATTAATCTCTGTTGCAAAACTTGATGAATCTGTGATGTATGTTTGTCGGATGGGCCTTGCCTTTGTCAAGGCAAGGGAAGATGGCTGGCGCCATCTGATGTTCCCACATAGCCTGCAGTACTGCAGCATATCTTTTCCGGTTGCACTCTTGCCAGATCATTTGCATGTTTTCCTGACAGTGTCTTCTGTTGCTGTCTAGCCAGTCCGTGCGATGGTTAGCTCTAAGAATCTCAATCAATGTTGCATGCTTCACAGCTGTCCCACTATGCGTCCCAGTATGTAGTCGACCCCGGCATTCGCTTGCCCTGATTCTGGCCCTAGTGAGCTATATAACCGTAACGTTTTGACGCTTCCACGATCGCCATTATCAAGGCTTGGTTTGTGGCATGTCAGCTGTTTGGCGGCGTAGTGCTTGTTGGTAGTCGGGCTACAAGGTGTTGGCAGTGAAATCCGTTGATTAGCGGGAACATGGCTGGCCCATCAAACAAGGTCGGCTTTTCCGTTTGCAGTGCCAGATCTTTTGCATGTTTTCCTGACAGCGTGCTAGCCAGTCCGTGGGACCGAATCTCAATCAATGTTGCATGCTTCACAGCCGTCCCACCATGTAGTCGACCATACGAGGTCGGCGTTGGCAGTGACAAGCGTGTTTGAATGTGTCGTTGTAGTAATTGATTACTTGGCTTAATGCACATTTTACTGGTGCAGTCACCAGGGGGCCGCTATTTCAAGTGTCCCGGAGATAAGATAGTCTAGCTTGCCTGGGTCAGTAACCGGAGGATTTCCGTTTACCTGCTGCTCCGTGTGAACTTGCTGATAATGCTGTATCCTTGTCGTGGTCGGATGAAGGCCACGTCACACTCTTTTGCAGAACGAGATAATTTGCTGACGCCCATGCAAATTGGTCAAGAGGTCAGACTCAACGGAATAGAAAAATCGCGCACTTGGTTGCAAAACAGGGCCGGGTTGACAAAGTCTGCGTCGGCTATGATTTCTAATTTATTGCGCTCTGCAAAGCCGCTGCCGATATCGGCGTATAGTAGCCTTTTCTCCGGGTGCTGTCTAGATAACAGGGCTTTATATGTAGGTTGACGGCATCGCTGGGGTCGTAATGGATGGCGTTCTACCACCCGACGCGCCCTATTTCTACGCAGGGCTTCCGGATGTCCTCCAACAGGCATATTGGCATCGGCTTCCAGTCATTGCCTTCCTTGGCTACAATTAATGGTAGATTCCAAAGGCCCGTTCGGCAAGGCCGGCATTGCATGGTTGTGCGCAGCTTCTTTGCAGATCCTTGTAAGACTGCTGTGTTGAGTAAGTAAGACCGTCGGTTTGGTCCACATTGAGCTGTTTATCATGGCTGCCAGGGGCCCAGACTATGGTCGGTTGGTCGTGTGTGGCCGTTTTATGACCAGCTCTGTCGCCCCCTCCGGCATGGATCTGCCTGAATTCGGGAAATGCAACTACATAGACAATGCGTGGCCGTTGTTGGATACGTGCCATATAGTATTGCGCCAACCCTGATAGTTACCGCTACTTGGGCCCATCAGAGCTTTGTCCCTCTCATGCTAGTTAGGAGGGCATTGAAAACTGTCTCTTGTGTAACATTATAATACTGTTGGCAGGACGTTGGTGTACGTGTACGTGAATTGCTGAAGAGCGCGCTGCCCCTAATTGTTTCGGCAAGCAATTATTTCAAGATTTTTCAGTTATTTTTTTATAAATATATAGATGTATATAAATATATATATATTAATATATATATAAATATATACAATATATAGGGACATATACACCGAGACCTATAGATATAGAGAGGTAGATATACACCTATATATTGAGATATATATATAGAGATATCTTTTCTCTATCTCTTAGAGAGAGAGAGAGATATATATAGAGAGAGATCTAGATAGAGAGAGATATCTCTCTCTCTAGAGATATCTCTCTATATCTATATAGATCTCTCTATATATCTATATCTCTATATATATATCTCTCTCTCTCTCTCTCTCTCTATCTATATATATATATATATCTATATATATATATCTATATATATATATATATATATATATATATATATTCGGATAGGTAAATATTCGAAGGTAAAACCAATCAAATTTGGCCCTGATTTCACCAAGTCAAGAGGCTGGGATTGTCTGGGATACATATATATTTATATGTATGATTATATATTTATGTGTTTATCTCTATGTATACATATTTATATATATTCCAAGGCAAATGTACTGACTGAAGACAAAAGGTGAAATGCATTGATGTGTATTAAAGGCAGGTTCTTGGTTTATATATATTCTGAAACTGATAGAAGAGTTTCAATAATTCCTTACAAATCTATTCATTCCGTTGTTTAATTCATTTCGAGATGCTTCATTACCTCCTGACTAGCATCAAACTGATACTGTTTGCTCTCTCCAGCGAGCGTAAGGAAGGCCCAGCAAGCCCCGTGTAACTCACTATTGAAAGTGACAGCAATAAAAAACGTGGAGGTTCTTTGAAGCAAAGCGCTTCCAGTTATTCAGAGTTGCAGCAAACCTAGAGAAGACATATAAGCACATGCTGTAAATGAAACAACCACCAAAATAGAATAATAAACTATTTTGGATTTATAAGGGCCGATAAGTCTCAGCGCGAGTAAAAAGATGACGACAGCAGCTGTTAGGCGCAGTGTATTTCTTTCTCCTATTATTATTTCTCCATATCTTTATCAGACGTCAAACCCGAGACCATCACGTGTACTGTTTTTTTATAGTATCGTCGCCTGACGAGGGCGTTGTATTGCATGACGTTTTATAATCCCCATACAGCTTAGTCAAGCTATAAAGTGTATGCTACAGATCTTCACATATCATTTTGCAAGCCTATCAATGTTTAAGTTTTCCGTCTGCCAGTTATCTCGCTCTAGAATGTTGTTGACCATCTAATATCACATTCTACAAAGTTGAGGCTAAATACAGAGGTTAGTCAACGGTGTGCACGCTGTGAGTGACAATTGATCAAGTTCCAATATATTTTATTTTGCCATTTTTAAGCTTGTGTCCGCGTGTCATGGCAGCGGAAAGTCGGTGCGCAACGACATTGTTCCCTCTTCATCAATCACAGTGCCTACAGCCGCATATTCGCGGTAGCGCCGCGCTATATGGGGATTGATATATACCGGAAAGAATGATAGCCATTCGTTTATGAAAATCTGCATTTTTGTATTTATTTCAACTGGTCGTAATTAGAGCGAACACGATAAATCTCCTTCTCAAGTAATGTTTCATATGTTGACCTTAAAATAAGTGGAATATTCATCGTTGTGGTGTTAAGGTGTTTTGAAAGAACTATCGGCGAAAACATGATACAACACTTTGCATTACAAACGAAGGAGCGTAGATAAGTATGCGAGGTGCCTTAAAGACAGTAATGCAGGAAACACTGATAACATACTAGTACTAAGAAGAAGTTTGGACCCCTGATGGTTTGGCTTTATATTATCTAAAGATGGTTTTATGTACATGTCAAACTGCAAAGACACACCATTGCGAAAGAACAATGCGTGATCTATAGTTGATAATACACTTTCTTTAAAACACGTACCAACGTTGAATCGGCGATTAGTCGACAACTTGCCCCTACCGGCATCTCGAATATAAAATATACCATACCCACACAACAGAATGCCATTGTAAAACTTCATGATCGACCTTATCATCAATCACAGCTGTAGTTATGCTGCTGCGGTCACAATGTACTGATGGTATATTCATAGTAACATCATAAAGTTAAGAATTCCCAAAAGTATTTTTCACAGCTGGAATATCAAAGTGCATGAAGGCCTATTCCTTACTAATGTGCATCGCATAATGCAATATGGAACGGCAGGATAAATTGGGAATCATGTCTTAATCTGCCATGGGCACCTGTGTGGTGATTGAATAAAGATGGGTCCGAATACGCATTATATTTCGAATATTTGTGTGTCCAATGTGATGGGAATAATCGCCTGCGAGGAACTGGATAAATGATCTGCTTGATATAGCCATCAAACAAGAACAATTATTCCTCATCACGCAAGAAACATTGGATTTACTGTGTATCTCTTTTTTCATCATTACTTGCAACCCTCGCCCTTTGCATATACCGATGCACTTTATACGAGGCACTTTTTTGACGAGGCGTGCTTTGTCGATGGCGGCATTGCTAAGAAAAGAATGGCTCGACACAATCACCACTCCTCGGTCCTTATATATCTTAGTCCATGAAGACCTAGATATAAATCAAATAACGCAATATGAGATGCTGATAGAGTTCTTCCATTTCGAACGCAGCGTAATCAAAAATGTTGAGGATATTGCAAGTTGCAATTTCATGCCAGTTCTCTTCTGATCATTAATGACTAGCTCAGTACAACTACATGCATCATCATTAGGTCTACACGCATAATGCTAATTGATTTTATATTATGACTTCGAAAAAGCATTAATATTTACCATTGGAAAAGTGTATTCGATAGCCGTGTTATCACTAATGTTTAAGCTTTTAATGAGCATCTCATTTAGTGCAATATAAAAATAAAGCCCGATCACAATCATTGTAGCAGGTGTGATCGTTGCGCAAAGAACAAATGTACCATTTTTCTATTGCCGAGGAGCTTTAATAAAAGACAATTGATGTACTCTCCCCACAACGTTTAGACGAATCATATTTAAACCAAAAGAATCAATTACTACATAAATCCATCTTGTGTGGTAAAGTTTATATTCGTTCGGCTATTCAATGCATACATTTTTATGACAGTCGTGCTGTCAAATGCGTGTATTAAATGGTCGTCCGGTCATTCAATGATAAAAGTGGTTACCAACGTAAATCGCGCCTAGTGGAATAATTGCACAGAATATTTAGGCATGACAAGTTAAAAATGGAAAGCTCATTTTGTGTGCAAAAACTGGATGCGGTAGACATAATAATGTCCGCATTCGTAATAGCCCACCGCTAAGTAATGCCCGCAAGCCAAATATGAACAGGTAAAAGTCGCACACCATTAGAATAGGTCATTCACACTATTACCATCAACAACGCACGCGCGCAAACCCACAGACAGACACACATACATACATAACTACACATACAAAC
Organism: Urechis unicinctus; assembly: GCA_034190875.2. Lineage (NCBI taxonomy): Eukaryota > Metazoa > Annelida > Polychaeta > Xenopneusta > Urechidae > Urechis > Urechis unicinctus. The sequence goes on from CM067356.1 coordinate 70,639,369, forward strand.
GTACACACGCACGCACACTCACGTGCACAAATATATATATATATATACATATATATATTTATATATATGTAAATAAATATATAGTCATATTTATATATAGTTATATATATATATATATATATATATATATATATATACATATGCAAATAAGTAAATAGATATATTTATATATAAAAAACATATATAAATATATCAATATATAAGCATATAATATATGTGTGGATGTATATAGTTGTATATATAAGCGGTATATGTAACGCAAATATATATGTATTTATATACATAATTATATGGTTAATATACATACATAACATACATGTGTATGTGCATATATATATACATATATATATATATATATTTATATGATATATATTGATAATACATACATATATGATATATATATATATGTGTATATATATATATTGCATATGTATCCATATATTATAAACATATACATATATGAATACAGAGATACGTGTGTATAAATATATGTGCATATGTATATATGTATATATGTATATACATAGATACATATTGTAAACAATATATTGAAAATAGAATATGTATATATATATATATATAGATATATATATATACATATGTATATATATATATAATATATATATATATAATAAATATATATATATATATATATATATATATATATATATATATATATATATATATATATATATATATGTGTGTGTGTGTGTGTGTGTGTATGTATATATATGTTTCTAAATTCACAAAAATATACGCAACACCTAGCGGCTCGGCTGTTAACCATGATATGACGGATTTAGGACGAGGAAAAAAACGCATGCAGGTTGTAAGAATAAGCTATACAGGTATCGGCTTATCCCTAAAATGATCGAAGCTAGGATTGGCAACAGGCAGAGAACGCTTTGAAAGACGTAATGGAGCCAATGTTGTTATTATATTCAGACACAATGACAGGAATCTGAGAAGCCGCAGTTGCTTATAAAACTGCATGTGGGCCTGGCGGTTGGAATTGTTGGGCATGCATGCGTGGGCTTGTACTGAATGCATAAGAGAACAAAGCATACAATATATATTCCGCTGTAAGCGAGGTGCGCTATCCAGTGCATTTCTTACTGGTTCATCATCGTGTTGTGGGTGGTTGAGTTCTTTGACAAAATAGCTGCGACTGCGAATGACTCAATAGCCGTTGTCCTCTTCCATAGAGCATCTGGGGCCCTTTCCATAAAGAAACTTAAGTTCGCAAACTCAGGTTTTTGAGACGGCAAGCTGAAGTCTTATCCGTATCCAAAAAGAATCTTAAGTCTCCTATGGTGCTCAACTCTGAGTCAGCTAGGTAGCTGACTTAAGTTCGCTAGCTCAAACTTTAAAATGGGGGTCCAACGTTAATATTTCAATGAAAATGCTTTGAAATATATGAATAAGAACAAGAATGTTCCTTAAATGAACCAAAACATAGTCAGCCGTTCGTTATTTATTACACACAAGTTTTATCGGGATATTTAAATTATTCTTGCTGCAAGCTGTTTTCTTAAAAACGAAGCGGGGAATTCGTCGCAAACGCTTCGGTCAGGGTGTTGTAAGTCTACAAAAGAGCGAGTTGGCTTGCAGTGGATTTGAATTAGGAATAGTTTGTGGGATGATCATGGTGGGTGGGAGTTTCTATATCATTAACGCAATAGTTCACGATTTGTCATGTTAAAGCGATTTTCTTTTACTTCACAATATGAACAACGGCGCCAAGATTCAAATTTAGTATTATTGAATATTAGGAAAGCAGGCGCCAAGCCTACAAATCTATGAGTCCACTTCATGATAACAGGGCTGATATTGAAAGTGCCCCCAAAACACACAACAAGGGTTGTTTTGGCGATAAACACTCCGTTTTATGCGTCAAAGAAAAAGTCACGTCATAGACTGACGACGCGCAGTGACCCAGTAACGCGCAAATTCAAACGGACTGTCAAACAACAAAACTCAACAAGGAGTGTTTATATTTATCGCGGATTAATAATGTTATTAGTACAAGCATGGATGATGAAATTATTTCCCAATCGTGCGAATGAGCCGTGATTATATTGCCGATTATAAGACCTTGTAAGTGTGTAAATCGTCTCCATAAGAAACTGGTTTAGCGTGCCGTTGGCTTTGTGGTCACGTTCATGGATAACAATGCTGGAGATCGGATTCGGAGTGCTGAGAATATGTGTTAGTGAAACTCGTAGGCAAGGGCTGCACCGTATATTATACTTGATATCATATAATATTATACAGTCTGATTAAATAAAGGTGAGTGACATATTAATAAGCAAACGGTTATAAGGCTATTCCTTTTTGACTTTGTTTTGATAAACGATAATGATGGTAGGTCTAGACTACATTCATTATATAAAAGAGTCAGACTAGACTACTTCATTTCCATCGTCTAAATCGATAATTCTTCGCCCTTTTATTCCATTTTATGTCTGATGTCCGATGAACACTTAAAAGTATATTGTTCCCTTTTCCCGTAAGACACTAACTATGATCGTGATGGTACATGTGTGAAATTATCGCCATTAATCTGTTTTGGCTGTTTTCCAGCCCTGAGCTGGCGGACTTAGCTTAGTTCGCTTATAGTTTGTTTTGTGGATACGCCTGAGCTCGAAGACTCAGCTAAGCTCGCCAACTCAAGTTAAGACGACTTAAGTTAAGATTCTTTATGGATACGGCCCCTGGGTGATGGAATTTTGCATTGCTAGAGGATCTTTACGCCAAAGAACGCTTACGTTATTGATTGTGGTCGCTTTCAACAACACGGGGCTTGATGTGCCTTTAACACGCTCGCCTTAGGTTGTAAACAGTATCACAACTGGCCTAAAAATTAGATAATGAAGCATCTGGAAAGAACGTAAACTAGTTTGTGGCGACGAAATTAGGTTGTCTGAAGAATTGTCGAATAATCATATACGATTTATTAGAAAGGCACAATTAAACCTCGTGTATCAGCTTCTGAATATACAAAAGTCATAAAAAATTGCGGCAGTGGAGCTATAGCGTTGTGAGCGCATCGTTTTACACATTCGTCAACAATAATATCGAATTGTAAGTAAATGGTTCAAGATCAAAATCGCAATCAATTTGCGTTTGGAGCCAGAAGTTTATATTGTTGCAGAATAAGGATGGTAGTGGGTAATTAGATAAGATATATACTGCATCGATATACTGCATTAAACCGAACTTGCTTTTCTTATGAAGCAGAACGCTCAATTGTAACATTACTCTTTGGATGGTCTTCAATCATTTATTATCTCTATTAGTTTCGACATGAAGCGTAAAGTAATGAGTAATCGGATGTCGTTCCCCACAAAAATGTACCGATCCGACGTAAACACCATTTTTCAAAGAACACGTACACTATTTCTCATTTGCCAATGAGCGTCAACAAAATCTTTGAAATGTCCATTGTCGCATCAATGTTTCATAGTACAGTTGTTTTACGAGTTCAAACATCCTGGTATAGACAGGGTTCTACTAAAAAAGTTATGCGTGACGGTATTGACTGCCCTATTCTGCTTATACTAATTGCAATGGTGTGCTACCAACATACTCTGATCATCCAGTTCGCTTTGTACAGGCCATTAGGACATCAATGATTTTACAAATATGTGTGTTAAACATATATGGGTTATCCATGCGGATGTCTAGTCAACGGCAAATATTTTCGGTTAAAAGTGTGGGTTAAAACGGTTTGTTAACTACCTTATCCATAACTGTAACATGTGAGTATACCCAAAGATATGGGAATTATATGCTAGTGTGTTAAAATATTCCACGTGCTGGGTCCTGTAGACTAGAATGAAACATTTATGTATACATACATATATATATATATATATATATATATATATATATATATATATATATATATATATATATATATAGATATATATATATATATATATATATATATATATATAAATATATATATGCTGGGTCCTGTAGACTAGAATGAAACATTTATGTATACATATATATATATATATATATATATATATATATATATCTATATATATATATATATACATATTATATATATATATATATATATATATATATATATATATATATTAGATACATATATATATATATATGTATATATATATATGAATATATATATATATGTTATGTTGTCCCCCTCTATGTCATATATATAGAGATAAATATATTTATATCTCTACATATATATATACATTTTATATATAAATATAGATGTTTATATAAAATACGTGTTTAGATAAATATATATAGATATAAAATAGATATAAATATATATATATATATATGTATATATATATGTGTATATATACATCTATATATACAGATATATATATAGAGCGAGATCTCTTTTAATATATATATATATATATAGATATATATATTTATACACACATATATATATATATATATATATCTATATATATATAGATCTCTTATATATAGATTATATAGATATATATATATACAATATATATATATATATATATATATATATATATATATATAGATATATATATATATATATATATATATATATATATATATATATATATATATATATATATATATATATATATATATATATATATATATATATATATATATATATATATCAAGAATGCGACTTTTATAGACATGTAGTAAAAAAACCAATGGCGACACAAAAGTTACCACAATTCAATTGATAAACGACCAGTTGGTCCAGCTGCTTCAAAGGCCATTATGCCGCGCTTATGATGGCGTATTTGTCCCGATAAGGCATTGGGCCCGTTCAAGTGATGTATGGCGGAGCCTCGCTTGTCAGCAAATCGACAATCAATCTGCAAAGAGCCTTATTGCACGTGTATATCGAGTGCACATTAGCAGCTTGAATTACTACATAAGATATTTATGAATACACATTGAATTATATTATGTTGCTTTTAAGAAGGAAAAACGTTCATTAAGAAATACATAGTTCTGAACATGTAATGCATTCTGGACATGTATCTCCGAAGGACACTGCAGTGAACGACATGCATATTGATAGCGCACTATTGTTCATAATTTCTTGTCATTCAGACAATTGCCTTCTCTTTCATCCGTAGCAACACTTCCACTTATTCTTTACCACGAGAATAACACAATTAAGAAAATATTACAGGTGACGTGAAGTCAAAATACCAGAAATCTGGACCGGAAAAGATGACTTATAATAATTTTGGCCGCAGGCAGCTGTGCACGTAATGTGGTTGTGAGTAAAATACACTTTTTAGAGCAATATTTACTCACCGGAATGCGATTCATGTGTCCAATATGTGAGATAATTTTGCAATAAAACCTTCACACTGTCTACATTCAACCTCTATTTATGCTGCTTATTTGCGGCAGTCTGACCCTCTGTTAGATTATCATCTTGGCACGATCATTTAACAGGGCAATCCTATCAAAATCAACATTATATCTATATTGCAATATCATGCAATTTCGTTGCCAATGCAACCAATTGTCACAGTATGGAAAATATGCATCTGTCCTGGCTTTGACTTAAAGACTCGCTGATGTCATAGTTGGTGCAACAACTTGTCAATTTCACGGGAAAGTATCGACATGCGACAACCAGACTAACCCGACATTCTTGTCACCGCAATTTGTTTTATTATTTGTTAATCGCCACTAGAAATGGTTGCAACATTATACATCATCAGGCGTTGCATCATAATACGACGTTTAATTATCATGAACAAGATAAGCCCTTAGCCTAGCGTCTATGGAGAGCTTCTTGATCTTTGTAGGACCCAATGCCAGAACATCTCGACCCAGACGAAGTTTATAATCGCTTTGCATCGAAGCTATAATTGTAATGGGCGCACATGATGCGCTGTCAATACAGTTCGCATCCCTTCCACCTCAACACACTTTGTATGATTATCGCTTTGTGACAGCTAGTGGATTGGCCCATAACATTTCACATGTTTGCATTTGTCACTGCTTGCTGCCTCCCATTACCTTCGTTGGCTAATACTGGGTGCGCTATACATACTGTCGGTATACCAAAAGAACCGCAGAATGCAATCGCTTAATTGAGGTAGGGCTGACACGGGGTTTTTCCATTTTGGTAAGTTAGTAGCATACTAGCTCTTAGGCACAAATAATGATTGGCTACTGCGAATCGTGAATAAATTGTAAAAATCCCAATACCTTCATATTACGTGTGAACCCTTAATATGTGAACAGAATCTTGTGATTTACCACCTGTGATTTATAACCAGGTAACTATCATAGCGTTTCAATGGTACATATGACGCCATTGTTGGGGTTTGTTGACGATGTATGCAAGTCATTTAGAGGCCTTACTTTTGCGATATATAGGCTCTGTGTTGCAATATCATGGCTTGCTTGATGGACATGCCGATAAGCAATTAATAAGGCGGCTTTGCCGCTCTCACATTGATGAGCTATTGCTGATTTAAAATAACTCGATGGTATGAGAAGACTTAGTGCGAGACACTCTAGCAGAGCGATTTCGCACAAATGAACTGATTGGTGAGTGACCCCTTTAAGATTGTTGGCTCACCTAAATGATGAAATGTTATCAACGTTGTGAGCATATAGCGGTTTTGATGTATATGATTCAAGCATATGAACACCAGCTTTATTGTCATTCCGAATTAACGCCTAAAGCAAAAACAATACTGAATTGCTTGCGTCAAATGTAATTATGCGAAATTTGGGAAGTTCCGCAGAAATATTTAGACAGGCAGTAAATGCACACATTAATTGAGCCCACGGATATAACGCAAATCAATCGGACCACGAGCTCTAACAGCCATTTAATTGTTGACACGCAAACGTTACTAACGGCCGATGGATACCTCAGCTTAACTCAGGACTTAACGAATGGATTTCGAAACAACCAATAAGCCAGACAGGGTGCAGGCACGGGGTGGGGGTGCAACCATCTCGTGCGCTTGCATTTGGGTGACAATATTGTGAAACCGCTGACCTGATCCATTTACGTATAGCGCAATTTGACAAAGCACTAGATCAAACAAAAGGGGCGTAATGAAGGCAAAACCATATCCCTGTTTCATACCATTTGACTGAATATTTAAGCGTCAATCCATAATATGGCATCTGTGGTAAATAGGATTGCCTAATGCCAGAGCCATAACGCATGAAATAGCATGGTGTATTTTTGGGGGGTTCGCTTGCTTTCGTCCTATAGACGCTATACACATTACAGGGTTTATTTATCATCATTAAATGACAAATATCAGACTCGCGCTGGAGCTTTATTTTGTGAGTTATCGTTATTACACTAATCATGTCCAATCCGGTTCCATAAATTCCATCCATATCCTTCTTAATATCTCATGTACAAGCATGGCGGTACAATCCTTGATATTATTCGCGCACAAACGCTCCCTTTGCATATTGCTGCCTAAAATATTTGACACTAGGACCACAGTACTGGATAATAGAGAAGGAAGAACAGGCGGTCGGTCGAAGCTCTATGCACTTTGTACCCGAATCGGGTTTGTGATAGGGGCACATTGCACTTGACGATCAGAGCTAATGACGGCATTGTACACTTAACACGATTCAATCAACTGCGAAAATGACAGATTTGGATCATATTATTGCTGTGGATCATTCCTCTATGGAAATTTACCAGTGCACATGACTATCCATATGGCTATCGATCGCAGGCGAATCCAAGCGAATTTGTGTACTATAGATTACGATTCATCTAATGCAAGTTCACTACATGATGTATGGCACGCCACGATAAAGTCGTACATGCTATTCACTTCTGTTACGATTTCCCGCGTTGCTTAGTTTGACAGCCTATGATCTACGTATGTACAACTAAATAGTTAAGGCCCTGCTTTTTAATACGAGTTTTTACACTTATCCTCCACTTTATAATAGTTACTCATCCGTAGAAAACTAAAACAGATAGTCTTGACTTGATTTCGAAACACCTACATAGACATAACATATGTTACATAACAGCCGCTTGAGCAGAGATCTATTTTGGTCCAGCATTTTAATTCGGTAATGAAGTGCAGATCATACCACAATCGGGTACACGTAATCATCAGGGCGATGCACCAAATTTAAACATATTCTATGTCGTTAAACATATGCGTACCTCATGTTAGTTGTATGCACATTACTTCCACTTTATATTAGTTCTTCTTCCAAAGTAAAATAAAAACAATTCACATATCTAAATAATTCCTATTCCGTAGTAAACCAAGAACAATTCATATATCTATCAATAATTTGCTGTTACTTTCTCAACCATCGATTCAGACCTCAATGGATAGAGTGCACGATTAACGGTGTTGAAAGGCAGCAAGGTCCCATGAACCGTCATAACGTATCCGATAACTCGCAGCAATATTGTCTGAATATTTCCCAATTTGACAACATCTTGTCTTTGCTCATGATATCATATTGATCGTTTTTGGTACTTCACATGTTTTGATACATGCGACTTAAAACAGTACTTATCAGCTACAGTTTTAAACCTATTACACGCTCGTGACACCATTAAAACTACTGCCTTCTGCAGAATATGTTTGGCATGGGATACAGGTTAAAATGTTTATAAAATAGCTGAAAAAGATATTGTTCATAGCCGCATATAACGTTTGATCCCAGCATACTCTTCAGGCTCAGCATTTGGTGCAAACAAAGGATGCAGTTTACAATATGATGCAGGAATGAGATCTTGTTATCCCCCACTTGGCCAATAATTAATTATCAATGCTACCAATGACGCGTGGTTTCTTGTAAATCATACGTAAACCTGCTGATCAATGCATGAATATCACCTAAATCATTATTGTGTTAGTAATGGATGTTTTTAATTGGCACCCATTTGAAAAAAAAGAAACACTTGTTCTTTAATAGTTGATTAATCCAAGCATGCCAGTCAAATAGTGCCTAGATTAACGGTGTTGAAAGGCAGCAAGGTCCCATGAACCGTCATAACGTATCCGATAACTCGCAGCAATATTGTCTGAATATTTCCCAATTTGACAACATCTTGTCTTTGCTCATGATATCATATTGATCGTTTTTGGTACTTCACATGTTTTGATACATGCGACTTAAAACAGTACTTATCAGCTACAGTTTTAAACCTATTACACGCTCGTGACACCATTAAATCTACTGCCTTCTGCAGAATATGTATGGCATGGGATACAGGTTAAAATGTTTATAAAATAGCTGAAAAAGATATAATTATCAATGCTACCAATGACGCGTGGTTTCTTGTAAATCATACGTAAACCTGCTGATCAATGCATGAATATCACCTAAATCAATTTTGTGTTAGTAATGTATATTTTGAATTGGCACCCATTTGAAAAAAAAGAAACACTTGTTTTTTAATAGTTGATTAATCCAAGCATGCCAGTCAAATAGTGCCTAGAATAACCCGAAATGAGGTAGGTTAATGTATTGATCATTATTCATAGCATTATGCGTTTTTTATTATCCATTAAGAACATGTCGTTGTACATGAAATAAAAACGTTAAAAGATGAAATCCTGCAAATACATTTATGTCCCATCATGGGACGCTCCTGATAATTCACGGCAGGCCCCTATATCATGCGTCATTCTTACCATTAGCAGATTATTGCTTTACTTTAATAGTCTCACCAATGAAGATGTACTGCACTCGTAAATCTTAAGCTATGCTATTGAGTGCTGTTACATTCTTTTAAAAAAACACCTGTTACTTGGACAAGTCATGACAAATCTTAGTTACTTAAGAAATTAACATATTTGTCTGGGCCGGAAACGCATTTGTACAAAAATCGCATAGCTTATATGATGCGTCAGTACTCAATGATTAACACTTTCAGAACACTTAGTTTTAGGCACACTTGTTAATGATGTTTAGACTATAGGCCGCAATCAAATTATTCCTCAATAAAGTGGATTTTACCTAACGCAGTGCGATGCTTAGAACATTCAGTTTTTGTTGCGAAGTATCCATGTGGGGGAATTGAATGGCTTGGTGTATTGATCTATAGGTCACACACACAGCTATGTTAGTGGCCTGAATGACAGTAAAAACACTGTTAATGTATACCATTAATGTGACTAGAGTTTTGTACTACCGTTTTAATTTGATGGTATTATGTCGTCCATTCTAGATGCTGGTCGGTAAATTATCAATGATGCATAGAGAAATACAATTCAAACACAGCCGGTTCTTGAAATACGTGGTAGCTACGCCGTTTTTTACACTGTAGTTATATCGGTAGAATATGCGACAGGAAAGTATGAATTGTTAAGTGAAACATGTCGCACTGGGATAACAAAGTAGTGCGTCCAAGTTGAATGTCTACATGTCGCATGGAAAATTTAAATTAAGGGAAGCCAAATGGAAACTTTGCCGACACGATAGATAAAATTGTAATCACGTACAGCGATAAACCTTACCTAGAGCGATATATGTTTAGTATGCTGTATGTAGACATCTGGTGTAATTGTCATATAATACAAACAAGCACGAAAATTGGGGGAAGCAGGTATGTCATATCAACAACTGTTATTGGGGGTGCTCTGCGACAGGACTAATAGATATACAAACGGACCAGGCTACATTACTAGCAAGGATCAAGGTTTGGTATAGGTATTCATGTATTGCCACTTTAAACGGCAGATTATGAGATCTCTAGGAGCTAAAATGTAATCGAATCGTTAACGTACATCCAATTCCTTGGTAATATTGGGTAAATTAGCAGAGAGTATGCAGCAATAATGGTTAGTGTTATTTAAAGTTGGCAACTTGTTCCGCATTGGATTATCTAGCTGTTGAAGGAATCTCCACCATACAGAGCTGAGACACATGCGAGCCTCCGACAAGAGACACCATATAGACCAATAGATGATTAATTAATACCACATAGCATGAGCATGTACGTTTGCGTACAGAATTGGTAATTGTCCTCGACAATCGTGATAATTATTTTAGTCAGAGTAATAGAATTCGTTAGAATCGTCCATATTAGTATAGCCAAATCCCTCTCTCCTGGCCTCTCTCTTTATATAGTTCTCTCTCTCTCTCTCTCTCTCTTTCTCATACATCCGCATATGAGGACGCCGATCGTACGTTATCTATAACCAAAGATGGCAATTGCATGACTGCAGCATCAGCAATTGTCACTGTAATACTTTCATGAAACGCACAGACAACAAATGTTTATATAAACATTTCCTAGCTCCGAATATAGTAATTAATTCGGGGAACCTTCAAAAGTCTGTCTAGAGATGGTAAGAGATACAATCAAAGTGGTATGCATTTTCAATCAAGCCATATGCTTAAAATTGCCAGCCCCTAAAATGTTTTAACACCGACGAATCGATATCAAGCATGCTGCGTTAATGATGTGCTTATCCGCCAAAGGTGATAGACTCGCTCTTCTAATAAACATCAATCAGGCGCATACATGTAAAGCGATAAAGATTTATATGATTGGTTTTGAACGTGTACATCGGGTTCAATAAAAGCTCATTGTTTCTAATTCACCAGGTAACATGTTGTGACAATGATTGCGATCAAGTTACCCGTTTGACCTTGCAGAAATGATACTCATAATCGTGGTGGATGTACGGGACTACGCACGTCAATCTATGTAGACATTTTACAGTCTGAAAAAGTGTTATCTAGAAGACCGATATAACAATCCGTGTCATATCAATTATCATGATGCGTGCAATTCAAGTTTATTCCGATGGCACTTTTTACGATCTACCACATGAGCTGCGCCATAGTCAGCAAATTATAGTTAATTGTTTAGCAAACAGCATCAGGTGTCATATATATCCTTTCTTAACAATCTGTTTGCTTATGCAAACGGCATTGAATCATGAAGTAATAGATAAGTATGGGGTGTGAAACAAACAACCGACCCCTTCAATGTCTTAAGCAAATATGTGCGCTATCATTATCTAACAAGGACTTAACCCGAGAGTTTCGGGAACGGATGTGCATTTTCTACCTTTAAACGTAATTGAGCTTGGAAACTGCAATCACTGAGTAAGCTGTCATGCGTTGGTGGTATGAGCGAGTAAAGTAGTACAATTAGGTGGTCTAAGCTTTTGATAAGTTCCAGCAAGAAAAGTCAACATCGGTCATTTTACATGCAAGTATTGAGAGGATATCATTGAATAATTTGACGATTGATTCATAGTGGACAAAGCAGACGAGCCGGTTAAATAGAGTGGTGTTGATGGTAAGGCCCGGAAAAGACCCAACCATTAGTCAATGAGTGATAACAGCCCGTGCAAGCTACTGCTATCGAGGCATATGCAAGCAGGTTATACAACAATATCGATCTTATCAGTCAGTCTTTTCACAAGCGTAACATTTACCTAATTTGTAGCCAAGACGACGGACAAAAGCCATTGTGTATCAGGGGAAATCACCAATAATCCGAGCAAAAGAACAGATCATTATATTTTACGCTTTGGTCGATCCTTTGCCTCAGCTGGATGCACTGATGCTCACTGCAATGGCCTGGATATGCTTGGAATCTTCCTTGCGAGAAATTATTCAGTACTGCTATTCAACAGTTTTCTTTGTTGTCGTTACCTAACCAGATATATATATAACAAATTGGTTTTTGTCCCTGGTCTGACAACAGCGACCCTTTTGCCTCACTCCTGCAGAAATCGTTATGAAGACGCAACTTATTAAATACGTATCTTAACAAATCGGAAAGCCGCACATAATGTTCATTTGTGGTGTATTTCAAACGCAATATCAGTGTTTGAAAACGGTTATCACATTCTTGCAAGGCCCTGAATATTAAGGCGTTTGCATGTAAGAATGTAGTTAAATAATCGTACCATATGAAGGAGTCATCCTGTGACAATTACTTTCTCCACCTTCGCAGGATATAATTTCAATGTTTCGAATGCTGCTGTGAGCATATTTGCTGGAACATGACGGTAGTTTACAAGACGTTGTCCTAGCAGCAGGGTCTGAAGGGAACAGTAAGCAGTAGGCGCTTGCGCATATCTAGCTTTAGTCATAATTGCCATGTATGGCTGCTTAACAGTGGTGAGTTATTTTGTTAGTATGATACGCCCTATACACGGCTGTTTAAACTGTGTTTAATGCGATAGGTCAGACGCATCGAAATAGCTCGGTGATATTTTGCACAAATGACTTAGCTACTTCAGACGCGAATGCTACCTCATTTGCCTACAAAATAGACCCGTTCTTAACCGACAGAAGCCGAAATATTCGCATCAGTTCAGGTGGAAGTAGTTTACAACGCTGGTACCGTGAGTGCGAGTGTATGTGTTATTACGGAGCAACGAACAACGCATGCTGACGTTAATAATGATTTGATGTTCCGCGGTCATCATTGCAGCCTGTTACAAAGCAATTCGGGTGCAAAGTACGTATTCTCAATGTTTACGGGTAAACAATTGACGCCCTTGTCGAGCACAGGATGAGCACAGCTGTCAGTCTTGATTCGTATTAAAGTGAATGTTCACTTCTGCATCGGAAGAAGGATGTCGGTGATGTTGGATTGAAAGACTTGGTTTGTAACAAGATAAACACAGACCAAATGTGTGGATCGATAGTGTGTGAATGACTGATAGTGGAGACTCTTTCGGCTCGAGATTCATGTGAAATAAGTAGAACTATAGGATCGGGTACATTAGTCATGCATGGGGCGTCTTATGCATAAACAACTCAAATGATCTTAACCATATGCACTCAGTTGACCGGTAAGACAGGAAAGTGGAGGAAATTTAAATTTAGCTAATAATATCATGATATATATACATATATAGTTCACATAGCAGATCTGTAATGACTTGGTGCATCTGTCGTTCTATTAGAGAAAATTATTTAGTTGAAGCATGGCTGATTTACTTACTACCATTCATTGGCAAATATCAAACTCTTGCAAGGATGAGTGCTTGAGTTTCACAATCACTGTTACAGCTGGTTCGATTCATTTCGCCGTTAATCTTTTTCCATACCGCGGATCAAATCCGTGACATTGATCATGCATTGACGTTTTATTTGTTCGTCCCTGATTAACATGTACCTGAAGAGCATGGTCCACATAACAGGTGATAGACGGGGGATCGCTGCCACATGGATAACCCACCTGAGCTGTGTGAGATATATTCACAATACATCAATAATAACTGACCGATATGGAAACCAAATCGAGGAATTAATACCATCAAATGATAACCTTCCCTAACGTATCGTCTATCAATGTCTCAACGAAAATACTAAATTAAGTTAAACTCACGACGCGCATCGGTCTATTGCCCCTAGTGTAACTCCGTCGTCGTGTATCATTTACCCTAGAAAGCCATCCTTTTTTCAGATAAATTGCCGTTGAATTTAACTGGCTGGCAATGAGAGACTATGATTCTATCAACGACGATTAATGATATCAACGAAGAATGGGTTCTTAAAATGTATGCTTACTTATGTCATATACCCACAAAAAGGCTGCTGTTGTGCCCGCGCTGCGATAACCACCGTGTGTTCGTACTCATTCGAAAACAGAAAATACTTTTATTGTTACGTAGTAAGTTGAAATGGAGAACTTTACATGATGCATGTTCCTATACACACAACTGTCGTAGCAGAGGCAGTAACGGTTTTGTCATCAATATAGTTGGCCTTAAATAGAGAATGTGTATAAACGCTGATATAATGACGGGATGATCCGTGAGGCGTCAAAAATTCGCCCAATTGTGGCTGATAATCTCCAGACGTCCTGACGGCCTCCCGGCTTGCCAAATACCCCGGGCGCCCGTTCAAACATCATCAATGAACACACTGATATCTTCGAGATAGCCCAAGTGCAGCATCGTTTGCCGTCTGCTTCTGGATGGAAGTGATTAAAGGGAAGTTTAGTATTGCTTCCGATGACATGACCCGAGTTGATTAATTTGTATTGTACTTAAGCAACCAATTGCATATTCATGTCAGACATAATCGTTAAAAGCCGCGGAGATGCATCATTCGGTAAAAATGCTTCATTAGAGTACAACAAAGTAATTTATGTGAAGCATTATTTTTCTTATCTTTATAAGCAATAACAGCCCCGATACCATGATGTTAGCAATGAACACCCATGTTATATCAAGTTGCCATGCATTTATCAGATACCTTAGTAGAAAAACGTCTTAGAAACTATGTTATCTTTAGGCACATTCAGAGCCATATGCCGGGAAAGTACCTGTGTGACCTATCACGAAGGTCAATCCCACTCGCTTTCATTTTCCACGGTAACGTTTTTACAAAGTGGTTTATCTGTTGCCACATTTGCGCCTAATTGAGACACGTTGCATGGCAATCGTTTGCAAATCCCATTATCAGTTGGCAAGTACTTAGGCTGGAGAAAATGCTAAAAGTCATTTCAAAGCATTAAGCATTTAATAACAAATAATAACCGTAATATATATATATATATATATATATATATATATATATATATATATATATATATATATATATATATATATATATATATATATATATATATGCATATATACATATATATAAACATATATATATATTTATATATATATATGTATATATATATATATGTTATATATATGTATATATATATATATATATATATATATATATTGATATATATATATTTATCGATCAATAGATATAAAGATAGATATCTATATATATATATATATATATATATATATATATATCTATATATATATATATATATATATATATATATATATATATCGCATGTCAGCTTATCTTATAAATGTTAATTCGAGCAAAAACATTATATCTGATAGCAAGTTACGATGATTGTTGACTGAAGGATTTTTACAGCAATTTCAACTGTTGTTATAATCCCAAAACACGCTATGCTTAAGGTTGAATGTATTTCCTTAAATACTGGATGGTTATCAATTCTCGAGTAACTTTGCTATTGCATTGCGATTAATAAACAGAAGAAAAGGAATGTGGCAATCAACACCTCTGAAATATAATAAAGTATGCCATTATTTTTCCCAAATGAACCAGCTATGAGACAAATATAGCCTATTCCAATGTTTTGGCTTTACTTATTGCAAATTAGGCCATATATATTATGTAGCCTGATGTTAGTCACATACCTACTGTTTTTTTTTATAAAATCTGTATCAATAAATGTCTATGCAGTATTTGACATTGATTAAGTGGGGCCGAGTATATACGTTGATATGTACGGTGTAATTAGGATTTTGATATATGCTTGGGTGATTTGCCTACACAGTGTAAATAAACGAATATCGGCGTCGTAATAGAAGTCCATAACTAATGCGTTTGTTGGTTTTTATGATGGTATATTGCGGAAACCGGCCCAAAGGAAGAATAAATGAACAATCGTAATGTGGATTCGTCTTTGTTACTTGAGGCACTGATGTCGCAAGCTAGAATCGGTAACTGGTACAGCAGTCAAACTGCGTCGTACGAACTGCTTTATGATAGCAAAAACACAGACTTATATTTCCATTACGGATTATTAGTCTTGTTACGTCTGATATTGCGGTCACTTCGCTTTCGATGCGCAATAATAGAGCGTTGACAAGTAACCTGGTGATTATTTTAGAATATCACATATCGGTTGGGAAGCGTTACTATTGTACAAATAACTCGTAGAGAGCTTGTCTGCGTACATTATGGACATCAAACGTGCTTACACATTCATAACATTTTAAATATGGCACATTCAGGCGACAGTCGAATTGTTTTTGATTTGTGCACGAATGCGCAATTCGTTTATCTTCGTGCTATAAAATGCACAGCGATACTACGACAAGTATTTGCTCTATGTTGCGTATATCCCAGCGTGGGACGTGGGATGCCTAGTAAATGAAGTCCAAGGGCTTCTGCGCAACTTTATCGGCGGTCTGACAGACAGTACAAACGTTGTTTATGGAGACAATCAACGTCAGACCTGTTGACGTGATAGGAATATAAAGTACCGACGTAAAGGTTAGCACAAACTTTATGAGCGTTGAATTGAAGTAACGCACATATATGACACCCTTGATAGAAATTCAAGTGCCATAACTGCCACCAAATAGACACCCTATCTCTGCTCTTTCATCGCCTGTGCTGTACAGCAAAAACAGAATGGAATGTGGATAGTATAAAAGGGGCTTTATTATTAATACTACACGCAATACACACGGTTAGACGTTATAAGTTATTGGGTGAGAGAGGGAGTTTGAAACTATGCTACAACAGCTATCGCTACTTTTACTATCAATTCCGTTGCTAACACATCTACCACTTCAATAACATCTGCTTCTACTGCAATACCTACTACTGTTACTGATCCCTCTATTGCAATAATAACTAATGCAACCATTGCAACTTCTGCAACATCGGTAGTTATCATTATTCTGCAAATTTTGAGTCGTTTTCAAATTATGTGGCATTTGCTTCACATTAACATTTTAGGAATCATCGTCATGCGACAATAGAAAATAACTACACGCGTCGATGTTTATGTGCACATTCATCAATCTGTGTACCGTACATTCTATTTCAGAATTACTACAGAAACTTAGGATATCAACTCTTACGTTGTAAGACAATCAATGATGCTATTTAAAGAAAGGCTATCAAAACATTACAAAACCTGCGCATGCATTATTGCTTACCATATTGTACTTGTTGATACATGATAAGTTCTATGTACTATCATTGTTTAACGTTGTTGGGACGCGCTGGTGCTGATTAGAAAAATTCAAGTATATCAAAAGGATTCACAACCTCAACAAACTTAGGCATGCAACCAACAGGAATAAAATCGGGTGGCATGGATGACCCATTTTTCAAATGGTATAACTTGAAAAAAAATACGCTTGCACAGATTGACATGCAATTGTTGTCGTAGTTGACTGATTTGAAGTATGAGGCTCAGTTGATTAATCACCTTTAACATATTATCAGCTTCAATACATCGTGCTTAAAAGGTTTATATTTTCAGTACCTTAATTATTCAGGCATAAATTATCTATCCCACGTTGCGTTTCGAATAAACAATGCATGTAGCTTAAAATTTATGGAATGTTTAAGCAATGTCCTTGCCGGTCATATTTCACCAATGAATTAGAATGCCAACATAATCGGTCGTTAATGCTAAGTTTTATAGCCAGCATAAACGCTACAATATGAGGTAGCATCAACATTATTGGGATTGCATTTGCACCCTCAGCAAGTACACATTAATTTGCTGAGACGCCCATACAGTTATGACGTAGGTGTGCAGTTACACCACAAGGTTGACGCAAACGTTATCACTGTGCTATTGATAAACGACCAGTTAGTCCAGCTGCTTAAGGCACGTTCAATTGATGTATGGCGGAGCAGCACTTGTCAGCAAATTGGCAACCATTCTACAAGAAGCCTTATTTAACGTGTATTTAGAGCGAACATTAGCAGCGTAAATTACTACATAAGGTATTCCTGTATGCACATCCACGACATGATCCTGAACATTTACTTATTTCAATCCCTTTCATTTATGGGTAACAGCCCTTTCAATTTGAACATGTATTTCTGTAGGAATCTGCAGAAAAGACATGCATATACTTAGCGCCTTATTTTTCATCATTTCTTATTATTCAGACAATCCCTTCCATCTTCATCCGTAGCAACATTTCACCTCACCTTGTACCTTAAGACCAATAGAGCTGGAATATAAAAAAAATAGGTAAATACTAAAGGTAATGTGCAGTCATTATACCAAATAGATGAATAAATAGCAATCTTGGCCGCAGACAGCAGTACACTCCTTGCGGTTGTGAAAATTATAGCACATTTGAAAGCAATATGTACTCAGCAGCATGCGATTCATGCGTCCAGTATCTAAATTTGCTATGCAATAAATGCCTCAAGCTGTCTGCATGCAACCGCTATTTATGCTACTGATTTGCGACAGTCTGACTTTCTGCAGGATGATCACCTGGAAAGAATCATTTAACAGGACAAACTTCATATCTACATCGCAATATATAGCATTTTTGCTGCCAATGCAAAGAATTGTCACAATATTGAAAAATCTGCACCTGTCATGGCTCTGGCTTAATGACTCGCTGAGGTCATAGATGGAGCAACAGTTTGTCAGTCTCACGAGCAAATATCTATTCAATTCGGGAGCAAATTGTTGTTACATAACTGAAACTCACTTATGAACTACCACTCAAGACTATAAGCAGCAACAAAGCAGAAATACGAAAGCGGGAGAGGGCTTATCGTGTTAGTTGGTCCGGAGACCGTCATCATGTTCAGAACATTTGACCGTTGTTATATTAAGAATATTCATGTATTAAGTAGTTTTTTGCTTCTCGCACTCAATACCACAGGAAATTATAAACGCCGAAAAATAACTATATATGCCCACAGTAAATATGCTCACTACAGATGAACATCCAACTGTTTGTGTCACTGATGTTGTGAAATAAGACGCCTCCTTGTTAGATGGGAATGCACCTTTCACATGCCAGACACGTCCAAGATTAGAGAAAAAACAATATAAGGTTGCCTATGATTGAAGTAGCAGTGCCCAGGGGATTGGTCACCATGACTACAAGTTAGTAATTGTCCTCATAATAAATGTTTCGGTATGTGATGCCTGGAAAGTCTAGTGTTATTTCAGCTGATGCCGTAATTGACATTGAAAGCCCCAACAAAACCGCTCCGAACATACTGTGTCTTCAAATATAATGCAGTGTAGACCAATCAATCGAACAATACCAGCCAAACAGGTAGTTTTGTTTGTCCAATATATTAAATGATGTGACATTTGAAAGTTCTTTTATGGTATTTGTGCATACATTTTACTCTGAATGTATCTACGGATCAACAAGCAGCACATAACAACAAACAGTTAGAGGGTTGTGTGATGCTGCCACAGATGCGTGCAATTAAACCAAGGAGCAGTGTAAGGCCGAGACAAGCATAAGTTTGCGGTTCATCATCGATGCTCTGCGTTGACACATGTCCTGAAGCGTGAGTTACTCATTGGCTGCTCTGACCATATCGTTGAACTCTTTCATGCTGAGAGCTTTATATCTTGATCGTATTATGGGAGCTTAAAAGGATTCCTGCTTCACATGCTATACCGAATTTGCCACGTCAGGCGGGGAATAGTTGTTCTTTGGAAAATTTTGTATACCGAGTAGCGCACAGGGCGGGCTTTACAATAATTCAAGTCTTTCGATGTTTATCATAAACAGGCAATTTAGAAAGTCTCTTTCAAATGATGTGGCGTTTGATTCACAGTATGATGTAAGGTGCCGTGACATTGCAACGCCTTTGCAAATGAAAATGATTACTTTACGCCGCCCGCAAGCAACTTGACATGAGCAAAGCATTAGAATCCTGAATGATGTGAACTTTGTGCACGTATTTTGTGATTGTGACATTAATTCGTTGATAGCATACGAATCAACAAGGGGATAAATCAATGCTTGCGCAAGGTTCTACACATACATCCGGCGTATTCATTAACAGCTTTCTATGCTTGGTTCTTTTCCCGTCTTGAACGCCGAGCACGGGTATTTGACACGCACATCACACTTATGTAAATCCGGACGATTACTGCCGAATTTATGAAACGCCGTGTTAGGCAATGACAATGTCAGTTGGAGTTTTTAAAAAATATGTTGGTCGATGTAAAGATATTATCAGAAAAGTCTACAGTAATACACCATAAATGACATATCAGACACTGTGCTTTTCCTAATCCATGTTGCAGCAACACCTTGATCACAACTTCAGCTTTGTTGGTCACGATCTGCGGTATGATGTACTTGTTGGATAAAACCCTTGAATCGTCCATGTTTCGTCAAGTTCACTAATTATATCGTCTACACTTTGTTGTATTGGCGAGTGAACAATATGAGAAGGGAAGTTCATAGAAAGTACATTAAAAAATTTATATGTTTGAAAATCACTCATGGCGATAAACCTTATCGTAGGCAATATTTGATCAAATTTGGGTAATATTTTTAGCCAGACATATATATATAAAATATATATATATATATATATATATATATATATATATATATATATATATATATATATATATATATAGATATATATATATATATATATATATATATCTAGATATAATATATATATATAAATATATATATATATATATATATATACACATATATATTTAAAAATGTATTATATCTCTATATATATATATATATATATATATATAAACATATATATATATAGGAACTGCAGTTCACCGTAATAACCACGGTAGGCCCAAGCACTAACGTTTAGAAGCGATACGCTCCTCTGTACAATTTTATATTGCGGGCAGTGACCTTCACAGAAGTCTTAAAAAGTTCCTTAGGCACCAGGGCCCAACAATGCAACGACCAATGTGCCCATCGAAAACCGAAAGCTGTCTCTATTCTATTTGTAGAAGAATATACACATATACAAAGCAAATGTTAGCTGTATCAAAAGTGAATAACGCCATGCTGCCGCTGCTATTGTATCGGCATTCGCTTTAGTGCTA
>CM067356.1:70661081-70866081 GCA_034190875.2 Urechis unicinctus
ATCGGCTATAGATCATGCAATGACGGATTTAGGGCGAGCAGGTTGTTTGAATGAACTGTACAGGTATCGGCTTATCCCTAAAATGATCGAAACAAGGATTGGCAACAGGCAGAGAGCCCTTTGAATGACGACATGAAGCCAATGCTTCATTATACTCCGACACAAAGACAGAAATCTGAGAAGCCGCAACTGCTTATAAAACTACATCTGGGCCTAGCCGCTGGAATTATCACACATGCGTGCGTGGGCTTGAACTGAATGCGTAAGAGAAAAAAGCATGCAATATATATCCCGCTGTAGCCGAGATGCGCTATTCAGTATGTTTTTTACTGGTTGTGGGTGGTTGAATTCTTTCACAATATGGCTTTGACCGCGAATGCAAGCCGTTGTCTTTTTCCATATAGCATCAGGTTTTGTGTCTTTCCTGCGTTTGATGGAATTTTACATCACAAGAGGCGCTTTATTTCAAAGAACGCTTACGTTATTGATTGCTTTCGCTTTCAACAACAC
Organism: Urechis unicinctus; assembly: GCA_034190875.2. NCBI lineage: Eukaryota > Metazoa > Annelida > Polychaeta > Xenopneusta > Urechidae > Urechis > Urechis unicinctus. The sequence goes on from CM067356.1 coordinate 70,661,592, forward strand.
GGGGCTTCATGTGCCATTAACATGCTGGCTGTTGGTAGCAAACAGTATCACAACGGGGCTAAAAATGAGATAATGAAGCATCTGGAAAGAAAGCTAACTAGTTTGTGGCGACGGAATTAGGTTGTCTGAGGAATTGTCGAGTAATGATTTACGAATAATAAGTAAGGCATAATTAAATCTCGAGTCTCAGTTTCTGAATATATAATGGTAAACATAAAAACAATGAGGTAGTGGAGCTATAGCGTTGTGAGCGTTTCGTTTTACACAGTCGTCAACAATAATATCAAATTGCAAGTAATTGATTCATGATCACAAATGTGAGCCACAGGCCTGTGTGGCCATTATTCTGCTGAGATGTTGATAACGCAAGTCATCAGATTTGTCAATTTTATGTCCATAGTATCGCCGCTGTATTCACAGATCAATGTAATAAGTACAATTCACGCGTTACAAACATTTAGGTAAGTGCTAAATAAATTTTCTTATATTGTGATGATTTTATGGTAATTACAAAATAAGGTTAGCTCAGTTGAGCGCAGTAAATGCATGCATATTTAGCATGCTTAAAATGTTATAACAGCTACATATATGAGCACCAAGTTCTATTAATTCGTACGTGATGTACCCGAGTTTTAAAGTGAATATCCAAAAGTGGCATTTGATATGTTTTTATTTATTTAAATTTACCTTGCTGATGCTTAGCAAACGGATGTGAACAAAATCGTTCTAGCTGCCAAGGTATGAGCACCAACTGAAGTTGCTGATCCAAGCAGTTTTAGAAAACATCCGTCGCTATAACGCATAAAGGCATGTGGGTACGCAAATTATGAACCATCCTCGGGGGGTGGGTGAAATACGCCTTCTTGTATCGACGTTACATTGGCGATTAGACGTCAACTTGTTCCAACCTGTCTCTATCTGCATACTTACCCACAATTGTTTGAAATTATCTGCGTTATTGATTGCCATAAATATGTTATTGTTGAATCCACAATCAAAAGAAAGAAAGCGATGAGATTCCAACTAGAGCAGCAACTGTTAAACACACTATTGACGTGCTAGTTAAAAATAATCAATGCAAATGAATTACATTCTATAACTTAATGAACGATCACATGTTCAATCAAAGCTATGTTTACACTGATGCTGTCAGAATGTGCGGACTATTCTAGACCGGTGGTTTACTCATAATACAGGCTTTAAAAGTCATTTGCATTGCTTGAATATCGAAGTGTAAAGGCCTATATTTCACTGATGTGAATATCGTTGTATTTTCATATTCCAATTTCTTTTTGCCTGTGGCCCATTCAACATTTTGCAACAAATATCCTACCTTGCTCTATGGTCATTTGTTTATCAGTGCCGTCCGCAATGGTAAGTATATCTCGTCTTATGGTCGCTTATCACTGAATGATTGAAAGCAAACGCGTTTGATATCGCCTTTGGTTGTTGAATAAAGTTTTAACCATGGGAAGATAATTACATCTACCTCTGTTAGCAACTATATAAGGCACGTCATATATGGCGTAGAAAGCAACAAAGGTTCTTTGTTTACGCTACAACATTCTACAGATCAAGTTTTATGCAATAGAGCGTCTAAATCTCACCAACTGCTTTATATATTTTAAGCCACTGCATTACCTGTTTCAATTCAGGCCAACAAAGTGCTGTTATGCCCCTCGGTTGTTATCTGATATTGGGATGTTGACACTTTACAAGCCATTTAACCAAAGTAATGTGTAACTTCATGACTTAATATGAGCTGCTACATACTCGCCTAAGCGGAGGTGCGTGGTATATTATTTCCAATATCTGCGTGTTTATATCCAAGTGTACGATATCATTTGAATATTTCTTTTGTACTGCATAATTGATGTAGTTTTCTTGATCGCAAACAGTATTTATTAACTAGCTTAGTGCAATATTATTATAGCAAAACATGCCACTAAGGTCATAGATACATTAACGATAGCTTAACACCGTCGGCTGCATGGCGCTATGCAAATCGATTTCCTTGTGATCCATACAGGCTGGTACTCTTTTTAGAGCCATTAATATCCTTTCTGCTCAGCGTTCCTAGTACATTGGTTATCATTGATCGTTTAAAGCTGGGACCATGGAATTCTTACAATAATAATTAATAATTAAATGGTGAACTATCGCATGGCAGGCAAATGCATAATTTTAATGTATTTTTTACTGACCAATACATCATGTTTGTTCTGATGATACTAACAGAACATAACTTTTATGTGACCATAATCAGTTAAACTTAAAGATGTTAACTGGCTTATGCACTGTGTATAGGTACAATCACAATGTGAATGAATTTTGCTTGCAGCAACCAGATGACATTTCCGCCACAAGCAAAACATGTATGCAAAGTAATTGCATCACTCACATAGATCATTGTCAGCCATCTGCATCTGCGGAAGGCTGTTTATGGGATGTGTTGAGAATGATTTCAACTCTGCACGTCAATCTTGCCATGTAACATATGCATAAATTTTGTTTATATTTATAAATAATTAAAGTCATCATATTGCTGTATTTTATTCTTTCCTCATGCATATTGAAATCCACTGTGCCCGGATTGCGATTTTTTGTCAAAACGTCGTTCTATCAATGACATTAATCAGTACCCACCTGAGATAAACATATGTCATATGAATGAGTATATACAAGATATTTATTCATGCCCTGTCATGATAATAGTTCAACACCTTGGGATGAATGATCGACAGAAAATCTTCCATATGCTATCCGTATTCGTTTTAGTTGGCTACTCGGTTTATGCATTGCTGTATATAACTATTGACAAAATCCAATTTTCTTGCATATACCAACTTCTTCATACCTTGTCTGGTCTCTTACCGCGACGGGTTTACTGTGTTATACGAAACTATTGCACTATTTGGATCGAATGAAGCTAAAAGTTACAAATGCTTTGTCATGAGACCAATGTTATAACTACAATCAGCCGTCCATTCGATGCATGAGCTAGTGCAGACACAGAAGTCGCATGATTTGCAAGAACAAAACGTCAAAACAAACCATACTAACATTCCGACACAAACTGCATCGCGGAAGCTCTGGGCAGACCTAATGTGACGGTTATATCTCCATCTCATTTTGCATTAATAAGCAATAAGAATGCCCCATACACTTAGTTACTCGGTATTGCTTTGGTAAATGGGATGCTCTGTCAATATCAACATAGGCTTTTCCAATATTGAGCGCACATCAAACACAAGCGCTAATATATTGCCAGGCCGCTGTCGCTACAAAAGCCTCAGTTCACATACATAAGTGATGATATTTGGCACTGAAGACTACTAAGTCGTGTGCACATTCTAGATGTGGCATGTATATGTTGATGGCAATATTCGTCAGTCGTGGCTATCGTACAGTTAATCTTTTTAGATGCCACGTACGACAAGTTAGAGATAAGCTTACCGTAACTTTTTTGCAAACCTGTCAAATTCTAATATCTGATTTTAGCTGTTTGAATATATATATTGTATACTAAATTATATGTGGCAGCGGACGAAGTATGGAAAATAAATTAAGATATCATTTGTGATCAATGTCTCCTATTCGTCCCGAGATATATGCGATGATCGACAAAGACCCTTAGGTGTGTGATTGTTTGTTTTAACTAGGAGTTATCTTTACTAAAGAATAGCGGCGGTCTGTTGTTGATGCCAATTAAGTTTTATCAATGTGAAAGGTCGAGTATTGTCTTCCTAAGCCTATCATATTGGATATTATTATTGTGATATTGTAATCTGACCCATTGACAACATAGTCCTAATGCAATTATCAGCAGCATCACTCGGCTCTTCGTTTTTATAGGATACAATCTGTCTACAAGCACTTCTTATTTAGGTGTTTATCATCCGAATCAATTTCAGTTACACCTGCATGGAATAATGACTTTGAAAACCTCGAGGTGACGTATGGTATAAGTAGGTTTTGTAGGCATAATACTGTCATCATGTTATTATGTATCATTGGAAGCAACCTATATTCAATATGTCAGCAAATGTAAGGGCCATATCTGCGACGGACCACATTGGCCAGTATTTTGCGCATATGAGAGGCCTGGCCAGGTAATCACCGACAAGCCCTAGGATAATCGCTTGCTTTTTTAATCGTTTTCATCGTTATCTACGTTTCTCCCCCATTTGACCGAGAAAGTAACAGCTTAATCGGGTCACACTTATCTCTTTACCTTTGTAGTCGCTATATAAGCCATTACAGCTGGTGTGCCGTTAAGCCCAAAACTCCCACATTTAATATATTCGAAGTTGAACTTTTTACATAGGAAGCAAAGGTTGGATATTTTGCACTTCTTGTGACGAACCCGTCTAACCGTGAACCCTTTAATTCACTGTCGTTGCGTCTATTATTTTTACACAAGTAAACCTGGTACAATACTAATCGTCAATAAAGCAACGGTGGAAATGAGGCCCAAATTAAGTGCATAGTCGAAAACCTTATTGCTTCACACTGATGTGTTCTGCTTAAAACGGCTACATGGTCGATGAATAGCTAAGGACCGCCATGTTAGGACCTTCAAGGACGCAAGCATATCCTACCATAACCATTAAAAACAAGGTAAAGTGCCTGGTTGTTCAATTAATTGGCTGACGCCAGTGTAATTGGTTAATTAATATTCAGCCCAAGGATATTTTGCTTACTATGGTTTGTGCGTAACAATCACAAATAACTGAAACAGCATGCAATGAATAGTATGGTCTTAATTTTTTTGAATTCTGTATCAAGCAATATATCAAATTGGATCATTAAATGCAAAACCGAAGAACCTGATGTGCGACCTCTATAAGAATGTGCTCACTCTAAAAAGCTATTACTTGCAGATAATCAAAACATTTCAATGTGACTTTTGATAAGGATAATAGATCATTAAGAATATCAAACGAACTGTAAAATTGAGCCAGTATCTAATCTTATTTTGTTCAAAATTGGTACTAAAGTAGCAATCGCAAATTACGCTGGGCCCTCTATCGTATGTATCAATATTATACAACATTGATAACGACAGCATCAAATGCGGACAAATTAAACTGAATTATTTTGCAATCATTATTGATCAAAATATGATTATCATGCTCTGATACATAAAGGTCTGCATTCCTTGCAGAATATAAACATTCGTTCACGTCTCCGGATCTCCTAATTGCTGGTAGCAAATGCACAAGAAGATCGGGAATACAAATCACCGATCATGTTTTGATAGCGATGAAGTAAACATTGTCTTGATAAATATCAAATTTGCTTATCGATAAGCAGCCACTTGTAACATATCAATCTTGATCTGACTGTAAATTGTGTAATAAACGATGCGTTATGCCGTTGAAATTACCGCCTTGTCGATGATGTGTCCTAGAAATACTTCGGCCAATTGTAGAGTCACTGTAGCGACTTTACAACCATTGCAATGAAATATAAGTGTAACTTTAAACAAAAACTGTTGCGCTTCTCGGATACCTATTGCAGCTACACCCCATGTTATGTGATATAAAATAACATGAACTATTATTACTATAACATTATTAATAACAAAATTTGTTTCGCATAGCAACCACGAACAAGCATGAATTAAATCAAAAATACGCACAAAGAACACTACTGTTAACATCTGATAACTTTGCCTACCACGTATGAGGTAAATGGTACTCGTTATCGGACAGAACCGTTCAAGTTGTTGGCACGGCTCTCTAAGCTCGCTCGCCGGGCTACAAAACCCGCGCATTTTGGACAATTCGTCCGCTAGGGATTTTTCGGGTTCTGATCAGGAAGCAGTGGTGACCCGCGGTGTTCAAAATCAAACATACGTGGGAAATGGACTTTCATGTGAAAATGGCGGTAGGGAATCGGCATCATGATGTATACATACGACACAGCAGAGATGACGTTACGACTGGTCGAATACAAATAATCTTGTTTGGTGCAAACGGACTTCAAACTAAGTCTTATGCGAGTGGCCCAGGCGTTAAATCTCCCTAAGCCCGGTGAACTGCATCCTCGCACAAAACTTAAAATATTACAACGCAACTACTCCATAGCAATTCCGAGATACATAATCATAGGAAATTATGATTTGTTGTAATTGTCTCAATTATTGAAATATATAATGCACTATTGGAGCACAACAAATGAGTCATACAGATCGGGCAACTTTGCGCATTAAAATCACTATCCTTAGCGATTAAGCCCGATCATATAGGATTCCATCCCAATGGTAATCTACACATTTCAGACTAAATGCGCCGGCGCCACTTCGTCATTAGTGTAGATTTCCTGTAAAACCATCGGTCAGTTGGGGCCATTCCACATCAGAATAATGTCGTTATTGCTTCGCTTAGCCGCTATCAATGAAGGACAAATCTGTAAAATCGGTCAGCGTACACTAACTAGATCAGTCGTATAGATCATTGGCTAATTTGTTGTGATTATATGTAACACCATCCAACGTTCAATTAATACAAATCATTCATTCTATGGCAAACACAAACAAAGACGAAACGTGCATTTGATTTAATAGCCAATATGCTATGAGATAATTCGTATGGTGTTTGCCGTGTAATCGTGAAATTATAATCCTCAATTGCTCGTGTGGTCGAGATTGGTTGCATCTGCCTGTCATGCAACGTTAGAAATCATAAAATGTTTTAATCCATATGCCATTTATGCAAACTGCTTACCGCACAAATACCCTGCTTGCTGGAAACACTTGTTTCAAAATATATGCTATCACTTACTGTCACAGCTAAGAGCCTTCCCAGCCCTGAACCTCAACTTGTCAGGTTGTCTGTGCCTGTCACGTTATGACTGATGACGTAACGCGTTCTCCCATCAATTTCATATTATGTTATGATACCCACCATCACAACTTTTGTCACTACTTACGTTATCTTAAAAAGGCCATTTTATGACGAACACAATAGTAGCTTGACAGCTACTTGACAGTGTACCCAACGATTGCTTCTTATGTTATTCGACGTTCATTACCAGTCCTGCTACATTGCTAAGCAAATATCGCCTTTAGGAGAAATAGCTATGTTCAATAAATTGAGTACTAGTCAAGATCTAGTGCTTATTTGGTCGCGTTTGAATGAACTTGGTTCTCCTTTCCGCATCAATCAGCTAAAGGTTTCTATAGCACTGTACATTTTGAGTTGATACCGTAAGCATGTGTATTGAATACACCCAGTGTTACCATGAAGCTTATAGTGTAGTTATATTGCTGGAAGACTCCTATTGTATTTGCATGAAATGAATATGATCGAGTACAGCAGTAAATATATTAAATCATTTATCTCTTCACACTAAATCAGACCTATTGACCAACCCTCACTCACAAAATGTATAAAACTAAACAACCCTTGCAGCCACCCACTAATATCTCTGAAGTTGGTTCAGTACCAAGAGCTGTACATTGGCTAATCATGCATTCGGAAGCATAACGTCAATAACGGTGCACCATCTGTCATCTCCGTAAGTAGATATATGTAAGTTTTTTACCTCAATCCTCACAGCATATGAGTAAATCTTGGTAATCATGGGGCTAATGTTACTTCGCTGATAATCATATTAACTGACACCTGGATAAACAACCAATCGCGCATCAGCAACCAACGGCGATCGTTATGGGTATGTACGAAACCGCTCTCGCAACTTGAACAAACTTTTTGTGTAAAGCGCGATACATCAAGACCTTTAATGCAATAGCAAACTCCGTAATGAATAGCACACCTCGATTACAGCGTAATATATAAGGCATGCATTGCTGTCTTATGCCTTCAGAAGAAGCCCACGCGGGCATGCGCTGTAACTGCTACGGCTAGGCACAGGGGTAATTCTGAGGCTCAGATGTGAAACAGAAATTATTGAATATAACCTGTTTTGACGCTAAGCTATGATTAAAGGCAACCGCGTGTAATTAAAAGACATCTGGCGCCAATTGCTGTCCTTACCGCCGCACGCATTGTTCTGTACACACAAGATCCCGTCAACATCCACGCAATATGCCATCATAAAAGTCGATTTTCGATTACATCGTCGATCACAGCCGTAACAATGCTGAAACTGTCATGATGTGCTGACAAAATTTCCAAGGCAAATGCACAGACTGAATACAAAAGGTGATATGCATTGAAGTGTATTAAAGGCATGTTCTTGGCAAATTGGTAAAGTGCATTGCAATATGGGTGTGCAGCTTGCTACAATAAATTGGCAATCATTTTTCAAAGTAATGAAATACGCATCAATCAGCCGTGAACACATGCGATCTAATTTAATGACGGTGGTACCGTATGCACATAGTAGTTCGCATGTTAATCTGTCCAATATAGAGGGATGAATTGCGTGTGCGGAACTGGATTAAATGTTCGCTTCATTTAGCCCTGTACAAAAAAGCAATTTGGCTTATGGTGTAGTTCCAGCGGCAGGCAGGGTATTTGTGTCGTGAGCAGTTTGGATAAATGGTATATGGATTAAAACATATTATGATTACTGACCATGCATGACAGGTAGATGCAACCAATCTAGACCACACGAGCCATTGAGGACATGTCAAATTGCACGATAAAATGGCAGACACCATACAGAATTATCTCAGAAGCCAAGTATACCATTTTACCTACTCAAATGTGCGCCAATAAAAAGCAATAAACTTAAATGTCGCATGTACTATTGTTGTTTTATACGTTCATAAACCCTCGCTTTGACAAGTATTACAAAATGTAGTTAACCGTAACAGTTATTGTCTTTGTTGTCCTGATGATGAATGTTAGGGAACCATACGCAGTGATGTGCAAACAGTATGTCTTGATCAAGCATTTAGCATTATAGCAACCTTAGTTGTCTTCACAACTAATGAGATAACAACCCGGCTTACACTACCAAATGAACCTGCCCCTTATTACTGTCATTACTTCTCGGCGGGTCGGAAAGGACTCCAAACGCTAGTCGCATTCAACTGTGCATTACTTCATTCTTCCGCACAAAGCTCGTGTTAAATTGCATGGACAATGTTGACGCAGTACGTACTAGAGAAACTATTCAATCTGCATTCAATATGTCAATCTACAGGGGAAAACTTGACCAAACAATTTCCTCAAGGGCAGATATTAACGTTATGGCGTATATACCTATTTTGTGTGCCTCTATGTATGATAATATTTGGGCAAATGCCTGTTACGTAGTAACAACCTGCCAGTTTGCTGGTAGTTGCACCTTTTACTGGTGAATTAGTTTGCCTCTCATTCATATGTGTTTGAGGCATACCATTATCCTCGTCCTATGAGAGTGATGCCAGTTGATGAAAACATTGGAGAGTCTGGCAAATATAGGTGTCTATATAAACACGCATGTGCATTACACAATGAGTATTCGTGAGAACAATTCGGCTCGAATATATATAAATTCAGTTCCTGCACAATGTGCCGCTATAACCGGCGCATACTAAACCACATGATTCCCTTGTATCTGTTATATATGTAGCATGTGTTTTATATGCTGGTGTCACTGTAGTATTCAGTTAACCAGTTTAGGACTAACTGTATGAAAAAAAATACTTTGATTTTCCGTTTCGTGATGAATTAAGAAGGCAACATATTCAAATATCCCCAGTTATAATGGTTTTTACGCACGTTCTATAAACATTTAGATTCCCAACCTTGAAAAACTTTTTCCTGTGATTAACTTGTGACCATTGCTCACGTGGCCAATAGGTACCGAACATCTTGTACATATATGTTTTTTTTAACATAAAATTTTGGCTGATGAAATGCTACGACGGGGAACGTTTCATGAATGATAGATCATGATATATGATTATTAATTACCTTTTTTTCAATTATCTACTGCCACAGACACTCTCCGCGATTTGCGTGAGGAAGTGAACGCCCTCGCCATCTATTCTACCGCCAAAAAATGTGATATTCCTTAACAAGCTACGCCGTGCGTGGCAAATGTGTTTCTTTGCATAGCCTTTAATTACAACTCCATCAAGTAAACAGACGTTAATGTACGAAACCATCGCCTCGCTTGCGTCTAGGCCCCTTGGGTTTTGTATGACTAATGCAGTTACTTAAAAAAACGAGTTCATTAGACGGTGATATATATCCTTGGGGTTGTCTTCATACAACTCGTTTGAATCGATGTTTTCACCTAGCTGTTAATCCAGGGTGTATCCAGCAATATGGCAATGAAACCATACCAACAAATCACATCCCCACTGTGTTAACAGAGATGCATAGAGCTAAGCTTATCCACGCAAAGAGGTTAAAGAGGTAACAAATGCCCTTGACAATGTATTCCGACGAGGATGGCGCCAATGACCCAAACTGTTGAACGCTGAAATTACCCAAACAGTTGCACGTTGAATGTGGGTGCCGTGAGTCTGCGCATTTCAGCAGAGTGACTCTATGGGTACTAGTTTGCCTAGGAATTGCGACGTTTCACTGGGGAACGGTCAAGATGATGGAAATTCCGACTTCTAGCAGTGGTCCTTGCACTGAACAATAGTGTTGCTTGGTTGACTTGTGAAAAGCTTGAAGAAGCCATTGAAGCATACCCGTTGCCCAAAATCATCTGTGGTTCGATGACCTTGTCAGGCTCACGGAAAGAACACGCCTTACCCGGTGCAAACGTTCGCTTGAATTACCATATAGGCGATTTGTTGGATGGCTGCCACCTTGTCTCGGACCCTATGTTGTCCATAAAGTTTTATCAGTAATGAATCTCTGTTACCAATCTTGATTAACCTGTGATATATTTTTCGACGGAAGTCCCTTGGTTTTGTCGGGAAAAGGCTGCTTATTGTCCCACTTGACGCCAAGCTGGCGCAATCTGGTGTTCTCACCTAGCCTGCAATACTGCAGCATTCCTCTGGTTGCACTCTGGTCAGATCATTTGCCTATTTTCCTGACAGTGTATCATGTCGATGTCTAGCCAGTCTGTGGGCTTGTCAGCTCACAGTATCGCAATCAATGTTGCACGCTTCACAGCTGTCCCACTTAGCGTTACAGGGGTTGAGTATGTAGTCTACCCCGGCATTCACTTGGCCTGATTCTGGCGCTAGTGAGCACTCCACCATCGCCATTGTCAAAGCTTGGCTTGTGGAATGTCAGTTGTTTGGCGCCAAAATGCTGGTTGGAAAATCCATTGCGTAGCTTGTGAGCGCGAGCAGTCCTGCTCAAACTCTCTGTGGATCTTCTTATCACGGCTTTGCACTCGCTATGTATTTGTTTAAATGTGAATCACGTCGTTGTACGTAATCGTAACAACGAATAAGCAAGTCACTTTGGGTCTAACATAGAGCTTTATGTGACTGTGTTTACTCTACAACGCAAATAAATTAACCCGTTCCTTTCTTTGACTGAATTAATAATAGGCTCCACAAAAGTCTGAATGCAGGAACAGCAGGCGTTATGATCGTTAATCGAATATGGATGTGAAATTGAACTTTGTCATCAACTTTTATGTATTGATTCCAACATAGTATGATTATCTTTTTGGCGTTATCAACCCTGTTCGGCTCTATTCAATGTACTTATCAATTCAAAATAGGTTGTCTTAAATTTTATCCCTAACTAAACTCGGCAAAATATATCCCCTAATCTAATTGTATTAACAAAATACATACAGCAAAGTGGCCTAATAATTGCTTCGCAATCTTTCCACTATTCACTATTTTAACGTCATGCGGTTAAACAAATGTTAGTAATGCACATATAATTGCTCAACTTCCTGGAAGTGAGTGAGGTCATCAGCAAATTAAGTGGATTGCACACATTCTTGGTGGCTGTGTCGCATATTCTATATATTAATGTAAATATATACATTATACTAAACAACTCCTCGCTAGTGTGGGCCAAGCGACCCTATTTTTCGTCATTAACTTTATTCCACCTGTAGCGCCTTCAAGAACTCAATAGGCAGGCTTACTGGTGGCGCATTCAGGGCACCAGTGTAATCTTATTACACTTAAAGGTCAAATACAATGATTTTTTTTATTCCATTTTTCCAAAGTTCCATGTTTTAAAAGGGTATCGTAACCAAAATAAGATGACTGCGAGCTTTTTTTCTTTATAAAAAATTATTTTTAAATGTACATTTTCCACGTGGAATCTGAAAAGACACCACTCGGTAAAATTCGTAAATTTCCGGACAGGGACGTCATTTAGGTCGTTTTTCCAAAAGACAGCAAAATACTCCGCATATGGGCGTCGAAAGTCAAATGTAAACCCTTACGTCGTGTTACGACAGTTCTATGTTCTGATCATTTCGAGAATGGTGCTTATGAGACTGATCCCGAGCTGCTCAAAAGCCTAAGATTTCGTAAGAAACCTAGGCTCCGAAAAGAAGCTATACCGACGCTCTTTAGCCATGTTGGAGTCGACCCTGATGGTCCTATAAAGACTTCGAAGGTTCTAGACATGCAACTTGTTTAGGTAAAAAAGTTGCAATTTTTGACCAGTACATGATGGATTCGTTAGTGTATATTGTACTGTCAATTGCCTGTTAATTTCTTTCAGCGCAACCAAGTTAAAAAGTCAAATGCTATGGTCTGAAGCTTACTTTAAAATCGATGTCTGAGAATGGTTGACCGTTGAATCCATCACTACTGACAGACATTAGGGAGTGCAAAAGTACATGAGGGAAGAGCAACCTACAGTCCAACACTGGGTTGATGTGTGGCATGTTGCCAAAGGCTAGTTTCTTTGTGTTTACTTAAGCCGACACAACACTCCGTGTAACAATTTAAAGAATATTTAACATGTTGGCATACCAAATTTATATGTTAGCATTATTTTATTTAGTGTTAGTCACTTATTTGTAAATGAAGGGATCAAGAAGAAAATACTGGCCAAATGGAATAGAAAAGACTGCAACATCCTGAGTGAGTGGGCCAGAAGCATTTCCAATCATGTTTACTGGTGTGCTGACTCAAGCGATGGAGATGCGGATCTGGTCAGAGCTAAGTGGCTCTCTGTCACTAGGCATGTTGTCATTGAGCACGTGGGGCATGGGGTGCTGTACCCAAAATGTGACCATGCACTACTAGATGACAGGAAGTGGATACTGAAGGGTCGGTATTAGTTTTGTATCATATAAGTTTCTATAGGAATATTTACTTCAGTGGCAGTGTAATTAAATGAGTCAAAATGGTGAAATCCATGCCTCTGTGGTGCTGCTTTACCAAACAAATGTAATCTGTATTGATATACGTGTGAACCATAAATAGGATCGAAGCCACACAAAGATTTGGAATTGATACTCTCCAGCAAGCATCTCCGAAACGACATTGGCAGGCTTTCCCCATCAGAGCCTAGAATCATATCACAAAGTGGTCATATTTGTCGCACCATAGAGTGTCCACTATCCCTATGCCACCATGGAGGCCAGGTAATACCAATCAAATAACATATTTTAAAATTCGGTTGTGTATATTTGAATTGGGGTTGTATGGAAGTTAAGTACGTGTGCAGTGACAGCTGTAATGTTCTTTGTAGAATTATGTGCTCAAGTTTCAATTCTTACTTAGCAATATGTTATCAACCTGCTATATATATATCCAGATTGCTCCTAGCAGTTATTCACTTCAACGAAAACTCGAACAGAGCTCAAGTTATCACTGAAGGAGGTCAGTTCCAATGGAGAGTGTCTTACCCCAAAGCCAGACCGGGAGACCCAGTTGTCAAGCCTGTTAAAGTACCAATTTCTTTTGGTGTGTACATGCTTTAATCTAAAATGAAACACATGTTATTTTGACATTTATTACCGAAACCTAAATAAGTTTCATATGCGCAAACATTGTTACCCAATTCAATATAGGCATATAATATAACTAACTTATTATATGACTATCATAAAATATGAATAACATTGATTTGCTTCAGACTATGTACATCAGTTCATTGCTGAGGTGCTTGAACTCAGGCAAAAATACCCAAGCTACAGACTTGCTGAGGTCCTTGCAGAGAACAGGACTGTCCCACCACCTATTGCCTCCCAGTACGAGAAACCTGACAAGGATCTTCTCGTGGGTGCTTACAGGTGTCGATTCAACCTGACCAAGAAATCGTCCGTTCCATTGTAGATAACCCAGTATGTGCCATATCCAGAATGCAAACTGGCGGTAGGCTAGATACCTGAATAATCTGAAGCAATATGCCAATTAGTTGTCTATGGTTTTGAAATAAGTTGTATAGTTAAAAAAACCAATTGTCATTTGTCAACCATTCCCTCACTTGGTAATTTTATTGTAAGCTCTGCCTCTGGATTTCATGTTGCTGGTATTATTAATTCTTGGTTATGTGAAATATATTGTAGTTTATCAATATGAACACTGAATATTTTACCCAGCGGGATTGATGTTCCCTTAGCAATAAATATGATTGTTCAACCTCAAACCGTCCTTTTCGGTAGCAATACAAGCTAACTTACTCATTGTAGAGACCTCATCTCAAACAAGTCCATCAATTTGAATAGATTCAAATTTGGACGCTTCCAGCACATTTTTATTCATGCAGTTTGCCTGGAATCTTGGACGCTTGGTGATGCATGTCCAGTCCTCCGTTATAGCCATCACTCTCTCCAAACTTCTGCAGCACATTCTGTCCATTGGGATGCAGTGATGACAGCTACACCTAAGTTAGAGAAACAATTAAAGAGTCATTGTAAATTTATATTTGTGGTAAAATGAATGAATGTAAAAGGAAAATACTTTATATACTGTATGCAAACATCTGTCCACAATATTTAATGTGCTGAGGGTACAATGACAAAGCTACTTTCACTAGCCAAATACTATTTGTTGTAGTAGTTCGGTCTGTCAACATACTATCCTTAACTTACAGAATGTGTAAATATATTGGGTAACTGATAATAACGGTTATTTTTTACCAGTTAACATAGTTCAACAAAGTTTGGGAAGGGTATTCTAAAACTCACCGTTCGTCAAAATCTTTTGTGGATTTTTTTCATCTGAAGTTAGAGCCCCCGGTGTCATTTCGAAGTGTGACTTGGATGATTCAACTCCCGCCCATATTGGCTCAAATAAATAGTCATGGACATAATTTGCCCCAATGTTATGCTATAGGGCCTCGTAATCTTCATCAGAAGACGACATGGCTTTATGTAAATACGGTGTTATCTTAAAATCCAAACAATTTCTTTTCGCTTGGATCGCTCGCTCGCTGTCAATTATCTTGGAGACCGCGCAGCAGGTATGACGTCACTCAGTTTGCCCCTAGCGGCCAACCGAGGCATAATGGCATCGAGAAGATGGCTTCGTATTTTCTTCCGAGTGGAACCTTATCTGTTGATTTTTAGTACTTATGAATGCCGGTGCAATGAATTATTGATCCCCGTTGGTTAATGAGTTATTTATCTCCATTTTGAAACATATAATAAAGAAATCGTTGTATGTGACCTGTAAGCATACGACTCTAAAAATAAAACTTGTTTAAGTGGCTTCATGAATACCCTGGTGCAGGTGAAGTAGCGAATATTTAAATGGACTGAGGCGCGATGCAATGATATTATTTATGAATCGATGACAATAGAATATGCATAAGCATGTAATTGATTAAAAAGACACACGTGTTGCTTCCAAATATATGCTTCACGAACTACGCTCAGAGATGCAGAGGATGTTTTGTGACGCCATGTATGTAGCGCAGTCCGAGCGCTTGGGTAATCCATACAATGTTCAGATCACAGGCTTAGTTCAGCCATAATATGTATTCAGATCCAGTGCTCATTTAGTTGCGTAAACGCCAGAAGGCATTTTACCTGAATTAACCGCGTTTTCCTCTGCAAATATATGCACTACATAACGATACTGTACCTGTAAGGGAATATAGATACGGGTAGATTTGACAATGGCTCTGAGTAACTATTCCACAATGTAGCTCATCGTGTAGTTATATATCTAGTAGATTCATCCAATTACATTTGGATTTAATGCATATAATCGACAACAACATTGAATATATGGACTAATCCCATTCAATCGATCAAACTAGGGACTTACTCGCAAAATGCATAAAAAATACAACTATGGATGGAGCCAACAACTTCCATGTCAAATGCATATGTATATTGCGTATCTAATAGTAAATGACACTTCTTCTTATGGCAGAATATGCACCTCTATCTTAGCAAACTAATTGATTACTTACATCTCGATGGCATATAAAAGTGTTTGTAAAACCAAGCATACGCAACACAATAACTCCACTCCGCAATCCTGATATGTATTTTCCTGTCACCTCTGAAACTGAAATATGAGTTTTAATATTATCTAGCTAATTTAATGCGAACCGTTATTGTACAATTCATGAACACAGCATTATTTAAATAACTGCCATATGCTTGATTATCAGTTGCCTAGCATCATAGTGATACTGTTTACGAGCATAAGCAAACCCTTTCAAGTATGTATATTTCATATATGTAAATATATAAATATAGGCATATATATGTATATATCTTAATATGTTAGTATATATATATATATACACGTATAAACATATATATATATGTATAATATATATATATATATATATAATATATATATATATATATATAGGTAGATATATATATATATTTATATATATATATATATACATATATATATATATTTTTATATACATGTATATATATATATGTAAATAAACATATATATTTGTATAAATGTATATATAGCACATGCATACAAAATCAATATATATATATGTATATATATATATATCTATATATATATATATATATATATATATATATATATATATATATAAATTTGTAAACATACCATTGAATATATATTTATATCACTCTTTGTCGTTAACCCATATGGTAACTCTCTTTGCCGAATCTGCATGATGCATTGCCTGCCGCTTGCATTGTTTGCCTAGCGTGCTTGCTGCTAGTGTAAGCTTCTTTCAAACACAACTGTGTCACGCTATTTCATTCATTACAAGCAAACTCGGTTTACCCATTGATATATTTGAGCATCTGTGGCAGCGCGCAAACAATTTCTGCACACAGGTCATGATAATTCGTTTGCGAAAATATACATATTTATGTAGACGCTGCGGGTAGGATGGCACCGACCCACCCTCCTTTATGCGTGACACTGATTATATTGCTGAACAATATTGCTATGATATATATATATATATATATATATATATATATATATATATATATATATATATATATATATATATATATATATATATATATATATATATATATATATATATATATATATATATATATATAATCAAAATATTTTAATAACTTGAGGCAGTGGAGGTTTTATTCACAAAATGAGCACGATACGACTATGCAAAAACTACCCATGCAGGTTGTTAGATCAAACTTTACTAGCATTGGCTTTTGTTCCAAAATAATTGAAGCTAAGATGGTTTGGATGACAGCCGTTGCAATTACGCACATGCGTGCCCCGGCTTGCGCTGAACGCAAATGAGAACAATGCATGCAATATATACTCGTTGTAACCGAGGTGAGCTCTTCAGTACGGAGTTTACGGGTTAATTATTTTGTCGTGGGTGGTTGATTTCTTTCACGTAATAATTCTGACAGCAAATGACCCAATAACCGTTGCACTGTTCCATACAACATCTGTTTATGTGTCCTCCCTAGGTTTGATACAACGTTGCATTACTAGATACTCCTAACTTCAAAGAACGCTTACGTTATTGATTGCGTCAAAAACACAGAGCTTGATGTGCCACGCTCATCTTTCCTGACCCGATATATCTCTCTAACATTTGTCCAAAGTTACATTTATTATATCCATAACTATTTAAGCAAATGAAATCTGTATTCATCCACAAAATCAATATCATCTTCATTTGTGTAAACTAACGTGTAATAATACTCTCTATTCGGTACCCATCACCAGGCTACCTTTCCGATAATATATTGAGAAGCGAAAACCTTTGTTGAATAAAATATACGTTATCGCCATGAACATGCTCTCCACGTTCTATGAGAACGAGTCAACGTTCATTTGCATGTTCTAGACCAAATTCAAGATCTTGCATTATCTTCTTACTCGCTACCCTTTAAAAGATGAAAGTGCTCCAGCAAATGGGTTTCCACGACAACAGCCCCGTAAGACCTAAGCCGATGTCATTTACCGTAGGTACGTTATAGCTGGTGGAAAGTGCTACGAAGCCAATGAGAGAGGGCTTTAGGGATGTTATTTAACTATGCAATGTTATGTTATTCCAGATCAATAACTTAATAGGTGGTATGAACATTGTAAATGACTCACCGGATAATACGTGCAATGCATAGCTAGCTTCATTATCAATTGTATAGGAAACGTTCTGCTCAACAGATCGCAAACAACAAATATTTGGAGCCGATACGCACCATAATTGGTCAAGCCAGGCATTACTTACAATTAAGCGTGACGAAGATTAATTACAAATTTGTCTGCGTGAATCCTTAGGGTTACTACATAAAGTATGAACTGCAAGTAAAAGCAAAAAATCTCATGACAATTTATTAGCATGGAATTGCATACATCCAGGCATATCTACTAATGTGAATAAGGTAATATAAGGTTTCATTTTGAAGCGCACGGAAGTTATGTAAGACATATATATCCAAAGTTACGATTTGAGCAGAGAAAATGGCCATGCCTAAAGCCCGCATGGTTTCAATCCCATCCAATTATTAATGCAAGCAACTGGAAACATTGGCTAATTGAACATCAAGCCCGATTTATTCACTACTGAGAACTAATTTTTGCGAGTGGTATATTCCAGTTCAGGTGGCTCTGCTAAGTACCATGCATGAGATACTGGTTTTATTTGGAGCGCATTCGACCTTGTGCACATTAGTAGTTATTAACGGACGGATGCAGCCACCTGCACGATGCATCAAGTGCAGTAACTGACATGAAATGAACATTTATTTGTACCCCGACTGATTGATAATCATGGAAATATTACACATGTACAAACTGCCTGAAAGGTTCCGATCAGTTGTTCATAAAGGTATCAAAAGTGATATCATATACGTTTTACCAACTTCAAAACATTGTTTGAATTATGGTTATGTCAATTACTGAAACGTTCTATCGCGCTGTTTATCACATAGGTTTGCATTTCGCAGGCAATGGATATTTGCAGCTTAGAGGAATTTTGGGTTCCTGGTTATGTGTATTTCGCTGTACGAAATCCTATGGTCATCAATCATTACCGTTGGTTATAATAAGCTTTCATGGACCACCACCTATTGTCCATCTTCAATAGATTACATGTGGAATGCTTGGGGTATGCTTAGGCATATGCGACTTCATTTTGAAACAAGGCATGATTTACGACTCATATTATAACCGTTGGACAAATTATTCAAAATATGTTAACTTGTAATATGTTGCCTTTAGCAGGGCTATGGTCTCAACATTGAATTGTCTCTATTGAACGAAACAACGGCATTTGAGAATATCTAAGACAAATCGTTTACTTTTGTCCTCACATATCGTAACTACCATCATAAACTTGGTCAGATGGTCGTATAGACCACTTATCTCATGGTAATAGAACATCCCTGTTGTTGATAGCTGTAAAGCGTCACATGATTAGTAGCTATACAAGCGATACCTAGGTGATGAAGTTATTGGCATTTTATCCACCGCCATGACCCCACTATTATCCAGTATGTGTTAAATAAGTTCCCTTTCCAATAATACAATACGATATGATATATTACGTGATCTTATTTGACAACAGCATCCGCTTATAGGCGATGGCATGAATCCCCAGCATTGATTTATAAGGGATTTTACCCGTTTGATAAAGCAAGAGAGAGTGATCGAGTTGTTTTGAAGTTCTTTGGGCGAAACATTCAATTGACTGACATTGCCATATCACGCCACAATATTTTCTAGGGTTTACCATGTAATTTTAAATTCAACCAGTCAATGACGTCGGCTGAATAAATGAGAAAGTTATGTGGATGCTCCCATAGAAACCTGTTCCATTAACTTGTCGCCATGTAGTAAACAGCAGGTGATGTATAATTGCACCTTCTTTCATAACCCATTGTAAATCGTTACGCTAGATTGTCCGGTCTAAAGAACGACAAACTCAACAAGTACAGAAGCACTTGCAAAACTATATCATGGTTTTAAGTGAATAAGGTGCCTTGAAATTTAGAGACTAAATCAACATTTATGTGAACATCTGATATGGATAACCAAAAACGCAAGCCGACATGAAATTTATGTAATCAAACATTGTACAAAATGCTACTCTATAAAATTGCATTTTGACTTGATCAACATAACTATTATTTAGGTATCCTGTGCTTTTAATTGATATTGATATACTTGATTTAGCATGTCCATCGAGTGGATGGAGTCATTTGATGTTTTGAAACAGTGGAATGTCGTATTAGAAGGCCAAAAAACGTAAGTCTAAGCACTTTTTGAATTATATTGCTGCTTTACAGCCACCTTTCATTAATCCACTTCTCCGCGCGTTGTTGCTAACAAGGCATATGATATATTGACTTAGATGGTTGAAGTTAACTAGTCGTTTATGATGGCATCAGGCTCATGTTATTGTATGGTTTATGATCGGTCGCGCACTTATAAGTGAATGTTAAGGCTCTTGAATGGCAAGAGCGAGTCGCTAAAATGTACCCTCCACCTCAGATGAAACCACAAAGAACATTATGATAATTGTGATATAAATAAGTGGTAGCATTTCTACCTCCCGTTCATGTTATTATTGAATTTTTAACTTAACACTATATTACATTTCTACACCACTACAATATCGATCTATGCTTAGCTTTGTCAGTGAAATATTCGATTGAAATGTTTGCGATAATTACATGTTAAAAATTCCAACATCCGCATATTTCGTTTCAATACACATATTATTCAGCAGTTTTCTTCACTCTCACAGATACACAAAGTGTGCCCCTGAATATATTGGCATGTCACAACCCACAATGGTCATGTTGAGTATTTTAAAGTTCATCCAGAAGTTTGCTGATGAATGGCTCGTTTTCGATATAATTCGATGATATTTATGCCTACATGCCTTTGGACATAATAAATATACACGAAAAGATAATGGCATACGAGGCACATCACGAGTTATTTCAAATATCTCATAGTTATTATTTTCCTAACCACATATAAATCAAACTATTGCTAAAAACATGGTTCCCTGTTTAAAAGTAAATATGATAGAGCGGGCTAAATTAGTTTTGAAATAGTGATCTGCCGATTGGTCAATCATCTGAATTCAATTGTAAGCATCTGCTAAATGGAAGGGTCAAGTAGGTATATTTATTTCTGAAATAGTCAGTGTTACTTATGTTTTAATATAGTGATAACACCATTGTTGCTGCACAAACAGGTTTGTAAACTAAAGGCAAATAGCCACATACAGCTTAAGCAAAATCCTTGCGGATTCCAATAAACCGTATTCAGATAGATGCTATACTATTTTGTTACCTCGTTACCGAATGGCATCAGTGTGGAATGCGTCAATCTCTTGCGTCTGTGGTTTTCCTTTGGTAGTGAAACATCTCAATATCTGCCTTATATTTTGCCTCAAAGTCTTCAAGCAAAGAGTCTGGAATGGTCACCCACAATCGGTCGGTGAGTAAATCCGATTTTGTACCGTTACTAGAGTTTAACAACGGAACAAACGCAATTGCTTCCTCCATAGTTTTGTTGAACAAGTGACGAAGAATGTTTTGGGAATCTTCTCGGAATGTCTCATATCTTCCGATGAAATCATAATGATAATTGCAAGGCTCACACAGTGACTGGTATGAGTTATAATGCTCATTTAAGTACGGGACATGCACAACGTAATTGATGAATCGCTCGAACGTACAATTTCGACCTAACCTTCTCAGTTTGATATATGACAGGCTTCGGTAAAGAGAAACCAGCCGTTCCTTGGGATCTCGCACGAACATGAACTTAGTGTAGTTTGCCTTTGTGTCAAGTTCATCTTTACGTAGAAAATGGTAGCCAACATTTTTGGATGAATGTATATAGTCCTGAATTTCTAGTGTTTTGTTTCCATTTCCAAGCGTTGATAATATTGTTTTCCATGTGGTGCACCCAACTTTAGGGATGTAACAGAGCATAACCTGATCTCTGTCATTCGCAAGAATATTGGCTCGACGAAAATTATAAGCTGAGTAATTCAATGACTTGCACAAGTTTTCAACATACGATATCCTGCGCTTTTGCTCCACTAGCCAGTTGTTCAATGAATTAGGAGTTGCCGAGTTGTACTTATTAACCTTCTGGTTGATTTCTACTGTCGTATCGCCAGAGTGTTCGGCAGGTATGTTTCTTTGGCGGAGCGCTGCTTTAAATGGCGAGGCTGTTGCAAATCCGATCCCATGTTGTTGTTGTTTGCCTTCGCCTGGTGTGTTTTGAAGTATCAACTGACGTCTGGCTTTCATTTCTTTTCGTGCAACTTTAGTCACAGGAGCTTAAAATAAATGGCAATAAACGTGTCTTAGCATATCCAATTGATTGACATTATTGAATGCATAGGGAAATCAGTCACCCTGAAACTGTGAAGCTGAATTCCATATGACATTAAAATTTAGGAACTGCTCCACAAGAATCCTCTATTAACGCTGTGGTTAATAAATGTCAAAAGTTGGAGTAAACAACATTGCTTGGGCGCTGACAGTACCCATTAAATATAGCACTTTTGCATATTTTTAAATATCATGTTTTAGGCCAACGCTTACCGTCATGGTAAACTTTATGTTATTACTGATTCATTTTACTTGATGCTCACCGACACTCTCCTCTGTTTCTGTCAAGGGTTCATATGACGCATAGAGCATATAAAACAATAACAGGCTCAATGTAACGGCAGCCAGGGCTCTTGTGCCATTTTTCATTCGACCCATAATCTGCACAATGGGGCTATTATGCACTTTATGATAATCCAACAAAGGTCTATGCACTACCGAAAACATCAGAGTCATTATAAAGAAAACGAATTATATACAGATCGTTTTGTCTATGGTCGTTAAAGTGTATCTAAGCAAAAGCTGCCGACACATATTAGAAATCGAATTTGTCACCATCCCCGATTGACTAGCGCAGTGCTTTGCACGAATTACGACAAACGTGAATATGATGAATATCCGTGGTGAAATAAGCTAAGACACAACTGTGAGTTGAATAACATATTCGACTTACTTAAATGTTCTTCGATGTCCGCAAAGTTCTGCACAGTACCTGTCGACTGCTGTATGGTACAGCCAATCACGACCAATATAACATCAGGTTATTTCACGATGCTGCATCCAAAAGTCTGCATTAAATGTCTTCTCGCGCATATCATTCAGAATTATCCCGAAAATCAATCATTGACTCAGAGTTAACGAACACATGTTACTTCAGAATTTGCACGCGGCTTGTTGAATCAATATTGACCCTCATACAGCGAAACCAGTCGCGGTTGATACAGTAAGCTGCGACCTTTTCATGGGTCGATTGTATTGATTTCAGCCGCACGTTTCCGATATTAAACAGACAAAGGTCAAAGACACGTGACATAGTACGAAACAAGAAGATAATTCAAACCTAGGGTGATCCGTCCTCGCAGTGGTAAATGTGCAATGATCAGTTATCGCTAATGTGATATCATTTTACCTCCAGCTATTGCATGAGTCAAGGGCACTTGAAGTACTGCACTTACAGTAAGACGCATAGTTAGTTATATAGCTCTATGTTATCGTCCTTGCCTATGCAGTTATTCGGTGAGTGTGATTGTGAACAGGCGATGCCAAGGCCGTTCTTTACAACTAAACTTATCAATCATAAATAAAATTTGGGTACATCTTCTCTTTCTCATAGCAAATGTGTAATGCTGTTCGGTGGTAATACCAGGGCGAGTCATTTCACACGTATACTAATGAAACATGAATGGCCACATATGTTGTCGATGTTTTACAACAACGCCAAGCACCCACTGTAAAAGACAATATTTACATTAGTGTAGCGTCCTTTTTTCCAAGCTCCACCCAAAAGACCGTGTAAGGTACGATGTGAACAAAGGCACATCTTGTCGATAATGCCCCTAACCTGTTAACGGTGGCATAAGGATCATCGTATTTGGGAATGGCAGCACAAAGAAATTTTGTATTTTGTGTTTTCTTCGGGTTTTGCAATGTTTTGGCCATTGGAAATTTCTGCCAAAATTTAACATTTCGGAAACCCAAAAAATTATAACTTAACTCATATGTATTCATATATGCGTGCTATACCTGTGATATTCACTTGGAATTGAATTATCTATGTCTGAATACACCAGGGTGAACCAAAGTGTCTATTTCACCAGACCGGCTACGGAGGCCAGTTTGCGTCCAAAACAAAGCTGTACACACCGAGGGCAAGTCAAGACCTTCTCTTTGTGTTTGATTCTCAACCCTGTATGATCGAAGCGCACATTACTCATCTCTCAATAATACTTGGAAGTACATGACGGACTTTGTTTGTATGATTTGATAGCGCTAAGGGAAACACTCGAGTTTTACTTTTATCAGGCATTGATAATGCATATACGTTTCTGCTTTTGCTTGGATACCGTTTTACCAATATATAGAAGCATTAGCCTTGTTCAATCAAACAGGAGGACAATTACACTTAAACATATTTCCATCTTTCTGGAGGTCATTACAACCGAAGCCAAATTTGCATAGTAGTTATTGGGGCCTTGCGGACGATACAACACTTGCAACCTTACGTACCATCATTGTGTAACTCACCTGACTTGCATGTACCCTATTGATGTGTGCATACTGTCGGGTTGTGGTCCGGGCATTTATATTAGCATTGCCAAATTGCGCTAAACGAGCACACTCGGTATTACAAGCGGTGACAGCAGCATAATTCGATGCGGTATCTTA
This sequence comes from Urechis unicinctus, assembly GCA_034190875.2. Classification (NCBI taxonomy): domain Eukaryota; kingdom Metazoa; phylum Annelida; class Polychaeta; order Xenopneusta; family Urechidae; genus Urechis; species Urechis unicinctus. The sequence goes on from CM067356.1 coordinate 70,686,585, forward strand.
CAAATTTTGACCAGTGCTAGGCATAATCCATCAGCGACGAAAGCATTATGTCATCCGATTTGTATATCATCGACCTCTTAAAGGACATAAGCCTGGGTGTCCAGCAGATCTGGATAAAATGGATAAACACCAGGATTAAACTCAATGAAACGGCAGAGATCGTGTGTTGTTCCACATTTCACCTATAATCTGCAAGATAAAGCTATACGGCACTTTATGATTATCAGCTAATACACAATGAAAATTCAAATTGTCACCGTCCCTGGTAAACTTGTGACGTGCTATTGCACTCTTTACCACAAACACGAAATTTAATCAGATAATGATCTTGCACTGCGTTATAAGCTAAGACGCAAGTGTAACATTTCGGACGCCAAAACAATAGTGTATGCCTAGGGTCACCTGCCTATTCATTTATGCGCGCTACACCCGTGAATCGATATACAGATGTGAAATGAATAATATATGCCCAAACACACAAGCGTGAACTACTGCGACTATTTCAACAAACCGGCTACCTACATCATTCCATGTCTACTGCAAAGTTGTTCACACTATGGATAAGCACTAAACATATTTTTACGTTAGCCTCGGAACCCAGTATGATCGAAACAGAACTAACTCATCGATCCATAATCCTTGAAAGTACACATGTGACTCCGTTTGTATGTTGGGATAACGTCAATCATTATCTTAAATATGTTTGATGTAAAACAGTAGGGATTTGACTCATTGTGTAGTGATGTAGGGTAAATTTGCTAAAAGGTTAAAGGAATAAATTAACAGAAATATACCAAAACACGTATGATAAAGAGAATGCTCTCTCTGCCAATTTAGCTTTGTTAAGATGGCACGTTAGTTTTAGGTGAGTATCCCCAACAGCGAACCTAAACTACATTACCTACCCCAATGTTTTGTAAAGAGTAACTTGTGCCCCATCTATTCATCCATTCGCTCTCATGACTACATGGCGTAAGCAATGTCTGACCAGGTATAATTCTCAGGTACTGGATACTAATTGCCCCTTGCTTGCGAGGATCTCACTAGAAATGAATGTTCCGTTTGTTCCTTACTTTGTCATGTGCATTTGGTCTGTGGTTGACTCTTTAGTATCAGTAACGCTTTAATCAATACGACCGAGCTATGAAAAGGTCACAGTTTACCATGTCACACGCAAATCGCTTTGTTGTACAGGGGTCATTATTGAATCGATAAGCCACGTACAAATGCATTAGCAGCACAGATAGATAGCTATGTGGCAAATATTGATTTTCAGGACAACAGTGAATCATATACCCCCAAAACAGTTAAAGCAGATCTGCTGATGCAGCATAGTTATAAAAGTGTTCATTGTAATTTTTTGCCATTGGCTCTGCCATACAACAGCTGTCAGATACTGTGCAAAATTTTGTGGACTGAGCGAAATTTCAGCACCCATATTAGTGCCTTAGCTTATTTCACAACGAATAATCATCACATGTTATGTCTGTGGTGACTGGTGCAATTACAATTCACTAGTGTGCCGGAGATGGGAAAAAATTGATTTGAAATATGTGTAAGTAACAATTAATCTTTGGCATTATTCCGATGTTTTGGCTACTGATTGCATTTCTTGCATTCGCTGAATATCATTAAATGCATTAGAGCCTCTTCTTGCCTCAGATGACGGGTATAATATTGAATGACACACGAGCCATGGCTCTCTGCTGTTGTTTACTCTGCTCTATGCGTCATATAAACGCATAACAAAAACAAAAAAGAGAATGTTTGCCCCAAAACAACTGCTGCAGCTTTGAGAATCTGATTAATGGAAATCGTTGGTTGTAAGCAGTTTTTGGCAACTATTAACCGTTAATTTAATAGAGGGTTCTTGTGGAGCAGTTCCACATTTATCGTTTTATTGAATTTGGTTTGGCATACTGTGTGCCGCTTTCCATTTCAGTGATATATTGTTAATCAATTGCACATACTAAGACTATTGTTTTGCCTTAGCTCGTGTGACTGACGATGCCAAATTAAATTAATGTCAGACCACAGTTGACAATGATAAAAGATAGCACATTCAGATAACAATCGAATTGTTGGTCGATTAAATGGCATGTTGCAAGAATTCGGAATTCGTTTAACTTTGGGCTATAATATGCAAAGCGATACAGTGACAGGTGTTCACTCGTTGTTGCGCAGATCCCTGTGTGAAGCGTGGGTTGCCTGGTTAATGAAGTCCAAGGGCCTCTGCGCAACTTAATTGGCGGTCGGAAAGAGAGTAACAACAATGTTGATGGAGACAATCAACGACACAGCCGTGGACGTGATAGGAATATTAAGTACCGACGTAAATCTTATCACAAGCTTTATGAGTGCTGAAGTAATACACATGCATAACACCCTTGATAGCAATGCATGTGCGATAACTGTTACCAAATGGAGACCATATCTCAGCTCTTTCATTGTTTGTGTTATACACCACAAGAAGAGTAGAATGTGGATAGTAAAACGGACACAATACACACGGTTACGCGTTATGGTGGGGTGGGGAATTTTAAACAATAATTCCTATCAAAATCAACATCATATTTGTATTGCAATGTAGATCATTTACGTTTCCATTGCCAAATATTTTACACAATGTTAGGAAGTATGCACCCGCCCTTGCTCTGGGCGCTTAAAGACATGATCATGCCATAGTTGGAGCAATATCTTGTCAATTTTATAAGCAAATATATATTCAATTCGAGAGCAAATGCTCGTTATGTTGTACAAGAGAAGCTCACTTATGAACCAGCACGTCATAATATGCAGACACAAAGCAGCAATATCGATAGATGGAGAGGACTAAGCGTGATAATTGCCATTATTATGTTAGGAACTTTTGACCCTCGCATGTTCTAAATATTGGACCGCTGTCATGTTCAGCATTTTCATTAGTAAAGTAGTTTTCTGCTTCTTGCATTCAATACCACAGGAAATAATATCCGCCGGTAAATAATTATGCTTTCACAAAGCATAAATGTTCACTACGATGAACATCCAACTGTTTGTGTCACTGATATTGTGAAGTTAGATGACTCCATGTTAAATAAGTTTGCATCTTACACATGTCAGGCATGTCCCCGATTAGACAAAAACACCAAGAAGGTTGCCTCTCACCGACGAAGCAGCGCCAATAGCTTTTGTCACCATGACAACAAGTTTTGCATCTTATAAAGGTTGTGGTTAGTGATGCCTGCGAAATGTAGCTTTATTCTATACGATTATCACATTGTTACAGCTAGTGGGTTGGCCAATAACATTTCACATGTTTGCATATGTCCCCGCTTGCTGCCTCTCATTAATTTTATTGGCCTACACTGAGTGCGCGGTACATGGTGTCGGCTCAAAACCAGAGTAAAACCTCTCTCTGAATACAATCACTAAATTCAGGTGGAGCTGATAAGGGGTTTCCGATTTTCGTGAGTAGGCAATATACTAGTTCCCAGGAAGAATAATGAAAGACAACTGCGAATAGTGAATAAATTGTAAAAATCCCAATATCTCCATACACGCGTATTGACCCTTAATATGTAAATTGAATCTTGCGATTTACCATCTGCGAATATAAGCAGGTAACTATCATAGCGTACCAATGGTACATATGAAGCAACTGTTGAGATTTGTCGACGATGCATGCAAATCATTTAGAGACTTTACTTTTGCTATATATAGGCCCTGTGTTTCCTTATAATGGCTTGTTGGATGCTGATACGCAAGAAAAAAGACGCTTTGTTGCTCTTACATTGATGAGCTATTAATGATTTCCAGTAACGTAATGGAATGAGAAGACCAAGTACGAGACACTCTAGCAGAGCGATTAATCACTATTGAACTGATTGATGAATGACCACTGAAAGAGCATTGGTTGACCTAAATGATCAAACGTTATCAACGTTATGAGCATATATCGGTATTGATTTCTATGGTTTATGCATATGAACACCAGCTACACTGTCATTCCCAATGCTTGCCCCCGAAACAAAAACAGCATTAAATTGGTTGCATCGAATGTTATTAAGCGAAAAATCGAAAGTTCCGCAGATACAATTAGACAGGTAGGAATTGCGCACAGCAATTAAGCCTACGGATATAAAGCACAGCAATCGGAACACGAGCTCTAACTGCCATTTAATTGTTGACACGCAAACGTTACTACCGGTCGAATGCTATCTCAGCTTAACTCATGACGTCACAAATGGATATCGAAACAACCCAAAAGCCAGAAAGGGTGCAGGCAAGTCGTCGGACTGCAACCATTTTGTGCGCTTGTATTTGGGTGACAAGATTGTGAGACCACTGACCTGATCCATTTACATATAATGCAATATGACAATGCACTAGATCAAGCTATAGAAACGCGATGAAGGCGAAACCATATCCTTGTTTCATTTCATTGTCTGCATATTTAAAAGTCAATCTTTAGTACAGCATCCGTTGTAAATAGGATCGCCCAATGCCGGAACCATAAGGCATGAAAACACATGGGATTTTCTGGGTGTCGTCCTACAGACGCTATACTCATTACCGGCTTTATTCATCATCATTAAATGACAAATATCCGCCTCGCGCTAGGGCTCAATGCTGTGAGTTATCGTTATTAACATGCATAATGTCAAATCAGATCAATAAATTCAATCCATATCATTCTCAATATCTCATGTACAGGCATGGTGGTACAATCTGGGATAATTTAGCGCACAAACGCTCCCTTTGCATATATCTGCCTAATATGTTTGACCCTAACACTATGACCCCAGTGCTACATAATACAGCGGGAACTACAGGTGGTGGGTCGAAGCACTATGTATTTTATTAATGGACGATAAAAGCTTATTACGACGTTGTACACTATATCTAGACTTCAATCAACTGCGACAATGACAGAATTGGATGAAATTGTTGTTGTTGATTATTCCTTCTAGACAATTAAAGAGTACACATGACTATCTATATGGTAACTGATCGCATGTGTAAAAAGCAAATCCGAGCGAATGTATGCAATATTGCTTACTATTCATCGAATAAGCTAACAACTTGGTGAATGGTACGCCACGCGCTAGTCAAACACTGCTTTTCATTTCTGGTCCGATTTACCGCGATGCGTAGTTTCGCTTAAACAGATTAGTCTTGACGGGATCTCGGAACACACACACAGACAAGTAACAGCGGCACGAGCAGAGCTCTTTGTTGCTCCAGCATTTTTATTCGGTGATGAAGTGCAATCGTCGCACAACCGAGAACACGTGATCATCAGGGCGCTGTAGCAAATTGAAACATATTCACTATCGTTAAACATATGCGTACCTCACTTGAGTTTTATGCAAGTTTGTTACATTTTTTAGTAACTCCTCTTCCATAGTAAACTAGACACAATTCAACCATCGAACATTTCCATCCTTCTCTCAACCATCGTTCCTGACCTCACTGGATAGAGTGCGCGATTAATGGTGTTGGACTTCAGCAGTGTCCCATGAAACGTCATAAAGTATCCGAATACATCGGAATGTGTAGGAATATTTCCCGATATTCATAGCCTGAAAACGTCTTTGTCTTTGATCATGCTGCCGTATTAATGATTTGAGGTGATTCGTATGTATCAGTACTTGTAATCAACAACACTAATTACCACCTACAGCTTAAAACCTTTTACATTTTCGTGACAAAATCATTATATCTAAACCTACGAACAATTTTAAAGCTACACAATAAGCAGTTTGCATGACATATTCGGGCATTCGTAAGGGATTCCATCTGCATCGCGCATAAGGTTTGCAGCGGGAACTAATGCCAAGCAGCGCCCTATCATCTATGTTTAATATTAAAGAGTTATGATCCAAGTCCACAATTTAATCTTAGCATATGGGCGAAGTGATACAGATGAGACAAAACCTGTTATGCTATGATGATCGAATCTCCGAATGTTTTAAGCTTCAACGTGATACTTCCTCAAACCTCGATCTGCTTGAATGTTTCCGATAAACAATCCTTCGTAGTCTCTAGTAATATGGATCGGGCCGAGAAGACAACCAGAACATTTACTGTTCTGATTAAAATAAACCATTTACAACAACGACACTGAAGCATCAATTCAAACTGGACGCCGGGTTCATTATCGTTCGATCATTTAGGTGTTGAACATAGAGACTACCGGGACATAAGTTAGGCTTAGTTAACAAATGCTACAACTACGACTGATACGATAAGCAAATGATAATGTCTTGTAACCTAACATCACTAGGGGTTGGGGAACAAGGAACACGTGCACAACAATTATGAGAAACACAGCGTTAGGTGCTTTTCGTTGCAAAGCAATAATTTCTATGTAGTTCCTCATTATATATCATTAATGTTGTTTCATTTCTTGATATACGAAATCTAAGTCGCTAATGTGGTATCTTTTGTTGATTTTACGATTCACTTCGGAACAAACCACTGGACCGAGAATGGTTCGCTTACTCTAGGAAACAATTTAATAGCTCTTTTAAGCGCGCTTAAGTACTGTGGTACGTGGCTGTTGTTACCAATGTCCAAATATCATGATCACGCCGAAGTACTTCTTCCTGACAAATCGGACACGTTTGAGTTTATCAACACAAATATAACCTTTGCTAGAAGATTAAGTCGCGACTTGCAAACGTTAAAACAGAGTTCCAGCAAATGACATCTGTATGTAGAGCCCGACAAATTATACTGCTAATACTGCTAATCACTTTGGCTATGATACGCACAGCAGCTTACTGGAGTCCCTATTTTGGCCAGTGGAACGCACACTGCATCTATTATAAGATAATGATAAAGCACAGAGTTGCTGTCGGCTGCTTGTGACCAGGGATTCACATCCCGATTGGATCTCTTACTCACTGATTTAAAGCCGCATGAATATATTTGACCCAAGTTTTAGTAAACTGATAGTTAAAAAAGTACTAGCTGAGGTTTTCTAGCTTATTGTTTCGTTAAGGTACTCTATCAAACACGTTACATTATTCCTAGATATACGGGCAAATATCAGAACACAAAGAAATGTGTTATCTCGTTTGTTTTGCTGAACAATAAGTTATTCCATGATGATTATGGCGCGGTTTTTGTGATAGATCATCCATTCCGAGCTACCACATTAATTTAAAAAATGCAATCGGGATAAACTTGCGTTGCATGCTTCCTGATTAACGACATGACAGCTTTATTATTGGTGCGCTAGATAACAATTGTTCAGATCGTAAAACTTCTGCATAAATCAACTCATAGATAACATGGTTTCTCTGGGTAGGTATCTTCATACAACGGCCGTAGTCCCATACAAACACCCATTTTCTGACGATCAGTTTCAGAAAGGCATTCAGGTTGCTTGCGAGCAATCAGCTCTACAAAAGGTTGCCCGGTGAATAGTAGAGAAGAAATGCATTAATCTCATCTTAGGCCAGAAAAGACGTTGCGTTCTAATAGTTCCCTTGCACTGCATGAGAGCAAAGTTTGAGTTTCTGTTAGCAGGCATTAACTATTTCCTAGCTAAACTACAACGCCAGCAGAGGGACGTTCATGGGGGTCCTATTAAAAATGGCAACATGATAAAAATATAACAAAGGAAATGGTCAGGTTATCCTCGTATCCAAGTGGCGCAATAAAATCTATGACAGCATAGGTTCAGCCGTATGAAGGGTGATTGAGTTACGGCAGCGTTCTTCCAAGTACGCCCCCGGGAGGGGAATGTAGACGTTTATAACAAATCTTTTAGATTGTCACTGCTATGCTTGTTTGCGCTAGACTCAGTCTACTGATTATCGATACTATAAGAGTCGGGTGGACGCGGGTCCGCTAACTTTATAGGATAAGCACATCTTTTTTTGGCGTATTATGTTTATCATGAAGGAACATGAAAGGGTGATTGCCTAATCTCATGTGCAATGGGGTCACCTGGAAGGTATATGGTCGTCTTTCTTTCCAACGTTATTCTTCGACCGATTAAAGTGAATGCAAAAGCGTTATACAATAATACGTACGTATAATTTAACGCAACACGCTTTGTATACGTTCGTCGGTCTTAAGTTTGTGGTTGGCAAATTTAAACGCATGGCTTTATAGAAAAGGGGAAAGCCTTTGATGGTGGCTCTAACACTTGCGCCTTAATGCATGGTTCATAGAATAATAATATACACGTTGACCGTAGGCTACGTATGGAATCTTGTAAGCCTTAAAGACAGTAATGCAGGAAACACTGATAACATGTAATAGTACTAAGAAGAGGTTTGGACCCCTGATGGTTTGGCTTTATATTATCTAAAGCTGGTTTTATGTAAATGTCAAACTGCAAAGACACACCATTGCGAAAGAACAATGCGTGATAGATAGTTGATAATACACTTTCTTTAAAACACGTACCAACGTTGAATCGGCGATTAGTCGACAACTTGCCCCTACCGGCGTATTGAATTTAAAATATATCTTGATCTGTGTACTTATCCGTAAATTTTAGAAAATTCTCTTAGTTATGGTTTGCAAGATAGTTATACTGACGAGATATTTGTTTGCATAATTAAAAGTCGGAAGAAGGAAAGCGCTGGAATCCAAACTGGAGCAAAATCTGGTAGGGTAATTAATTTACGTGCCAGTTTAAACTAACCCACACAACAGAATGCCATTGTAAAACTTCATGATCGACCTTATCATCAATCACAGCTGTAGTTATGCTGCTGCGGTCACAATGTACTGATGGTATATTCATAGTAACATCATAAAGTTAAGAATTCCCAAAAGTATTTTGCACAGCTGGAATATCAAAGTGCATGAAGGCCTATTCCTTACTAATGTGCATCGCATAATGCAATATGGAACGGCAGGATAAATTGGGAATCATGTCTTAATCTGCCATGGGCACCTGTGTTGTGATTGAATAAAGATGGGTCCGAATACGCATTATATTTCGAATATTTGTGTGTCCAATATGATGGGAATAATCGCCTGCGAGGAACTGGACAAATGATCTGCTTGATATAGCCATCAAACAAGAACAATTATTCCTCATCACGCAAGAAACATTGGATTTACTGTGTATCTCTTTTTCCATCATTACTTGCAACCCTCGCCCTTTGCATATACCGATGCACTTTATACGAGGCACTTTTTTGACGAGGCGTGCTTTGTCGATGGCGGCATTGCTAAGAAAAGAATGGCTCGACACAGTCACCACTCCTCGGTCCTTATATATCTTAGTCCATGAAGACCTAGATATAAATCAAATAACGCAGTATGAGATGCTGATAGAGTTCTTCCATTTCGAACGCAGCGTAATCAAAAATGTCGAGGATATTGCAAGTTGCAATTAATGACTAGCTCAGTACAACTACATGCATCATCATTAGGTCTACACGCATAATGCTAATTGATTTTATATAATGACTTCGAAAAAGCATTAATATTTACCATTGGAAAAGTGTATTCGATAGCCATGTTATCACAAATGTTCAAGGCTTTTAATGAGCATCTCATTTAGTGCAATATAAAAATATAGCCCGATCACAATCATTGTAGCAGGTGTGATCGTTGCCCAAAGAACAAATGTACCATTTTTCTATTGCCGAAGAGCTTTAATAAAAGACAATTGATGTACTCTCCCCACAACGTTCAGACGAATCATATTTAAAGCAAAAGTATCAATTACTACATAAACCATCTTGTGTGGTAAAGTTTATATTCGTTCGGCTATTCAATGCATACATTTTATGACAGTCGTGCTCTCAAATGCGTGTATTAAATGGTCGTCCGGTCATTCAATGATAAAAGTGGTTACCAACGTAAATCGCGCCTAGTGGAATAATTGCAAAGAATATTTAGGCATGACCAGTTGCACTTTATCTGACTCTAACTAACAACCGCTGAGTTACAAATGGAAAGCTCATTTTGCGTGCAAAAACGGGATGCGGTAGACATAATAATGTCGGCATTCGTAATAGCCCCCCGCTAAGTAATGCCCGCTAGCCAAATATGAACAGGTAAAAGTGGCACACCATTAGAATAGGTCATGCACACTATTACCATCAACAACGCACGCGCGCAAACCCACAAACAGACACACATACATACATAACTACACATACAAACGTACACACGCACGCACACACACGTGCACAAATATATATATATATATACACACATATATATATATATATATATATTTATATATATTTGTAAATATATATATATATATATCATATTTATAATTGTATATATATATTTACATATGCAAATAAGTAAATATATATATTTATATATAAAAACATATATATATATATATATCAATTTATAAACATATAAATATATGTGTGGATGTTTATAGTTGTATATATGCTGTATATGTAACGCAAATATATATGTATTTATATACATAATTTAATGGTTAATATACATACATAACATACATGTGTATGTGCATATATATATATATACATATATATATATATATATATATTTGCATGAATTTATTAATAAACATACATATATGAATACATATACGTGTGTATATATGTGCATATACCGATGTGTATGTATATATATGTTTCTAAATTCACAAAAATATACGCAACACCTAGCGGCTCGGCTGTTAACCATGATTTGACGGATTTAAGACGAGGAAAAAAACGCATGCAGGTTGTAAGAATAAGCTATACAGGTATCGGCTTATCCCTAAAATGATCGAAGCTAGGATTGGCAACAAGCAGAGAGCGCTTTGAAAGACGTAATAGGCCAATGTTTTATTATATTCAGACACAATGACAGGAATCTGAGAAGCCGCAGTTGCTTATAAAACTGCATGTGGGCCTGGCGGTTGGAAATATTGGGCATGCATGCGTGGGCTTGTACTGAATGCGTAAGAGAACAAAGCATACAATATATATTCCGCTGTAAGCGAGGTGCGCTATCCAGTGCATTTTTTACTGGTTCATTTTCGTGTTGTGGGTGATTGAGTTCTTTGACAAAATAGCTGCGACTGCGAATGACTCAATAGCCGTTGTCCTCTTCCATAGAGCATCTGGGGCCGTATCCATAAAGAAACTTAAGTTCGCAAACTCAGGTTTTTGAAACGGCAAGCTGAAGTCTTATCCGTATCCAAAAAGAATCTTTAGTCTCCTATGGTGCTCATCTCTGAGTCGGCTAGGTAGCTGACTTAAGTTCGCTAGCTCAAACTTTAAAATGGCGGTCCAACGTTAATATTTCAATGAAAATGCTTTCAAATATATGAATAAGAACAAGAATGTTCCTTAAATGAACCAATACATAGTCAGCCGTTCGTTATTTATTACACACCTAGTTTTATCGGGATATTTAAATTATTCTTGCTGCAAGATGTTTTCTTAAAAACGAAGCGGGGAATTCGTCGCAAACGCTTCGGTCAGGGGGTTGTAAGTCTACAAAAGAGCGAGTTGGCTTGCAGTGGATTTGAATTAGGAATAGTTTGTGGGATGATCATGGTGGGTGGGAGTTTCTATATCATTAACGCAATTATTCACGATTCGTCATGTTATAGCGATTTTCTTTTACTTCACAATATGAACAACGGCGCCAAGATTCAAATTTAGTATTATTGAATATTAGGAAAGCAGGCACCAAGCCTACAAATCTATGAATCCACTTCACGATAACAGGGCTGATATTGAAAGTGCCCCCAAAGCACACTAACGACAAGGGTTGTTTTGGCGATAAACACTCCGTTTTATGCGTCAAAGAAAAAATCCCGTCATAGACTAATGACGCGCAGTTACCCAGTAACGCGCGAATTCAAACGGACTGTCAAACAACAAAACTCAACAAGGAGTGTTTATATTTATTGCGGATTAATAATGTTATTAGTACAAGCATGGATGATGAAATTATTTCCCAATCGTGCGGATGAGGCGTGATTATATTGCCGATTATAAGACCTTGTAAGTGTGTAAATCGTCTCCATAAGAAACTGGTTCAGCGTGCCGTTGGCTTTGTGGTCACGTTCATGGATAACAATGCTGGAGATGGGATTCGGAGTGCTGAGAATATGTGTTATTGAAACTCGTAGCCAAGGGCTGCACCGTATATTATACTTGATATCATATAATATTATACAGTCTGATTAAATAAAGGTGAGTGACATATTAATAAGCACACGGTTTTAAGGCTATTCCTTTTTGACTTTGTTTTGATAAACGATAATGACGGTAGGTCTAGACTACATTCATTATATAAAAGAGTCAGACTAGACTACTTCATTTCCATCGTCTAAATCGATAATTCTTCGCCCTTTTATTCCATTTTATGTCTGATGTCCGATGAACACTTTAAAACATATTGTTCCCTTTTCCCGTACGACACTAACTATGATCGTGATGGTACATGTGTGAAATTATAGCCATTAATCTGTTTTGGCTGTTTACTAGCCCTGAGCTGGCGGACTTAACTTAGTTCGCTTACAGTTTGTTTTGTGGATATGCCTGAGCTCGAAGACTCAGCTAAGCTCGCCAACTCAAGTTAAGACGACTTAAGTTAAGATTCTTTATGGATACTGCCCCTGGGTGATGGAATTTTGCATTGCTAGAGGATCTTTACGCCAAAGAACGCTTACGTTATTGATTGTGGTCGCTTTCAACAACACGGGGCTTGATGTGCCTTTAACACGCTCGCCGTAGGTTGTAAACAGTATCACAACTGGCCTAAAAATTAGATAATGAAGCATCTGGAAAGAACGTAACCTAGTTTGTGGCGACGAAATTAGGTTGTCTGAAGAATTGTCGAATAATCATATACGATTTATTAGAAAGGCACAATTAAACCTCGTGTATCAGCTTCTGAATATACAAAAGTCATAAAAAAATTGCGGCAGTGGAGCTATAGCGTTGTGAGCGCATCGTTTTACACATTCGTCAACAATAATATCGAATTGTAAGTAAATGATTCGAGATCAAAATCGCAATCAATTTGCGTTTGGAGCCAGAAGTTTATATTGTTGCAGAATAAGGATGGTAGTGGGTAATTAGATAAGATATATACTGCATCGATATACTGCATTAAACCGAACTTGCTTTTCTTATGAAGCAGAACGCTCAATTGTAACATTACTCTTCGGATGGTCTTCAATCATTTATTATACGTGTTAGTTTCGACATGAAGCGTAAAGTAATGAGTAATCGGATGTCGTTCCCCACAAAAATGTACCGATCCGACGTAAACACCATTTTTCAAAGAACACGTGCACTATTTCTCCTTTGCCAATGAGCGTCAACACAATCTTTGAAATGTCCATTGTCGCATCAATGTTTCATAGTACAGTTGTTTTACGAGTTCAAACATCCTGGTATAGACAGGGTTCTACTAAAAAAGTTATGCGTGACGGTATTGACTGCCCTATTCTGCTTATACTAATTGCAATGGTGTGCTACCAACATACTCTCATCATCCAGTTCGCTTTGTACAGGCCATTAGGACATCAATTATTTTACAAATATGTGTGTTAAACATATATGGGTTACCCATGCGGATGTCTAGTCAACGGCAAATATTTTCGGTTAGAAGTGTGGTGGAAACGGTTTGTTAACTACCTTATCCATAACTGTAACATGTGAGTATACCCAAAGATATGGGAATTATATGCTAGTGTGTTAAAATATTCCACGTGCTGGGTCCTGTAGTTTAGAATGAAACATTTATGTATACATACATATAGATATATGTAGATATATATATATATATATATATATATATATATATATATATATATATATATATATATATATATATATATATATATATATATATATATATATGTGTGTGTGTGTACATATATATATATATATATATATATATATATATATAAATATAATATATATATACATATATATATATATACATTCATATATAAATACGTGTTTTAGATACATATATATATATAATATATATAAATATGTATACATATATATGTATATATATATACTATATATATACATATATATACATACGTATATAATATATATATATATATATATGTACATAAATATTTTAATATATATATATATATATATATGCGCATATATATATGTATATATATATATATATATATTTATATATATATGTATATATATATACATATGTATATATTTATATATATGTATATATATAGATTTATATACATATATATATACATATTTATATTTATATATATCTCTACATATATTTATATATATATCTCTATATATATCTCTATATATATATATCTCTCTCTATATATATATATCTCTATATATATCTCTATATATATATATATATATATATATATATATAAGAATGCGACTTTTATAGACAAGTAGTACAAAACCAATGGCGACACAAAAGTTACCACAATTCAATTGATAAACGACCAGTTGGTCCAGCTGCTTCAAAGGCCATTATGCCGCGCTAATGATGGCGTATTTGTCCCGAGAAGGCATTGGGCCCGTTCAAGTGATGTATGGCGGAGCCTCGCTTGTCAGCAAATCGACAATCAATCTGCAAAGAGCCTTATTGCACGTGTATATTGAGTGCACATTAGCAGCTTGAATTACTACATAAGATATTTATGAATACACATTAAATTATATTTATGTTGCTTTTTAGAAGGAAAAACGGTTCATTGAGAAATACATAGTTCTGAACTCGTAATGCATTCTGGACATGTATCTCCGAAGGACACTGCAGTGAACGACATGCATATTGATAGCGCACTATTGTTCATAATTTCTTGTCATTCAGACAATTGCCTTCTCTTTTATCCGTAGCAACACTTCCGCTTATTCTTTACCACGAGAATAACACAATTAAGAAAATATTACAGGTGACATGAAGTCAAAATACCAGAAATCTGGACCGGAAAAGATGACTTATAATAATTTTGGCCGCAGGCAGCTGTGCACGTAATATGGTTGTGAGTAAAATACACTTTTTAGAGCAATATTTACTCACCGGAATGCGATTCATGTGTCCAATATGTGAGATAATTTTGCAATAAAACCTTCACACTGTCTACATTCAACCTCTATTTATGCTGCTGATTTGCGGCAGTCTGACCCTCTGTTGGATTATCATCTTGGCACGATCATTTAACAGGGCAATCCTATCAAAATCAACATTATATCTATATTGCAATATCATGCAATTTCGTTGCCAATGCAACCAATTGTCACAGTATGGAAAATATGCATCTGTCCTGGCTCTGACTTAAAGACTCGCTGATGTCATAGTTGGTGCAACAACTGACTAACCCGACAGTCCTGTCGCCGCAATTTGTTTTATTATTTGTTAATCGCCACTAGCAATGGTTGCAACATTATACATCATCAGGCGTTGCATCATAATACGACGTTTAATTATCATGAACAAAATAAGCCCTTAGCCTAGCGTCTATGGAGAGCTTTTTGATCTTTGTAGGACCCAATGCCAGAACATCCCGACCCAGACGAAGTTTATAATCGCTTTGCATCGAAGCTATAATTGTAATGGGCGTACATAATGCGCTGTCAATACAGTTCGCATCCCTTCCACCTCAACACACTTTGTATGATTATCGCTTTGTGACAGCTAGTGGATTGGCCCATAACATTTCACATATTTGCATTTGTCACTGCTTGCTGCCTCCCATTACCTTCGTTGGCTAATACTGGGTGCGCTATACATACTGTCGGTATACCAAAAGAACCGCAGAATGCGATCACTTAATTGAGGTAGGGCTGACACGGGGTTTTTCCATTTTGGTAAGTTAGTAGCATACTAGCTCTTAGGGACAAATAATGATTGGCTACTGCGAATCGTGAATAAATTGTAAAAATCCCAATACCTTCATATTACGTGTGAACCCTTAATATGTGAACGGAATCTTGTGATTTACCACCTGTGATTTATAACCAGGTAACTATCATAGCGTATCAATGGTACATATGACGCCATTGTTGGGGTTTGTTGACGATGTATGCAAGTCATTTAGAGGCCTTACTTTTGCGATATATAGGCTCTGTGTTGCAATATCATGGTTTGCTAGATGGACATGCCGATAAGCAATTAATAAGGCGGCTTTGCCGCTCTCACATTGATGAGCTATTGCGGATTTGAAATAACTCGATGGTATGAGAAGACTTAGTACGAGACACTCTAGCAGAGCGATTTCGCACAATTGAACTGATTGGTGAGTGACCCCTTTAAGATTGTTGGCTCACCTAAATGATGAAATGTTATCAACGTTGTGAGCATATTGCGGTTTTGATGTATATGATTCAAGCATATGAACACCAGCTTTATTGTCATTACGAATTAACGCCTAAAGCAAAAACAATACTGAATTGCTTGCGTCAAATGTAATTATGCGAAATTTGGGAAGTTGCGCAGAAATATTTAGACAGGCAGTAAATGCACACATTAATTGAGCCTACGGATATAACGCAAATCAATCGGAACACGAGCTCTAACAGCCATTTAATTGTTGACACGCAAACGTTACTTACGGCCGATATATACCTCAGCTTAACTCAGGACTTAACGAATGGATTTCGAAACAACCAATAAGCCAGACAAGGTGCAGGCACGGAATGGGGACGCAACCATCTTGTGCGCTTGCATTTGGGTGACAATATTGTGAAACCGCTGACCTGATCCATTTACGTATAGCGCAATTTGACAATGCACTAGATCAAACAAAAGGGGCGTAATGAAGGCAAAACCATATCCCCGTTTCATACCATTTGACCGAATATTTAAGCGTCAATCCATAGTATGGCATCTGTGGTAAATAGGATTGCCTAATGCCGGAGCCATAACGCATGAAATAGCATGGTGTATTTTTGGGGGGTTCGCTTGCTTTCGTCCTATAGACGCTATACACATTACAGGGTTTATTTATCATCATTAAATGAGAAATATCAGACTCGCGCCGGAGCTTTATTTTGTGAGTTATCGTTATTACACTAATCATGTCCAATCCGGTTCCATAAATTCCATCCATATCCTACATAATATCTCATGTACAAGCATAGCGGTACAATCCTTGATATTATTCGCGCACAAACGCTCCCTTTGCATATTGCTGCCTAAAATATTTGACACTAGGACCACAGTACTGGATAATACAGAAGGAAGAACAGGCGGTCGGTCGAAGCTCTATGCATCGGGTTTGTGATAGGGGCACATTGCACTTGACGATCAGAGCTAATGACGGCATTGTACACTTAACACGATTCAATCAACAGCGAAAATGACAGAATTGGATCATATTATTGCTGTGGATCATTCCTCTATGGAAATTTACCAGTGCACATGACTATCCATATGGCTATCGATCGCAGGCGAAGCCAAGCAAATTTGTGTACTATAGATTACGATTCATCTAATGCAAGTTCACTACATGATGTATGGCACGCCACGATAAAGTCGAACATGCTATTCACTTCCGTTACGATTTCCCGCGTTGCTTAGTTTGACAGCCTATGATCTACGTATGTACAACTAAAGTAAACTCTTAAGTTAAGGCCCTGCTTTTTAATACGAGTTTTTGCACTTATCCTCCACTTTATAATAGTTACTCATCCGTAGAAAACTAAAACAGATAGTCTTGACTGGATTTCGAAACACCTACATAGACATAACATATGTTACATAACAGCCGCTTGAGCAGAGATCTATTTTGGTCCAGCATTTTAATTCGGTAATGAAGTGCAGATCATACCACAATCGGATACACGTAATTATCAGGGCGATGCACCAAATTTAAACATATTCTATGTCGTTAAACATATGCGTACCTCACGTTTGTTGTATGCACATTACTTCCACTTTATATTAGTTCTTCTTCCAAAATAAATAAAAACAATTCACATATCTAAATAATTCCTATTCCGTAGTAAACCAAGAACAATTCATATATCTATCAATAATTTGCTGTTACTTTCTCAACCATCGATTCAGACCTCAATGGATAGAGTGCGCGATTAACGGTGTTGAAAGGCAGCAAGGTCCCTTGAACCGTCATAACGTATCCGATAACTCGCAGCAATATTGTCTGAATATTTCCCAATTTGACAACATCTTGTCTTTGCTAATGCTGTCATATTGATCGTTTTTGGTACTTCATATGTATTGATACATGCGACTTAAAACAGTACTTATCATCTACAGTTTTAAACCTATTACACGTTCGTGACACCATTAAAACTACTGCCTTCTGCAGAATATGTTTGGCATGGGATACATGTTAAAATGTTTATAAAATAGCTGAAGCCGCATATAACGTTTGATCCCAGCATACTCTTTAGGCTCAGCATTTGGTGAAAACAAAGGATGCAGTTTACAATATGATGCAGGAATGAGATCTTGTTATCCCCCACTTGGCCAGTAATTAATTATCAATGCTACCAATGACGCGTGGTTTCTTGTAAATCATACGTAAACCTGCTGATCAATGCATGAATATCACCTAAATCATTATTGTGTTAGTAATGTATGTTTTGAATTGGCACCCATTTGAAAAAAAAGAAACACTTGTTTTTTAATAGTTGATTAATCCAAGCATGCAAGTCAAATAGTGCCTAGAATAACCCGAAATGAGGTAGGTTAATGTATTGATCATTATTCATAGCATTATGCGTTTTTTATTATCCATTAAGAACATGTTGTTGTACATGAAATTAAACCGTTAAAAGATGAAATCCTGCAAATACATTTATGTCCCATCATGGGGCGCTCCTGATAATTTACGCAGGCCCCTATATCATGCGTCATTCTTACCATTAGCAGATTATTGCTTTACTTTAATAGTCTCACCAATGAAGATGTACTGCACTCGTAAATCTTAAGCTATGCTATTGAGTGCTGTTACATTCTTTTAAAAAACACCTGTTACTTGGACAAGTCATGACAAATCTTAGTTACTTAAGAAATTAACATATTTGTCTGGGCCGGAAACGCATTTGTACAAAAATCGCATAGCTTATATGATGCGTCAATACTCAATGATTAACACTTTCAGAACACTTAGTTTTAGGCACACTTGTTAATGATGTTTAGACTATAGGCCGCAATCAAATTATTCCTCAATAAAGTGGATTTTACCTAACGCAGTGCGATGCTAAGAACATTCAGTTGTTGTTGCGAAGTATCCATGTGGGGGAATTGAATGGCTTGGTGAATTAATCTATAGGTCACAAACACAGCTATGTTAGTGGCCTGAATGACAGTAAAAACACTGTTAATGTATACCATTAATGTGACTAGAGTTTTGTACTACCGTTTTAATTTGATGGTATTATGTCGTCCATTCTAGATGCTGGTCGGTAAATTATCAATGATGCATAGAGAAATACAATTCAAACACAGCCGGTTCTTGAAATACGTGGTAGGTACGTCGTTTTTTACACTGTAGTTATATCGGTAGAATATGCGACAGGAAAGTATGAATTGTTAAGTGAAACATGTCGCACTGGGATAACAAAGTAGTGCGTCCAAGTTTAATGTCTATATGTCGCATGGAAAATTTAAATTAAGGGAAGCCAAATGGAAACTTTGCCGACACGATAGATAAAATTGTAATCACGTACCGCGAAACCTTACCTAGAGCGATATATGTTTAGAATGCTGTATGTAGGCATCTGGTGTAATTGTCATATAATACAAACAAGCACGAAAATTGGGGGAAGCAGGTATGTCATATCAACATCTGTTATTGGGGGTGCTCTGCGACAGGACGAATAGATATACAAACGGACCAGGCTACATTACTAGCAAGGATCAAGGTTTGGTATAGGTATTCATGTATTGCCACTTTAAACGGCAGATTATGAGATCTCTAGGAGCTAAGATGTAATCGAATCGTTAACGTACATCCAATTCCTTGGTAATATTGAGTAAATTAGCAGAGAGTATGCAGCAATAATGGTTAGTGTTATTTAAGGTTGGCAACTTGTTACGCATTGGATTATCTAGCTGTTGAAGGAATCTCCACCATACAGAGCTGAGACACATGCGAGCCTCCGACAAGAGACACCATATAGACCAATAGATGATTAATTAATACCACATAGCATGAGCATGTACGTTTGCGTACAGAATTGGCAATTGTCCTCGACAATCGTGAAAATTATTTTAGTCAGAGTAATAGAATTCGTTAGAATCGTCCATATTAGTATAGCCAAATCCCTCTCTCCTGGCCTCTCTCTTTATATAGTTCTCTCTCTCTCTCTTTCTCTTTCCCATACATCTGCATATGAGGACGCCGATCGTACGTTATCTATAACCAAAGATGGCAATTGCATGACTGCAGCATCAGCAATTATCACTGTAATACTTTCATGAAACGCATAGGCAATAAATGTTTATAGAAACATTTCCCAGTTCCGAATATAGTAATTAATTCGGGGAACCTTCAAAAGTCTGTCTAGAGATAGTAAGAGATACAATCAAGGTCGTATGCATTTTCAATTAAGCCATATGCTTAAAGTTGCCAGCCCCTAAAATGTTTTAACACCGACGAATCGATATCAAACATGCTGCGTTAATGGTGTGCTTATCCGTCAAAGGTGATAGATCCGCTCTTCTAATAAACATTAATCAGGCGCATACATGTAAAGCGATAAAGATTTATATGATTGGTTTTTAACGTGTACATCGGGTTCAATAGAAGCTCTTTGTTTCTAATTCACCAGGTAACATGTTGTGACAGTGATTGCGATCAAGTTACCTGTTTGCCCTTGCCGAAATGATACTCAAAACTGTTGTGGCTGTACGGGACTACGCACGTTGTATGTAGATACCTACAAAATAAACATTTTACAGTCGGAAAAAGTGTTACCTAGCGGACCGATAAAACAAGCCGTGTCATATCAATTATCATGATGCGTGCAATTCAAGTTTATTCCGATGGCACTATTTACGATCTACCACATGAGCTGCGCCATAGTCAGCAAGTTATAGTTTATTGTTTAGCAAACAGCATCAGGTGTCATATATATCCTTTCTTAACAATCTGTTTGCTTATGCAAACGGCATTGAATCATGAAGTAATAGATAAGTACGGGATGTGAAACCCCGTTGACAAACAACAGACCCCTTCAATGTCTTAAGCAAATATGTGCGCTATCATTATCTAACAAGGACTGAACCCGAGAGTCTCGGGAACGGATGTGCATTTTCTACCTTAAAATGTAATTGAGCTTGGAAACTGCAATCACTGAGTAAGCTGTCATGCGTTGGTGGTATGAGCGATTAAAGTAGTACAATTAGGTGGTCTAAGCTTTTGATAAGTTCCAGCAAGAAAAGTCAACATCGGTTATTTTACATGCAAGTATTGAGATGATATCATTGAATAATTTGACGATTGATTCATAGTGGACAGAGCAGACGAGCCAGTTATATAGAGCGGTGTTGATGGTGAGGCCCGGAAAGACCCAACCATTAGTCAATGAGTGATAACAGCCCGTGCAAGCTACTGCTATCGAGGCATATGCAAGCAGTTTATACAACAATATCGATCTTATCAGTCAGTCTTTCCACAAGCGTAACATTTACCTAATTTGTAGCCTAGACGACGGACAAAAGCCATTGTGTATCAGGGGAAATCAACAATAATCCGAGCAAAAGAACAGATCATCATATTTTACGCCTTGGTCGATCCTTTGCCTCAGCAGGATGCACTGATGCTCATTGCAATGGATTGGCTATGTTAGGAATCTTCCTTGCGAGAAATTATTCAGTACTGCTGTTCAATAGTTTTTCTCTGTTGTCGTTACCTAACCAGATATATATATATATATATATATATATATATATATATATATATATATATATATATATATATATATATATATATATATATATATATATATATATATATATATCTCTCTCTCTATATATCTATATCTATATATATATCTATATATATATATATATATATATATATATATCTATATATATATATATATATATATATATATAAAAACAAATTGTTTTTTTGTCCCTGGTCTGACAACAGCGACCCTTTTGCCTCCATCCTGCAGAAATCGTTATGAAGACGCAACTTATTAAATACGTATCTTAACAAATCGGAAAGCCGCACGTAATGTTCATTTGTGGTGTATTTCAAACGCAATATCAGTGTTTGGAAACGGTTATCACATTCATGCAAGACCCTGAATATTAAGGCGTTTGCATGTAAGAATGTACTTCAATAATCGTACCATATGAAGGAGTCAACCTGTGACAATTATTTTCTCCACCTTCGCAGGATATAATTTCAATGTTTCGAATGCTGCTGTGAGCATATTTGCTGGAACATGACGGTAGTTTACAAGGTTTTGTCCTAGCAGCAGGGCTGAAGGGAACAGTAAGCAGTAAGCGCTTGCGCATATCTAGCTTTAGTCATAATTGCCATGTAAGGCTGCTTAACAGTGGTAAGTTATTTTGTAAGTATGATACGCCCTATACACGGCTGTTTAAACTGTGTTTAATGCGATAAATCAGACGCATCGAAATAGCTCGGTGATGTTTTGCACAAATGACTTAGCTACTTCTGACGCCAATGCTACCTCATTTGTATACAAAATAGACCCGTTCTTAACCGACAGAAGCCGAAATATTCGCATCAGTTCAGGTTGAAGTAGTTCACAACGCTGGTACCGTGAGTGCGAGTGTAAGTGTTATTACGGAGCAACGAACAACGCATGCTGACGTTAATAATGATTTGATGTTCCGCGGTCATCATTGCAGCCTGTTACAAAGCAATTCGGGTGCAAAGTACGTATTCTCAATGTTTACGGGTAAACAATTAACGCCCTTGTCGAGCACAGGATGAGCACAGCTGTCCGTCTTGATTCGTATTAAATTGAATGTTCAAATAATCACTTCCGCATCGGAAGAAGGATGTCGGTGATGTTGGATTGAAATACTTGGTTTGTAACAAGATAAACACAGACCAAATGTGTGGATCGATAGTGTGTGAATGACTTATAGTGCAAACGGTTTAGGCTCGAGATTCATGTGAAATAAGTAGAACTATAGGCTCGAGTATATATAGTCAGCCATGGGGCGTCTTATGCATAAACAACTCAAATGATCTTAACCATATGCACTAAGTTGACCGGTAAGACAGGAAAGTGGAGGAAAGTTAAATTTAGCTAATAATATCATGATACATATACATATATAGTTAACATAGCAGATCTGTCATGACTTGTCATATGGCATGGTGCATCTGTCGTTCTATTAGCGAAAATTATTTAGTTGATGCATGGCTGATTTACTTACTACCATTCATTGGCAAATATCAAACTCTCGCAAGGATGGGTGCTTGAGTTTCACAATCACTGTTACAGCTGGTTCGATTCATTTCGCCCTAAATCTTTTTCCAAACAGCGGATCAAATCCGTGACATTGATTATGCATTGACGTTTTATTTGTTCGTCCCTGATTAACATGTACCTGAAGAGCATGGTCCACATAACAGGTGATAGACGGGGGATTGCTGCCACATGGATAACCCACCTGAGCTGTGTGAGATATATTCACAATACATCAATAATAACTGACCGATACGGAAACCAAATCGAGGAATTAATACCATCAAATAATAACCTTCTCTAACAATGTCACAATGAAAATACTAAATTTAGTTAAACTCACGATGCGCATCGGTCTATTGCTCCAAGTGTAACTCCGTCGTCGTGTATCATTTACCCTGGAAAGCCATCCTTTTTTCAGATAAATTGCCGTTGAATTTTACTTGGCTGGCAATGAGAGACTATGATTGGCAGAGTCTATCAACGACGAATTATGATATCAACTTATGCCATATACCAACCAAAAGGCTGCTGTTGTGCCAACGCTGCCATAACCACCGCGTGTTCGTACTCATTCGAAAGTAAGTTGAAATGGAGAACTTTACATGATGCATGTTCCTATACACACAACTGTCGTAGCAGAGGCAGTTACGGTTTTGTCAGTAATATAGTTGGCCTTAAATAGAGAATGTGTATTAACGCTGATATAATGACGGGATGATCCGTGAGGCGTCCAAAAAATAGCCCAATCCCATAACACGCTATGCATAAGGTTAAATGTATTTCCTTAAATACTGGAAGGTTATCAATTCTCGAGTAACTTTGCTATTGCATTGCGATTAATAGACAGAAGGAAAGGAATGTGGAAATCAACACCTCTGAAATATTATAAAGTATGCCATTATTTTTCCGAAATGAACCAGCCATGAGACAAATATAGCCTATTCTGATGTTTCGGCTTTTCCAATTGCAAATTAGGCCATATATATATTATGTAGCCTGATGTTAGTGACATGCCTACTGTTTTTTTATGAAATCTGCATCAATAAATGTCTATGCAGTATTTGACATTGGTTAAGAGGGGCGTGTATATACGTTGATATGTACGGTATAATTAGGATTTTGATATATGCTTGGGTGATTTGCCTACATTGTGTAAATAAACGAATATCGGCGTCGTAATAGAAGTCCATAACTAATGCGTTTGTTGGTTTTTATGATGGTATATTGCGGAAACCGACCCAAAGGAAGAATAAATGAACAATCGTAATGTGGATTCGTCTTTGTTACTTCTGGCACTGATTTCGCAAGCTTGAAAATGAACAGCGATACTACGACAAGTATTTGCTCTTTGTTGCTTATATCCCAGCGTGGGACGTGGGATGCCTAGTAAATGAAGTCCAAGGGCTTCTGCGCAACTTTATCGGCGGTCTGAAAGACGGTACAAACATTATTTATGGAGACAATCAACGACAGACCCGTTGACGTGATAGGAATATAAAGTACCAATGTAAAGGTTAGCACAAACTTTATGAGTGTTGAATTGAAGTAAAACAGATATATGACACCCTTGATAGCAATTCAGCTGCCACCAAATAGACACCCTATCTCTGCTCTTTCATCGCCTGTGCTTTACGGCAAAAACAGAATGGAATGTGAACAGTACAAAAAGGGGTTTTATTGTTAATACTACACGCAATACACACGTTTAGACGTCTTAAGTTATTGGGTGTGGAAGGGGGGGAGGTTGGTTGAAACTATGCTACAACAGCTATCGCTAATTTTACTACCAATTCATTGCTAACACATCTACCACTTCAATAACATCTGCGTCTACTACAACACCTACTACTGTTACTGATCCCTCTATTGCAATAATAACTAATGCAAACACTGCAACTTCTGCAACATCGGTAGTTATCATTATTCTGCAAATTTTGAGTCGTTTTCAAATGATGTGGCATTTGCTTCACATTAAGATTTTAGGAATCATTGTCATAGAAAATAACTACACGCGTGGATGTTTATGTGCACATTCATCAATCTGTGTACCGTACATTCTATTTCAGAATTACTACAGAAACTAAGGATATCAACTCTTATGTTGTAAGACAATCAATGATGCTATTTAAAGAAAGGCTATCAAAACATTACAAAACCTGCGCATGCATTATTGCTTACCATATTGTACTTGTTGATACATGATAAGTTCTATTTTCTATTATTGTTTAACGTTGTTGGGACGCGCTGGTGCTGATTTAAAAAATTCAAGTATATCAAAATGATTCACAACCTCAACAAACTTAGGCATGCAACCAACAGGAATAAAATCGGGTGGCATGGATGACCCATTTTTAAAATAGTATAACTTGAAAAAAAAATACGCTTGCACAGATTGACATGCAATTGTTGTCGTAGTTGACTGATTTGAAGTATGATGGCTCAGTTGATTAATCACCTTTAACATATTATCAGCTTCAATACATCGTGCTTAAAAAGGTTTATATTTTTAGTACCTTAATTATTCAGGCATAAATTATCTATCCCACGTTGCGTTTCGAATAAACAATGCATGTAGCTTAAAATTTATGGAATGTTTAAGCAATGTCCTTGCCGGTCATATTTCACCAATGAATTAGAATGCCAACATAATCGGTCGTTAATGCTACGTTTTATAGCCAGCATAAACGCTACAATATGAGGTAGCATCAACATTATTGGGATTGCATTTGCAATCTCAGCAAGTACACATTAATTTGCTGAGACGCCCATACAGTTATGACGTATGTGTGCAGTTACGCTACAAGGTTGACGCAAACGTTATCACTGTGCTATTGATAAACGACCAGTTAGTCCAGCTGCTTAAGGCACGTTCAATTGATGTATGGCGGAGCAGCACTTGTCAGCAAATTGGCAACCATTCTACAAGAAGCCTTATTTAACGTGTATTTAGAGCGAACATTAGCAGCGTAAATTACTACATAAGGTATTCCTGTATGCACATCATCGACACGATCCTGAACATTTACTTATTTCAATCCCTTTCATTTATGGGTAACAGCCCTTTCAATTTGAACATGTATTTCTGTAGGAATCTGCAGAAAAGACATTCATATACTTAGCGCCTTATTTTTCATCATTTCTTATTATTCAGACAATCCCTTCCATCTTCATCCTTAGCAACACTTCACCTCACCTTGTACCTTAAGACCAATAGAGCTGGAATATAAAAATTAGGTAAATACTATAGGTAATGTGCAGTCATTATACCAAATATATGAATAATAGCAATCTTGGCCGCAGACAGCAGTGCACTCCTTGCGGTTGTGAAAATTATAGCACATTTGAAAGCAATATGTACTCAACAGTATGTGATCCATGCGTCCAGTATCTAAATTTGCTATGCAATAAAAGCCTCACGCTGTCTGCATTCAACCGCTATTTATGCCGCTGATTTGCGACAGTCTGACTTTCTGCTGGATGATCACCTGGAAAGAATCATTTAACAGGACAATCCGATCAAAATCAACTTCATATCTACATCGCAATATATAGCATTTTCGCTGCCAATGCAACGAATTGTCACACTATTGAAAAATCTGCACCTGCCATGGCTCTGGCTTAATAACTCGCTGAGGTCATAGATGGAGCAACAGTTTGTCAGTCTCACGAGCAAATATCTATTCAATTCGGGAGCAAATTGTTGTTGCATAACTGAAACTCACTTATGAACTACCTACTCAAGACTATAAGCAGCAACAAAGCAGAAATACGAAAGCGGGAGAAGGCTTATCGTGTTAGTTGGTCCGGAGACCGTCATCATGTTCAGAACATTTGACCGTTGTTATGTTAGGAATATTAATGTATTAAGTAGTTTTTTGCTTCTCGCACTCAATACCACAGGAAATTATAAACGCCGAAAAATAACTATATATGCACAAAGCAAATATGCTCACTACATATGAACATCTAACTGTTTGTGTCACTGATGTTGTGAAGTAAGACGCCTCCTTGTTAGATGGGAATGCACCTTTCACATGCCAGGCACGTCCAAGATTAGAGAAAAACAATATAAGGGTTGCCTATGATTGAAGTAGCAGCGCCCAGGGAATTAGTCACCATGACTACAAGTTAGTAATTGTCCTCCTTATAAATGTTTCGGTATGTGATGCCTGGAAAGTCTATGTTATTTCAGCTGATGCAGTAATTGACATTGAAAGCCCAACAAAACCGCTCCGAACATACTGTGTCTGCAAATATAATGCAATCAATCGAACAATACCAGACAAACAGGTAGTTTTGTTTGTCCAATATATTAAATGATTTGACATTTGAAAGTTCTCTTATGGTATTTGTGCAGACATTTTACTCTGAATTTATCTACGGATCAACAAGCAGCACATTACAACAAACAGTTAGAGGGTTGTGTGATGCTGCCATAGATGCGTGCAATTAAACCAAGGAGCAGTGTAAGGCCGAGACAAGCATAAGTGTGCCGTTCATCATCGATGCTCTGCGTTGACACATGTCCTGAAGCGCGGGTTACTCATGGGCTGCTCTGACCATATCGATGAACTCTTTCATGCTGAGAGCTTTATATCTTGATCGTATTATGGGAGCTTAAAAGGATTCCTGCTTCACATGCTATACCGAATTTGCCACGTCAGGCGGGAAATAGTTGTTCTTTGGGAAATTTTGTATACCGAGTAGCGCACAGGGCGGGCTTTATAATAATTCAAGTCTTTCGATGTTTATCATAAACAGGCAATTTAGAAAGTCTCTTTCAAATGATGTGGCGTTTGATTCACAGTATTATGTAAGGTGCCATGACATTGCAACGCCTTTGCAAATGAAAATGATTACTTTACGCCGCCCGCAAGCAACTTGACATGAGCAAAGCATTAGAATCCTGAATGATGTGTACTATGTGCACGTATTTTGTGATTGTGACATTAATTCGTTGATAGCATACGAATCAACAAGGGGATAAATCAATACTTGCGCAAGGTTCTACACATACATCCGGCGTATTCATTAACAGCTTTCTATGCTTGGTTCTTTTCCCGTCTTGAACGCCGAGCACGGGTATTTGATACGCACATCACACTTATGTAAATCCGGACGATTACTGCCGAATTTATGAAACGCCCTGTTAGGCAATGACAATGTCAGTTGGAGTTTTTAAAAAATATGTTGGTCGACGTAAAGATATTATCAGAAAAGTCTACAGTAATACACCATAAATGACATATCAGACACTGTGCTTTTCCTAATCCAAGTTGCAGCAACACCTTGATCACAACTTCAGCTTTGTTGGTCACGATCTGCGGTATGATGTACTTGTTGGATAAAACCATTGAATCGTCCATGTTTCGTCAAGTTCACTAATTATATCGTCTACACTTTGTTGTATTGGCGAGTGAACAATATGAGAAGGGAAGTTCATAGAAAGTACATTAAAAAATCTATATGTTTGAAAATCACTCATGGCGATAAACCTTATGGTAGGCAATATTTGATCAAATTTTGGTAATATTTTTAGCCAGACATAGATATATATAGAGATATATAGATATAGAGAGAGAGAGAGAGAGAGATATAGAGAGAGAGAGAGAGAGAGAGAGAGAGAGAGAGAGATCTAGAGAGAGAGAGAGAGAGAGAGAGAGAGAGAGAGAGAGAGAGAGAGAGAGAGAGAGAGAGAGATCTCTCTCTCTCTCTCTCTAGAGAGATAGAGAGAGAGAGAGAGAGAGAGAGAGAGAGAGAGAGAGAGAGAGAGATAGAGAGAGAGAAAGAGAGAAAGAGAGAGAGATAGACACAGAGAGATCTCTCTCTCTCCCCTCTCTAGAGAGATCTCTCTAGAGAGAGATCTCTCTCTCTCTCTCTATCTCTCTCTCTCTCTCTCTATATATATATCTCTCTCTATCTATATATATTATATATATATATATCTCTATATATCTCTCTATCTCTCTATATCTCTATATATATATATATATATATATATATCTATATATATAGGAACTGCAGTTCACCGTAATAACCACGGTAGGCCCAAGCACTAACGTTTAGAAGCGATACGCTCCTCTGTACAATTTTATATTGCGGGCAGTTACCTTCACAGAAGTCTTAAAAAGTTCCTTAGGCACCAGGGCCCAACAATGCAACGACCAATGTGCCCATCGAAAATCGAAAGCTGTCTCTATTCTATTTGTAGAAGAATATACACATATACAAAGCAAATGTTCGCTGTATCAAAAGTGAATAACGCCATGCTGCCGCTGCTATTGTATCGGCATTGCTTGCATTCTTTCTCACGGCTTTAGTGCTACTTCAGTATTATTACAATGTTCCATTGCAACGTACTATGTTATTTAATCATAAATACAAACTAGAAATAAAACTTTTTATGAAAGGTGTGAAGCCAGGTGAAATAAAATAATCTGATTGAGCCATCATATTTTACATATCATTAAAACTGGCCCAAAAAGACAATAAGCACATTGTTGTGAGCATATTAGATGTTTTTGTATTTAACGTATAAGTCCATGCTTGAGATATCTATTCCATGTTAAAAGTAAATCGCGCGGAAGACCATATAGATCGTCTATAATGCGATGATATATAGGCACTAAAAAATTAATCAAAGACTTGCTGGGTAGCTTATTGGAAGTTAAAACTCAATGATAAACACTGATTCATATAAACAAATTACCATCTCTACCATTAATTTTCCAAATGATATTTTTCTATACATTTATTACAGATATACTGCTCAATCTCTCTTACATATTCGATTGACGTGGTAACGATTGCAGAAGAAGTTCTTTGAATATAGCATAAACTGTTAGAAAGTATACGTTTCCGATAGCGCAACGTTTATATAGGAACAACCAAACTATTCTGCACTGTTATATTCGGTAGCAGAATAGATAGATGCATTTTTGACCGCTCTTAATAACAAATCTTTAGACACAATATATTACCTTGTGGCAGGTGTCACTTTCTTTTTAAGAGGATTCGATCCATAGACTCAAATGTGAAACCTTTGTGTGACGCCATGAAACTGAAGTATGACAGAGACATTTGCCTACTAGACCAACCCGACATTCCTATCGAAGTCATTTGTTTTATAATTTTTTTTCGCCACTAGCAATGGTTGCAACATTGTACATCATAAGACATTATATCATCATTCGGCGTATAATTATTATGATCAAAATCAGCCCTTACCGTACAGTCTGAGGAGAGCTGCTTGATCTTTGTAGGTTCCGATTCCAGAACATCTTAGTGTATCAATGGTATATATGAAGCTACTGCCCAGGTTTGTTGACGATGAATGTAAGTCATTTAGATGCATCAAGAGTAGACTATTGCGATATATATGTCCTGTGTTTCCATATCGTGGCTTGTTAGATGGACATACAAATAAGCAAGTAAAAAGGATTGATGAGTTATTACTGATTTCAAAGAACTTAATGGTATGAGAAGAGGGATTACACACAATTGAACTGATTCATGATTGACCCCTTTGAGATGATGGGCTGACCTACATGACGAAATGTTATCAACGTTGTGATCCTATTTCAATGTTTATCTATATGATTTAAACATAGGAACACCAGCTATATTGTCATTCCGTGTTAAAGCTCTAAAGCTAATGTAGTATTGCATTGCCTGCATCAAATGTAATTAAGCGAAATGTGGAAAGTTCTGCAAAAACATTTAGAGAGGCAGTAAATGCGTGCAGTAATTGAACCCGCCGATATAACGTAAAGCAATCGGAACGCAAGCTCTAACTGCCATTTAATTGATGACACGCAAACGTTACTACCGATCGTTCCATACCTCTGGAAAGAGTACGCGATTAACGGTGGTGAAAGGTAGCACTGTTCCATGACCCGTCATAATGTATCCGATAGCTCGCCGCAATATTGTCGGAATATTTCTTTATACTCATAGAATGAAGCGTGCCCCAATTTGACAATATCAACTAATAACAGGCAGCTAGCAAGCATCTATATAAAATATCACCGAGTTATGATCCACCATTGAAGCTTAGCATTAAGGCAAAGTTCTACAAATGAGACAAAATATGTCATGCTATAGTGCATATTTCGCGCTTATTCGAATGTTTCCAAAAAACAATTCCAACTTGACGCCAGCTTCATCAACGTTTTATCATTTAGGTGTGGGACAACAACAATACACCGGCACTTTACAAGCCATCTACAAAAAGCGAATGCGTTAAATATCTACTCTAAGGTTAGCGATTGATGATATGATGCTAGGCCTAACATTAGTTGGGTGTAGGGGAACAAGTAACACGTAAACAACAACCACGAGAAACAAAGCGCTTAATTTAGTTAAGTAGCATGGTATAACATGTATTCCAACACTAAACTCCCATAAGCATTCACGCCGTGTCTCGCCATTCAGAAGTTAACATTGCCTAAGTTGGGTGCAATATTTAAGGGGACCATGGCAATAATCGAAGATTGGTAGGTGCTCTTTTTTTGCACAGCAATATTTTTAACGTAGCTCATCGGTTTATATCCTGATATATCATATCCCTTAATGTGGATGCAATTATTGGTTTATGAACGTTGAGGCGTGAATGTGGTTTCTCACGTAGATTTCACGACGTTCACCAGAATAAACACCAACGCCAAGCATTGTTTGCTCGCTAAGGGAATCGCTCTTTCAACTAGTTTGTGTACTGTGGGACGCGGCTGTTGTTAACGCCATGCCTGAGTACTGGATCTAGACAGATCCGACACGTTTGAGTTTGATAACTACAATGAAATATTTTGTCGCCACTGATGAACGTTACAGCAGAGCACTGGATCATGTTGACACGGCAAGAATTACTGTTGTTCCCTTTTGCTATGGTACGCACAGCTGATTAGCGGATACTGCGGCGTCCGATGATTAAGCAGATAATGGTCGGCCGATAGTTAAGTTCGTGCACTGCATCTAAAGCACATGGAATGCGCGATTAAGACTTCCACGAAATCTTTTACGCATATGGGAACATTTCCTTTGTTGCTAGGTAACGATAAATGGTTGACAATGCCATGAACAGTGAGTGTGTATTTAGGATATAAAGAACACTTTATAATGAACTTAGGGGTAACGAAGCTTTATTCATTACTGTACAATGCATCAACTTTGTAATATGCAAGGTGATACAATGAGAAAGTATCCATGCGGAAGTTGTTGATTGCATGGTCAATGAAGTGATAGTTCGCACACGCAGCTTGGATAGTGGTCTTAATCGAAGTAGAACCATCATTTGTATAGAAAAACAGCGTGATAAGAATATACACTACAGTCGTATGGCGAAGCAGGTGAATACATACCAAGTTAAATAACCAAGGAAGTTCAGTGTTATGTACAAGGGAATTATCCATTCCTGCACATTAACATCCCTCAAATGCTATTCAGAACTAAGACCTATATATATATATAGATATATATATATATATAGAGAGATATAGAGAGAGAGAGAGAGAGAGAGAGAATAGATATATAGAGAGAGAGAGAGAGAGAGAGAGAGAGAGAGAGAGAGAGAGAGAGAGAGAGAGAGAGAGAGAGAGAGAGAAAGAGAGATAAAAGAGAGAGAGAGATAGAGAGGGAGAGAGAGAGAGAGGGAGAGAGAAAGAGAATAGATAGAGGGATATAGAGATAGAGAGAGATCTCTATATAGATATAGAGAATTCTAATTCTATAGTAAGGATTCTATAGAGACATATATAGATATATATTATATATATATAGATATATATATATCTCTATATATAGATATAGAT
This sequence comes from Urechis unicinctus, assembly GCA_034190875.2. Classification (NCBI taxonomy): domain Eukaryota; kingdom Metazoa; phylum Annelida; class Polychaeta; order Xenopneusta; family Urechidae; genus Urechis; species Urechis unicinctus. The sequence continues at coordinate 70,719,727 of CM067356.1, forward strand.
ATATATATATATATATAGATATATATATCTATATATATATATATATATATATATATATATATATATATATATATATATATATATATATATATCTATATATATATAAAAACGAAACGATCTGTGATTACTATGGAGATGTGTAAAGGCGAATAGATCTTCCAAACGAATATCACTATATAGTAAATATATTAAAAAGGCGTTTAAACTGAGTGATATCAAGAGTAAATACAAGAAAGTTTAAGTATACCAAGAAGACAAGTACGACGTACCGCGTTATTAGTTATTTGTGTCTCTTAAAGGGCTGCAACGAGGATTATTCTGTAAATTCTGTAAAATTATTCCGAAGGATAGTTAGAATGCTAGAATAATGACCTATTTAAGATGTCTACATTTGTCTTTCAGGCCGACAAACATGCTGGTCCGACGTCATTACAATCGAATGTACTAACAACTGTTCCCCGATAACAACCCAGCCAGCCTTAATTTGCAAATCTCCAATTTGCAAGTTTGACTTCAGACGTAAAACAGGTCTAAGATATTCTACAGAGAAGCAGCAGTCTCAATTATATGGAATCCGGTGTGAGCATCAGCGATATAATCGAAATTGTGGAATATCCGTATGCTGTTTATCGTCTGCTCCAGCTGCATACAAGTGGTACAAATGATCCGCCGGAAAGGCATAATTCGGGCGATGAATGACATTTTCATTAGGTAGGGGATAATTGTCTTTTTGATATGAACATTTATCTGTTACAAAACAATAACACATATTATGTAATACTTGGAACGACATAGTTTGTATAGTTATGTATATATATATATATATATATAAAATAGAGATATATATATATATATATATATATATATATATATATATATATAAATAAATATATATATGTATATTAATATATATATATATGCACATATATATGCACATATATATATATACATATATATATATATATATATATATATATACATATACATATATATATGTACATATATGTATATATATACATATATATATATATATATATATATATATATATATATATATATATATATATATATATATATATATATATATATATATATATATATATATATTATATATACACATATATACATATATAGAGCCAACTAAGTAAAGGGTAATACATAAACAGCTGCAATAAAGAGAATGTATGTCTTATATAGTTCTGCACTCTTAAGGCTTTGCAATCCTTGCAATTGGGAATTAAATAAAAGCTATGAGTGCATAGTATGATAGGCAGAAATTTGTGATCAATATAATACAAAATGATCCCTTAAGAGCGTACCTCAAGCTTCAAATGACCACACCATACATAAATTATTGTACAAATATTGTTGAAATCACAACTGGATACACATCAAATGTATTGCACAGTAACTTCATATTCTTGGTGAAAATCGACCTAATTAACTTGACTAAGATACTGCACATATTGTGCTTTATCTAATGTTAACCAAAAGCCTTACTTGCCCCGCTGAAATATGCACGCAACAATTACCATATCACATGGTTCAGCTTAATTTACTACTATTTGCTTTTCGTATATTGACTGTAGTATTTGGCATGTTGCTGTTAGCTTGGCCATAAAAATAAATAACTTAAGCTCAAGCGAGCTTAAGTTATTTATATTCTCATGATGCAATATGACTGAGATCAATTAACACATGCGCGGACTACTCATAGTTGAGCAACAATGATATCATGAAGCACAATTTTTATAGCATAACTGAGTGTTGAAACTGCTTGTATTTACAATTAGACCTTTAAGTAATAACAGCGTGAGGCATTGTTTTAATTGGCGGTGAATTACGCCATTACTACTCAGTGACATCAGTGAGGCTACGGCGGAAATGTAATTTACCTTCTACTTAATCATTAATGAGCCATAACAATGTCACGTAGCTGCCAAATCCTATACATCGTAAACGTGATGGCGATTCAGATGATGGGTTTCCATGACAACATTCACAAAGGCTCTTCTACGATTGAGCCCTGAATGTTTGCCAATGGCAATATGCTTGAACACCATAATTATGGCAGGTATTCGTCGCAGATGCTGCAACCATTAATAGTTATAGTTAACCAGTGGTGCCAATATACTGTTGTATCGGTTCATTTATGTACCTACCTGTTAATTACCACCATTATAGAGTTTGATATTAATCTTCTTTGTGCTTCTATTGCAACGTGCTGTTCATCATGGTGCTAATGCGGTTCTTACCTTGATCCAATGTGGTCTTATAATCATCTATAGTGTTTCAACAGTATTGACCGCAAATGTTTGCTGTTTCTCTGCCAATATATCAAACTGTGGTCGGGAAATGTATCTATCTACTTAGGAGAATTGATAATGGTAGGATCTCGCAGCTTTTGCAAATAACTTTAATTATCACCCAAGCTCATTTGCATCCAGTATGTACATCGATACAATAAATGAACCAACAACATAAACTACATAACTAGCCTCCAACAATGCAATGCATAAAGCTACGTGTCTTCGTATGACGCAATAAACCTCGACTGTAAGACCTTGCAACAAGTACCCCAATCCGCGAAGAACATCCAACACTGCCGTTACCAACATCCCCAAAGCTTGTAGAGCCGCAATAGTGAATGATTTCATAATCAAGTATTTGCTTTATTTGGCAAACCTTTGCACCAAACCATTCGCGAGCAGCCCGGGAAAACTATCTTACCCGATTTGGTATAGCAACGAATAAACCAATGTAATCATTTTTAATCACCATCTCTCATCTAAGACGGTGATATGACACATCAATTTGAGCAACGTTTATTGCTTAAAGTACAACAGGATAAAAACGAATCGACAACACAGTGCAATATATATACACACGTGGAGTGAGGTGTAATCGAAAAAAAATATGATGATATTATAAAATATCGAAGTAAGTCAAGACCAATGAGGATCGTTATATATATATATATATATATATATATATATATATATATATATATATATATATATATATATATATATATATATATATATATATATATATATATATATATATATATATATATATATATATATATATATATATATATATATATATATATGTATATACATGTCGTAAGAGGCCATTATTAGGGGGCAACCGATTGGCCGTGGGTTGCGATAGGCCGTGTCTGCGGTCAATCGGTTCTTGGTGCTTTAGCTGAGTGGTCCTTGCAAGGGTCATATCTGCGACTGACCACTTTGACAAGTATTTCGCCTTTAGGAGAGGCCTGGTCCAGTCAATTGGCGACATGCCCTAGGATAATCGTTTGCTTTTTTTATCGTTTTCATTCTCATCCATGTTTTGTCGGTTTTTTCCCCATTTGACCTAGAAGGCGACTGCTTAATCAGGTCTAATTTATTTCTTTACCCTTGTAGTCGCTATATAACCCATTACAGTTGGTGTGCCGTTTAGTCCAAAACTCACACACTTAATATATTCGTCGAAGGCTCCATACGAAGTAAAGGTCTAATATTTTGCACTTATTGTAACGAACCCGTCTAACCGTGAACCCTTTAATTCACTGTCGTTGTGTTAATTATTATTACACAAGTAAAAACCTGGTAAAAGACATCGTCAATATAGCAACGGTTGAAATGTGGAACAAATTAAATGCATAGTCGAAACCTTTATTGCTTCAGTCTGACGTGTTCTGCCTTGAACAGCTACATGGTCGCCAAATAGCTAAGGACCGTGATGTTAGGACTTTCAAGGACGCAAGCATATCCTACTATAACCATAAAAAAACATAGGAAAGTGCCTGGTTTTACAATTGCGTGGCTGACACAAATGTAATTGGTTAAATAATACTAAGCCCAAGGATATTTTGCTTACTATGACTTGTGCGTAACAATCCAAAATAACCGATACAGCATGCAATGAATAGTTTGGCCTTAATCTGACAAAACCGTTCAAGTTGGGGGCACGGCGGTTTTGCTCGCACGCTGGGTTACAAAACCCGCGCGTTTTGAACAACTCGTCCGCTAGAGACATTTTGGGTTCCCGGCCGAGAAGCGGTGGCGATCTTCGGTGTTCCATATCATATATACGTGGGAAAGTGATTTTCATTTGAAAATGGTGCTAGGCAATGTGGAATCAGCATATAACACGACGGAGTCTCGAGGACGCTACGACTGGTTGAATTCAAATAGTCTTGCTTGATGCAAACGGACTTCAAAATGAGTCTTAGGCGAGTGCCCCAGGCGTTAAACTACGATTGTTTTGTACCATGACAATGTCACAATTATTGAAAAGAATTAATACACTATTGGAGAACGTACGCTGATTGCCTCCGTGGCAACAACTGAGCTATACAAATCCTGCAACGTTCCATCTGTTGTGCCTTACGATCGCTATTCTGAGCAGTGCGATAAGGCCCAATCAAATAGGTCTCTATCCCAATGGTAATCTACACATTTCTGACTAAGTGCACTGGCGCCACTTCGTGATTAGTCGGAATTTCCTGTAAAGACATCGGCCAGTGAGAGCCATTCCACTTTACTTCTTTATGTTTATCAGGATAATGTAGTTATTGCTTCGCTTAGTCGTTTTCAATAAAGAACAAATCTGTGAAATCGGTCAGCCTGCAATGACTAGATCAGTCGTTTGAAGCATTGACTAATTTTCCGTCACGTCATGTTACCAAATCGTGATTATATGTAACACCACGCAACGTTCAATTAACACAAATCAATCATTTATGTGATTTTATAGCCTATATGCTATGAGATAATTCCGTCTGGTGTATGCCGGCTAATCTGACAATTAGACGTCCTCAATTGCTTATATGGTTTGTATTGGTTGCATCTACCTCTCATGCTACGTCAGTAAACATAATGTGTTTTAATCCATATGTCATTTATCCAAACTGCTCACGACACGAAGACCCTGCCTGCTGGAAACACTGTGTTCAAAATATATGCTATCACTTCCTGTTACAACTAACAGCCTCCCAGCCCCGAACCTTAACATGTCATGTTGTTTATGTCTCTGATTTTATGACTGAAGACGTAACGTGTTCTCCTATGTATTTCATATTATGTTAGGATACCCACTATCACAACTTGTTTCGCCAATTACATTAGCTTTTTTTGGCCATTTTATGAAGAAAACAAGAGTAGCTTTTACCTGTTACATTGTCAGGCCCCTTAAATCAACAAAGATATATTTCACTCTCATTCCACTATTTATAACAATACACTGGGCAAAACTGTCTTGTACAAGGCATTATTTACGCTCAGTCCATCCATGAAGTATCTGCTGCTAATGCTGTCGAGTCTCGTCCAACAAAATTCCTTAAACATTGGAATCCAGGCCTCGAATTTGCCCGCTGACCCACCTTCTGACATCGGTGTTCTTTCTATCGGCGCTCATATTCAAGGTGAGAACACTCTTTCCTATTTACAATTACACACTCGAATGCCAGTCTTGCTGCTAAGCGGTGGAGGATGCCGACACCATTTCCAGAGATAAAAAGAATTGAAAGTGTTACAGCTGAATTCGTCAATTTCCACAACATCACAAGCCCTAATGACAAGCAAGTCCTTTTAAAGTTCTTTAACTGACATTTGCGCCAAGAAAACACCGTGTCTTGACAGAGAAAGGATGGAGAACAGCATGGAACCGCTTTATGTCCGTATATCATCAGGCTCACCCTCAGTACTATTCATGCGTCGTCGCTACTTTGCATACGTCTTCCCTAATGACATATTCCACACACGTCGGCTTATTTAGCGCAATTATGGTCAGATAGGGAGATCAACCTCTGCTTATTGACATTAAACGTCCTAAAAAGAACAATCTATGACCCATACATTAGGATGGCAAATGACGGCAAAGTCACTTATCGGTTGATTTTGTGGGCACAATGTGGCCATACTCAGCAATGCGAGAAAACGTCCAATAAACAGGGTTACAATTACAATATTCCTTGTGGTAATCCAAACAAAACCACTCTGACTCATACTTCTACCTGTTCTGTCAAGGCACAAAATCATGGGAAGCTATTCCTCAGCTAGAGCTGACCCACATTTTAAAACAATGTCCAACGAGTTCTTAGTAGGTGGCAAAGATGCGTTTTGAATTCAGAATATAAGTCGAATAAATCATTAAACCTGTGAAACAATTTCGATCAAAGTATCTGCTCGCATCATTTAACCAAAGCAAAGGTTAGGACACATCCAACATTGTTGTTCAATCGTTTGTGTTCCCAGAGTTGTTCGTATCATTGTGTATCTAACAATACGAAGAAAATTCATATTATTAGTAATTTTAAATCATCACGGAATTTCCATATTGTGACTGATACGACAACATTGATTGTTGGCTAACCTAATATTTGCAGAAAAGGTATAATGGAACCTAATTCCCATATTGTTACTGAGCATTTGATTATCACGTGATAATCCGTACGATCAGATGCGATGCGCCATCTGCTTGTTCATTCATGAGCCAAAATATGCCCGGGTTATGATGCTTCAGAAAATAAGTTCCTTGACAATGTACACAACAATTGCTTGTTATGTTATTCGACGATTGTTACCAGTGCTGCTACATTGCAAAGCAAATATCGCCATTGAAAGTTCCAACAATGGCTATGCTTGATTCAATAGCCCGTCAATATCTAGTGCTAATTTGGTGGCGTTCACGCCACGAGACTTATTATCTGAATGAACTGAGTTCTACTCTGCACACTCATCAGCTAAGGGTTTCTATGGTACTGTGGTCTCTGAGGAGACACCATAAGCAATTTAATCGATACACTCAGTGTTGCCGGGAAGCTTATCGAGTAGTTATATTACTGGTAGACTCCCATTGCAGTTGCATGAAATGAATACAATTGACAACAGCAGTGAATATATTGAATCATTTATCTCGTCCCATTCAATCGAAACTATCCACTAACCTTCACTCACAAACCAGTAACCAGTGCTGAACATTGGCTAATCATGCATTCGGAAGCATTGCGTATAGAACCGAACACCAGCTGTCATCTCTGCATATTAACATTTGCTCGTCCCTAACCCCACCCCTCACAGCATATGAGTAAATTTTATGTGCTAATATTTTGGCTTGTGTTACTTCACTGATAACTGCATTAGCAAACATCTGGAAAATCAAGCAACCACGAATCGGTTGTCAACGGCGATCGCTATGGGAAGGTGCCCTCTAAACCTGATTGAACTTTTGGTGCAAATAACTCAAATTGCTTCATTGTCTTATTCCTAGCCCCATAGTGTTAACGTTTGCAATCTACCGTAAGCATGTGGAAGGCTCATCAAACCCCGGGCTACGCATTGTGTACTGCGACAGCAATCAATAGCGCAGGTGTTCTTTGAAGTAAAATCCCTCGTGCAATGCAAAGTTGCATCAAACCTAGGAAAGACTTCTAACAAGATGCTGTATTGAAAAGTGCAATGGCTATTGAGTCCTTCGCGTACTCAATTATTCCGTCAAAAATGAAATTAACCACCCACGACTTAATAATGAAATAGCAAACTCTGTAATGGATAACGCACTTCAGTTACAGGGTAATATGTAATACATGCATTGTGGTCTTATGTATTCAGAACAAGCCCACGCGCGAATGCGCTGTAACTGCAACGGCAAGGCACAGGAATAGTTTTTGAAGAAGCTACGGCTGCTCAGATTCTTGTCTTTGTGTCAGCGAGTAACAACTTTGGCTCCTTATGTCCGTTTCCCATCGAAGCCTCGATTATTTTTTGACACATGCCAAAGCTTGCATAATTGATAAGGCAGCGATATGATATATAAACAGAAACATACGAAGTTCAGGTGCAGAAAAAATATGTTTACTAAAGGTTATTTCCAGGAACGTCTTTCTACCATTACCAGGAAATAATAAATATTGTCAATGTTGTTTGGTGCAAGTTTAACTTCACTGGTGCTATATCTGGGATAATTGGCTGCAAAAGGTCGTCTCCGAGTGCGTTTCCAGGGCATTGTTGTGTATCCCAAAGCGCAATCATAGCGTTTTACTGCATAGCGTTTGTCTTGTGAACACGTTATGTCATATATGAGTAGGTGGGATATGTGACCCCTTCATTTTCAGATTGTCTGCTTATCACCGTGGTGGCAAAATGTTTATGCTCAGATGTAAAACAGATATTATTGAATATATCTTGCTTTGACATTAATCTATATTTAAAGGCAACTGCATGTCATTAACAGAAATATGGCGCAAATATTGTCCTTACCGCCGCACACATGGCTCTTGACATAACCTTATGTTGACACGAGGTCCCGTCTATATCCACGCGATATGCCATTATGAAACTCGATTTCTGATCATATCGTCAATCACAGCCGTTACAATGCTGAAACCGTCATAATGTACTGACAAAATGTCCATGGCAAATGTATTGACTGTATACAAAAGCTGATATGCAGTAAAGTGCATTAAAGGCATGTTATTTTCCGATTGATGTTGTGCATTTCACTAGGGGTGTGCAGCTTGCATCGATGAATTGGCAATCAATTTTCAAAGTAATGAAATAAGCATCAATCTGGCGTGAACACCTGTGATCTAATCTAACGTCGTTTGTACCGTATGCACACTGTAGCTCGCATGTTAATCTGTCAATTATAGAGGGATGAATTGCCTGCGCGGAATTGGATTTAATGTCTGCTTCATTTAGCCCTCTACAAAAAAACAATAAGGCTTACAGCGTAGTTCAATTTGTATCACTACTAGCAACTCCCGCCCCTTGCAAATACCGGTGCACTTCATAGAGTTTGATTACATTAATGTCACATTTTGTTTCGATATACTTAGCGATAGAGTCGTAATCAGCATTCCTCATTCATTATATATCTTAGTCACTGAACACCTGAATATTGATCTGGATTCTGCAGTGTGACATGAATTCTACATTCGTGCGAGCATGATATTGCAATTATTCTAGGTTTTTTTTATTAGTATCGACGTTAGCGTAAAACATTAATTAGGCCCGATCATTCGAATGGCATGTCGTATTAGTAAATTGAATGTGATCGCCGCGCAGAAGCCAAGTGTACCATTTCACCAATTCAAATGTGCGTCAATAGAACTTAAATTTTGCATCAAACTTTGTATTGTTGTTTTATGCGTTCATAAACCCTCCTGTGGACAAGTATTACAAAATGTGGTTAACCGTAATAGTTATTGCCTTTGTTGTCCTGATGACGAATGTCGCGGAACCAGATGCAGTGATGTGTGACCAATGTGTCCTGATCAAGCATTCCGAATTGTAACAGCCTTAATGTTAACGATTATATAGCCTTGTGTGCTTAGACTGACTGCTATTTGCGTTAAACACATTTAGGTAACTAAAGTGGAAGTTCGGCTAACTACAAATGTGATATGAATTGTCTGCGTTTGGCGAACCCACACACACGATACCCAAACACTCATACTGTGCGCTAAGTTGAACGCATTCTTACTAAATAATCATTTGCAAAGGGTGATATCAAGATTGATTGCTCTAAACAGAACCTAGTGTTTTGAGTAACTGATCACCAACTTATTGCACGCATTAATTAACTCTTAAATAGGTAATGGAACATTAGGTTTTACAATGTGTAACGATATCGAGGATAGTAGCCCAATTTACAACAATAACGTAATGCTCGTCTATTCATTCAGTGCATATACCACCGTCAACTACGATGCAGACTAGAACAATCACTCTTTTTTGATCTTACGATCAGTGCATGGCATTTTCGTAGACTTAAGTAACAGTAATAACATCGATCGTCTATAATAGTGTTATTAACTCTCGCATCGGAACGTCATATACATTTAGTGTAAGATTAAAAAATTAATTCTGTTTTAGAGGCTAAAGAATTGCTAACTTAAAAATATTTGCCTTTGATTTGCTTGTGACCTTTGCTTGAATCAACACGACATAAGGTGAGAAACAGAACAAGCATTAACGGCACGATGGGAATATGGTTTGGCGTTCATACTCAGTGATAGTGTTCTGCCTTCAACATCTTAAATTTTATATAACCTCCTCATAGTCATTCACCAAAACTCGCTGTCACCTAATATGTTGATCTGATATTATTCGATAGGGTTTACAATTCATATGATGCTCCCGCTTTGTTGTGTTATTGGCGTCGTCCAAACAACAAATATTAGATACGAATCTATTTACTGGCTAAATCGTCGCTGACAGAATAGTTATAACTAGTTGAACATGGATGAATGGTCATTGACGCAATGATGTGCATCCAGTATTGCTTTAATGACGACATCATAATGTATATATATAAATAAATTAATATATATAATTAATTAATCGCTCTACAACACTATGAAATGTACCCGTCCCTTTCTTTCGCTGAATATTTTATAAGCTCCGCAAAAGTCATAATGCCAGGAACAGCAGATGTTATGATCGTTAATCGTAGACGATTATTGATGTCAAAGTTTACCTTGTCTTCGGCTTTCATATTTTGATACAATTATAGTGTAATTTTCTACTTTACGTAACCAACCCTGTCCAGCTCTATTGCATGTACATGTCGATTGTCTTAAACTTGTTTCTTAAGCTCAACTCGACATCAGATAACATCCACTCTGATTCTGTTAATAAATTACGTTCAGCACAGTAGCACTTGCCATTCCACGCGGTTGCTCAAGTGTTAGTAACGCACTTATAATTGCAAAATGTTTGCTACTATATGTATATATATATATATATATATATACATATATATATATAAATATATATATATATATATGTATATATATATATATGTGTGTGTATATATATCTATATATATGTGTATATATATATATATGTGCGTACATATATATATATGAATGTATATATATATGTATATATATATGTACTTATGTATATATAAATATATATATATATATATTTCGCGTGTATATATATACTCATATATATATATATATATACATATATCGATATATACATATATATATATATATATATATATATATATATATATATAAATGGCTATATATGCATGAATGTAATTTTATATATGTATATCGTGATATATTTGGACACATACATAAATATGCATATGTATATAAACATGTATATATATATATATATATATATATATATATATATATATATATATATACATGCATATTTATGTAAATATACATATATCTTTTTATATATATATATATACATATATGTAATATATTTTTTATATTTCTATGTAAAATATGTATATATACATGTATATATAAAAATATATATTAACATATATATATACATAAATATATACATATATATACATATATATATATATAATATATATATATATATATATATATATATATATATGCATATATATATATATGCATATATAAATATATAATTTTTTCCTTGTATGTGTGTGTCGCTGCCTAGTTTAGTACATATGCACTCTTCATTGATGATTGTATAGTGCTTTTTCACTTTGTTATTTACTAAGTGAGGTGTTTGCATATGTGAGCAATTTATTGGCTTCAGCCAGAGTTAAAAGGTGAAAACCACCTGTTAGGGGACGTGTGTTTTTTTTTGTCCTTGAGTACCACATGATATTCTCTGATTATTTCTGAGCCGTTGAAGCTTCGAAAAATCAGATTACTCCATGTGGTTATCAAACGGCGAAACCGAGATGTCGGACCAACTCTCTTGTGCTTTTTCTTGATTTCATAGTATCGTCGCCTGATGACGGCGTTGTATTTTATGGAATTTCATAATCCCCACATAGCTTAGCCAACCTATAAACTCCATGCTAGAGATCTTAACATGTCCTGTGGCAAGCCTACCAATGTTTAAGTTTACCGTCGGCCAGTTCCGTCAAACTACATTGTTGTTGACAATCGAATATCACAATGTACAAAGCTAACGCTAAATATCGAAGACAGTCAACGACGTACACGCTATGGGAGACGAATTGTTTTCGATAGGTCTTTGAGGGCGATTTATGAAGTTGCAATTTATTTGAATTCCAATTTATATTTTCGCCCTTTTAAGCTTGTGCCCGACGTGCTTTCATCAATCGCAGTGACTTCAGCCCCATATTCACGGTAATGCCACCTAACGATTGCAGTGTTTAAACATCACTGAAGCGATCACCATAGAGCCACTCGAAGTGAACCCTCTAAGCAAAGCTATATACGCTTTGCTAATATCCTAATAATACAGGTCGTTAACTTAAGCACTTACATATCAATCATATCATTTATTGCATCATTGAATACTCCCCGTTGAGGGAGAGGTGTCGGTTGTCACATGAAGTTGCAGGCCACACTTCATATTATGAACCGCAATATTAATGAGATTTACCACTCATGTATTCCTTTGCTTTTGAATGACAAAACATAATTGCAGGTTCCCCTAAAAAACTGTATGCTTAAACTCATTCGTTTACTTTGCCTCTTTAAAAATACCAAATAAGCTGGAATGAAACGCCAGCTTGAAAGTTCGAACACGTGGTTAAACATATTTGTTGCTGGCCGTTCCAATGATGAAGGTAGAAGAGCAAGGCTGACTACAGCTCTTTTCAATGTTGTATATGAATTCTTAAAACCTGCTGAAAATATATTCTAATATATATCAACGCAAAACGGGCAATATTATCACTGTTAAACAACAAACTGCACTGCAACTTAGAGTAGATATACAACCAAACACTGTTGAACGCAGTGTATAGTGCTTCTGTATGAAGGCAGATGTAATCCACTTTCCCCTTATTGAATCAGAGACAAATGAATTATCCTAGCTATTCATATTAGGCGCTTTCGTGAATAATAAGCGTACTTGATAATATATAGCTGAATAAGGTGATATCATACTCAATATGGCGTTATATACACTAGGAATTATTTTTCAGTATGTGTTGCATGTTGTCATCAAAAGAAATGATATGACCACAGGTAGGGGACATATAATAAAATTAAATACTTTTCACTTAACAGAGCACAACCGTATGCATGGCAATATGGTATATGTGTCGTTCCATTTCGAACACAGTTTAATCAAGAATGTTTAGGATATTGCAAGTTGCAATTTTACGCCAGTTCTTTTCTAATCATTAATGAGGAACTCAACGTGCCCGTATAACTTCATGCATCATCGTTAAGTCATGACGCTATATTGCAAATTAATATTTTATAATGACTTCGGCAAAGCATAAAGATTTACCACTGCAAATGTGTATTTTTGATAGTCATGGTATCACGATTGTTCTAGGCTTTTAGTGAGATTTAATTTAGTGTGATATATAAAAAAAAGCTAGATCAGTTGAACAGATCTGATCGAAGCTTAAAGAACAAATGTAACATTTTTCCATTTCTGAAGTCAATAAAAGACAATTGATGTCCCCTCCCCAACAAAATTAAAGGCAAATCATATTTAAAGCGAAAGTATCAATTTTTACATAAATTCTCATTGTGTGGTTAAGTTTATATTCGTTCAAACTGTTACATGAAACATTTTTATGGCAGTTGGGTGGTCAAGTGCGTGTATTTCTTCATTTATGTAAAGAGAAAACACTGTCATAATATGAATTGTCATCAACGTTGAGCAAAATCTGGCCTTTGTCTCTGTATGTGAGAATGCTAACGCACAGCTTTCCGCTCGGACAGGTGTTTAGTTGTCACTTCATTCACCAATATCGGGCTGTATGCGAAACCCCATAAGCTTGTCTGGAAACGTTGTACTAAAACGAAGCGGATTTCTCAAATTCCTAGGCAAATTACTTCTTGATTGCCAAAAGCATGCACAAATTGCAGATTATCATCATCACGCTGGTACTACATCTGCATAGACGTCACCAACGACAGCCGAATATCAAAATATTGCGAACGGGAGCGTGGTGTGTCTGTGTACGGCGCAAACACACCCAACACAAAACCACTCGCCGCACTCAGGTTATAACGGTGACCTATTTAGGTATAATATTATTTCATCCACCCTAAATCTAGCAAGAAAAATAATCAGTTATTGAGACAATGCTGATTCGACCGATTATCTGTATAACACAGCATCCACAAATCATATAAATGCAGATAGTCTCCATGGTGTTTAATACCATCATGAATCAATCCAGTTAATTATATAGTTTAAGATGTTGTTATTACAATTCCAACAAAACAATTACATTGATCGAGATATGCTGATGTTTTTTTCACATAAATATACCGACGCGCGTGGGGCTAGGCTGTGAATCATGCAATGACGGAGAAAAAATACGCATGCAGGTTGCTCGATTAAACTCTACAGTTATCTGCTTTTCCCAAAAATAATCGAAGCGCTTTGAATGACGAAATTGAGCCAGGATTTATTCAATTCCGATACAAATATAGGAATCTGAGAAACTGTTGCTGCCTATAAAACTATATTTGGGCATAGCCGTTGGACTTATCGCACATGCGTGCGTGGGCTTGCACTGAATGCGTAAGAGAACAAAGCATGAAGTATATATTCCGCTGTAACTGAGGTGCGCTATTCAGTACGTAGTTTACTGGTTCATTATTGTGCTGTGGGTGGTTGATTTCTTTGACTAAATAGTTGTGGCCGCGAATGACTCAATACCCGTTGCACTTATCATAGAGCATCTGGTTTATGTCTTCACTAGGTTTGACGCAACTTCGCATTACTAAAGGCTCTTAACTTCAAAGATCGATTACGTTATTGATTGCTGTCGCTTTCAACAATATGTGCCTTTAACGCGCTCGCTACTGGTTGCAAACAGTATCACAATGGGGCTAACCATAAGATAATGAAGCATCTGGAAAGAACGTAAACTAGTTGGTGGCGACGGAATAAGGTTTTCTGATGAATTGTAGAACAATCATTCATGTTTAATTAGTAAGGCATAATTAAATCTCACGTTTCAGAATCTGAATAAACAAGAGGCAATCACTTGTTCTGGCGACAATCGATTGCTTATAGAATAATATTCGCACACGCCATTAAAGGTCTTAATGTTTAAGTATTTTACCATTGAACATGCTTCGTATGACATAGCATGACCACGGCTTAATGCTCTTCAAAGCCGGTTCCCGTGGAATTAGGGTTTACTGCGTCCGACCTCCTAGTTACAAAAGTGTAAAATCCTGACACCGATGATCACAATAAATGGCAGACTAATTATAAATAGTGGTGCACCCGATCCGGTAGCTCATTAGTTCTGCGCTAGACTGTTATCCCAGCAGCGCGGGTTTCGCAGCCTGTCTCTTTACGTGTAGTAGCCAAGTTGGCGCTGGCCTATAAATGGGACTGTCTAAGCATCACAATCATCCGCATCCATCACCGTAGCAATATCAATTCGTTGTGGCATCTGCGTTATACCATTTGGCATGTGCTGCACTGCTGCGTGCGATACATCATCCCGCAAAAAATACGCGGGAATTATTCCCTATCTATCTATGTCGATAGCTATTTAGGAGTGAAATTCAGTTGTCCAAACGTTACTCTTCCTTGTGGCAGACTATAAAGTAATAGACATCGCATTACAGCAATCAGGGAATAAGCGTTATGATGTTTACGATCGATTGTATCTGTATTATCGTTCAGTTTCCATCCTCGTTATTGTGAGATGCCGTTGCTGTCAGATAATATGTTACAACAACGACCTGCAAACAAGATGTAAGGCAATATTAAAATATGTAAATGACCCATTATTGGTTGCTCTTCTAATGCGTACACTATTGATTACTAGCACCGACCACATTTTACAAATTTAATGCATATCCGTTTTGAGGCTACAGATGATATAGAGCAGCGATTGGTTCGACACACGCGCCCTTCACTAAGCGGGCGTAGTGGAAAAGCTGTGGTATTTTTTAATGACGAATTCGACATAATGGAAACATCGGCTGCATGTTGTAACTGTAACAATCTTTTGCATTTTTGACCCATTCAATATTTCAGGTTTATTGCACCCTGGTTGCCAGTTAATTATGTTCATATTACTACATGTCATGCTACAATCGTTGTTGTGACGTTAATGTAATTTTATGGAGCCACATTCTGTGCGCAGTCTTAGTCATGCCCTGATTAGTAAAACTGTCAATAATGAACGACAGCGAGCTAGTGTATTGCTGGGCATATGGAAGTCCAGTGGCAACCCCAACGAAATCCCTCCTAAAGTTATGTCTGGAGTTTTATCCCCTAAGATACAATCCAAGATAAGACAAACACCTTTATTATTGATCTGTGCTACTAGTCCTGCACATGTTTTTAATCCGAAACATCGGAACAATATTTACCATCATCAAGAACGTTACAGCCATCATCAAAATCCGGATGATCTTATCGGTCATGAATGTCGTTATCAACATGATTATTACAAATGCTGCTTTTGCCTTGGGTCAAATGATACAATTTGTGACATAGACAAAGTCATATAGGGCGTTAATGTCAAGATATTTCTTTAAATACCCTTGGTTTACATCCGATAATAGCTCTATTTGAGATGATTTCAAAGCATATTCATTTTTGAGATGGATATGCTTACAATGTGATCACGTTGTAAGTATGATCTCTTTGAGATGAAACTAAAGTACTTAACTATTAGCTTGGCAATCAACAAGTCATATGGATGTTGCATGATGTTGTGTGCCTCCTGTTGTGATTTAGACTGGCGGCGTGGTCATCACAACTAATGCGATAACAACCCGCCCTTAACTAGCGTGATACAAAATGAAACTGCCTCTTTTTCTGTCGTTGCTTTACGGCGTGTCGGAAATGACTACGAACCGCTAGTCTTATTCAACTGTGCATCACTATGTTTTTTCGCACAAGGCTCGTGCGAAATTGCATGGACAATATTGGTGAGGTACGTACTAGAGAAACTCATCCACCTGCATTCAATATATCAGTCCATTGGTGAAAACTATTATCAAACAATCTCCTTAACGGCATGAACAAACGTTATGGAGTATATACCCATTAAGTGTGCCCTATGTATGATAATATTTGGGCAAAAGTCTGTTGCTCATTTACCACCTGCCAGTTTGCTGGAAGTTGCACCTTTTATTGGTACATAAGTTTGCCTCAAAGTCATATGTGTTTGATGCATACCGCCATCCTCGTCCTATAAGAGTGATGCAAGATGATGAAAACAGATGCTCACATTGGACAGTCAGGTGAATGGAGGTGTCTATATATACATATATGCGCTTGTGCATTACACAGTGAGTATTCGATTACAATTAGGCTCAAATATATATAAATTCAGTTCCAGCAGAATGTGCCACTACACCACACGCATGCTAAACCTTATAGTCCCTTTTATCTGTTTTATATATATCATGTGTTTTATATGTTGGCTTCCCTGTTTGAAAATATTTACCTCGAATTTCCGATAAATACGATATTTTCCTAACGCCGCGTGTAGCAAACGTGTTTCTTTGCATAGCCTTTAATTACAGCGACTGCCTCAGGTAAGCAGACGTCAATATACGAAACCATTTTGCAATGGCTCGATGAACATTTGTCGATTCCATCACTTCGCTTTCGCCTAGGCCCTTGGGGTTTTGTATGCCTAATGAAGTTAATAACAAATAAAAGAATTCATTAGATGGTGATATATATCGTTTGAATCGATGTATGCACCATGTTATCAAGCCAGGGTTTATCTGGCAATACGGCAAAGAACCCATACAAGTCTATGGTACCGTCAGAGCCTCACTGTGTTAACAGAGATGCAACGAATTATGCTTATCCACGCAAAGAGGCGTAAGAGGTAGCAATCGCCCATGACACTGTACACCGACGAGGACGGCTACAGCGACCCAAACTGTTGACCACTGCAATCCCCAAACTGTTGCACGTCGATCCCAAATGGACGAATGGTGGTGCCATGAGTCTACACCTTTAAAACCTCTTTAGGTACCAGTAAGCCCAGGAGCTGCGACTGTTCTTTTGGGAACAGTCAAGATAATGGAAATTACGACTTTTAGCAGTGGTCTTTGCACTGAACAATAGGGTTGTTTGCTTGGCTGGTGAAAAGCTTGAGGGCGCCAATGAAACGTAGGCCGTTGCCCTAAATCATCTTCTGTGGTTGGATGACCTTGCCAAGCTCACGAAACAAAGACAATTCTTCTCTGGTTTAATCGTTCACTACACTAACCATATAGGCAAATTGTAGGATGGTTGTCACCGTTCTTCGGCCCTTGTGTTGTCCAGCTATGAATCTCTGTTGCCAATCTTGATGAGCTTGGGATGTATTTTTTGTCGGATGGGTCGTCCCTCGCCTTTGTCAGGGAAAGGCTGCTTATAGTCCCACAAGACACAAAGCTGGGGCCATCTGGTGTTCTCACCTAGCCTGCAGTACCACAGCATCTCTCTTCCGGTTGCAATTTTGCCAGATCATTTGCATGTTTTCCTGACAGTGTCTTTTGTTGTTGTCTAGCCAGTCCGTGGGATGGTTAGCTCTAAGAATCTCAATATATTGGCTATGTCTTCCAGCCATTGCCTTCATTTGTTACAAATAATTGTGGATTCCAGCAGCCTGTTTGGCAAGGCCAGCATAGAATAGTTGTGCGCAACCTTATTGTAGATCCTTGTAAGACTGCTTTGTGGAGCCATACCATGGTTGGTTGGTCGTGTGTTGCCGTCTTATACACACACACACACACACACACACACACACACACACACACACACACACACACACACACACACACACACACACACACACACACACACACACACATATATATATATATTATATATATATATATATATATATATATATATATATATATATATATATCTATATATATATATATATATATATATATATAATATATGTATATATATATATTTATATATATGTATACATATATATATATCATATATGTATATATATCTATATATATATATATATATATATATATATATATAAACATATATATATATCTATATATATATATATATATATATATATATAATATATATATATATATATATATATATATATATATATATATCTATATATATTTATTGTAAAGGAAGCCGTCGAAGTTTGCCAGAATAGTCGACGAGCAATTCTGCATAAACTATCGGTGGCTCCTTAGCTTTGCATTTGTTTAAATGTGAATGTGTTCGCTCTAGAGCTTTAACTGTGTTCGCTCTACAAAGAGATGAATCCGTTCCTTTCTTTGACTGCATTAATTATTCGCTGCGCAAAAGTCTTAATGCCAGGAAAAGCAGGTGTTTTGATCGTTAATCGTAGACGAATGTGGATGTCACATTTAGCGTTGCCATCAGCTTTCGTATTTTGATACCAACATAGTATATTTGTCTACATGGCGTAATGAACCCGGTGCAGCTCTCTTCAATGTACTTGTCGATTGAATATATACTGTGTTAATGTTTTTCCTTAACCCATCTCGACATAATATACCCCCCATATCCATAATTTGCAGTGCAAACTTTCCACATTCCAATATTTTTCCATCTCGCGGCTATTCAAGTGTTTGTAATGCACATAGAATTGCTAAACTTCCTGTAAGCGAGTGAGGTCATCAGTCATTAACGCGGTTGGTATCACTTATTCTTGGTGGCTGTTTCGCATATTCTATATATTAGTGTAACTGCACGTACCGTCTCGTTCTCGTGCTATATATCAAATAGCTTCTCGCTTTTGTACGCCAAGCGACCTTATATTTCGTCATTAACTATATCTACATTCATCTTCATTCCGTTGTTAAATAAATTTCCAGATGCTACATTATCTATTGACTAGCATCACAGTGATACTGTTTGCTATCACCAGCGAGCGTGTGCAATGCACATCAAGCCCCGTGTAACTCACTATTGAAAGTGACAGCAATCAAAAACGTGTGCGTTCTTTGAAGCAAAGCGCCTCTAGTAATGCAGAGTTGCAACAAATCTAGAGAAGACATAAAAGCAGGTGCTGCAAATGAAACAACCACCAACAATAAAATAATGAATTATTTATATATATTTGGGCCAACAAGTCTCAGCGCGAGTTAAAAGATGACGACAGCAGCTGTTAGGCGCCGTGTGCTTATTTGTCCTATTACTATTTCTGGGCCGTGGAATCTTCGACGGATCAGATTTCTCCATATCTTTATAAGACGCCGAAACCCGAGACGTCAGACCAACCATACCATATGCTGTTGTTGATGTCTTAGTATCGTCGTCTTACGAGGGCGTTGTATTTCATGGATTCCCCATACAGCTTAGCCAAGCTATAAAATCAATGCTAGAGATCTTCACATATCCTTTTGCAAGCAATACAATGATTAAGTTTACCATCTGCAAGTAATCTCGCTCTAGAATGTTGTTGACCATATAATATCACATCTACATTTTAAATATAGAGATTAGTCAACGGCGTGTACGCTGTGAGAGACGAAAGTTTTAGTCTATACAGACAATTGATCAAGTTGCAATCAATATTTTTGTGTCATGGCAGCGAAAAGTCTGTGCAAAACGACATTTTTCACCCTTTCATCAATCACTGTGCCTTCAGCCGCATATTCATGGTAGCGCCGCGTCGTATGTGGATTGATATATACCAGTAACAATGATAGCCATTCGTTTATGAATTCCGTATATTTGTATGTATTCCGAGCTGGCCGTAATTTAAGCGTACACGATAAATCTTCTTTCAAGAAATGTTTCATTTGTTAACCTTAAAATAAGCGGAATATTCATCGATGTAGTGCTAATGTGTTTTGGAAGAACGATTGGCGTTGAATGATACAACACTTTGCATATCAAACGAAGGAGCGTAGATAGGTAAGCGAGGTGCCTTAGAGACAGTAAGGCAGGCAACATTGATAATATACAATGGTACTAAGAAGAAGCCCAACCATGTGTGATCGGTAGCTGAAATACACTTTCTGCAAAACACGTATCAACGTTGAATTGGCGATTAGACGACAATTTGTCCCCACCGGCATCTCAAGTTTAATTATATCTTGATCTGTGTACTTATCCGTTAATTTTGGAAAATTTCCTTTAGTAATGCTTGCCAGATAGTTATAGCGACGAGATATTTGTTTGCTTAATTAACAGTCGGAAGAAATAAAGCGCTGGAATTAAAATAGAGCAAAATCTGGTTGGCAATTAATCTACCTGCCAGTGTAAACTAGCCCACGCAACAGAATGCCATTCTATAACTTCATGATCGACCTTATCATCAATCATAAACGTAATTATGCTGCTGCGGTCACAATGTACTGATGGTATATTCGTACTAACAGCATGAAGTTTAGAATTCCCAATGTATTTTACACACCTAGAACATCAAAGTACATGTAGGTCTGTTCCTTACTAGTGTGCGTCGCATAATGCAATATGAAGCGGCAGGCTAAATTGGGAATCATGTCTTAACCTGCCATGAGCACCTGTGTTGTGATTGAATAAAGATGGGTCCGAATACGCATTATATTTCGAAAAGTCATCAATGTTGAGAGATATGTGGCCTGTGTCTCTAAATGTGAGTCTGCTAAGGCAAAGATATGCGCTCGTGTGAAATAACATTTCGCAATAAAAGTGCAAATGTGCAAATGTGCAAATATGTAGAATGTACCTTAATAGACAGCTACGATCTATAGAGCACCCGCTGCGCCCCTTTCCGTTCGGACAGGGGCCTAGGTTTCGCTTCATTCACCGTTATCGGATTGTATGCGATACCATTTGAGCTTTTGGGAAGAAATGTACAAACACATAGCGGATTTCTAATATTCTAAGGCAATTACTACCTGATTGCCAAAAGCAAGTACAAATTATATATTATCATTCTTACGAACAATCACATCGCAATGGATACCTCATGCAACAACATTTAGGCATTACGAAAAATATTTGTGCCCTGCGCCGGAACTACAACTGCATAAACGTCACCTACGACAGCCGAATATTAAAATATTGCGAACAGAACAATGTTGTGTCTGTGTGCAGCGCACACACACACAATACAAAACCGCTGGCCCAGTCAGGTTATCACGGTGACCTATTTAGGTATAATATTAATTCGTCCACCTGAAAACTAGCAGGAAGAACTACCACTAAGTCAGACAATGCTGATCCTTCTAAATAGCAACGCTTTTAAACGCCACTTCATCCACCATATAATAGTTCCTCTTCCGTAGTAAACTAAAAACTAAGCATATGTCTAAATTTTCTATTATTCTTTCGGTCATCGATCCGAACCTCACTGGATACAGTGCGCGATTAACGCTGTTGAAAGGCAGCAATGTCCCATGAACCGTCATAACTTATACGATTACTCGCAGCCATATCATCGGAATATGTCCTTATACTCAAAGCCTAAAATATTCCCAAATTTGATAACATCCTGTCTTTGATCATGCTGTCGTATTTATCCTTTTAGGTTATCCTTAAGTATTGATATATGTGACTTAAAACAGCACTTATCATTCAAATTTTCAAACCTTTTACACTTTCGTGACATAATCAAAGGTTCAAGAATCCATCCGCTTCGCGCTCGAGGTTTACAATGGGAACAAATGCCATACAGCTAGCAGGCATCTATTTTCAATATCACAGAGTTATTGATCCAAGTCCATCATTCAGGCTTAGCATTAATGCGAAGTTGTACAAATGAGACAAAACATGTCATGCTATAAACTTCAATGCTTTTTTTATCTTCGACGTAAAACTTCCCAATAACAATCCTTTATAACCTCTAGTTATAAGGATATGGTCGAACAGACAAGCAGAACATTCACTGTTCCGATTAAAATAAAACATTGGCTCCATCGACTAGCGCACAATCCAAAATTGCCAGGATCATTGAGGCGGGGGACATCAAGAATTCACTGGCACTATAGTAAGAAAGTGCGTTACCTGGTTACCTACTTACGATAAGATAAGCTATTGATGATAAGGTGTTAGGCCATTCAATGATACTATCCATGGTGGTGGGTAGGGGAACAAAGAACACGTAAACAACAGCCATCAGTAACATAGCGGTGAGTTTGGATAGTTAGCATGGTTTAACATGAAATACACATTTGACCCCCATAAGCTTTGAAGCCGTGTCGCGCCTTGGACCATGGCAATAATCGTAGATTGGTAGGTGCTCGTTTTTGCACAGCAATATTTTCTATGTAGTCTGCTGGTTTAATCCTGATCCTGGAATATCATCACGTGGATTCAATTCTTGGTGTACGAACGTTTGGGCCAGACTAAATACCAAAGCCAAGCATTGTTCGCATGCTCATGGTATCCCTCTTTCAATCAGCTTATATACGGTGGTACGCGACTGTTGTTAACACAATGCTTGAGTAATGGATCTAGACAATGCTGACACGTTTGAGTTTGATAATTACAATGAAACCTTTTCCTAAAATATTGTGTCGCGACTTATGAAAGCTACAGCATAGCACTGGAGCATGTTGTCTCGGCAAGTATTAATGTTGATAGCTTTTGCTATGGTAGGCACAGCTGATTAAGAGGATACTGCGGCTTCCTGTAATCAAGCAGATAATGGTAGGCAGATAATTAAGAACAGGCACTGCATCTGATAGCGCAATTTTCCACAAAATCTACAACGCCTCTGTGAACATTTCCTTTGTTGCTAGGTAACGATGGTTGCAATGCCGTGAACAGTTTATTTTCGGACATAAGCAACTCTTTTAATGAACTTATTCTTGAAAAAAGTAGCTTTATTTAACACTTTACAATGCATTAATATTCAAGGTGATTCAAGGAGATTCAATGACAAAGTATGGTCAATGAGGCGATATGTCGCACACGAAGCTGGAAAAGTGGTCCGAATCACAGTGCTTGGTACGTTTCAAGAATATACGCTAACGTCGTAAGGCGTAGCAGGTTGAAAAGATACCGAGCTAAATAGTGAAAAGTTCATGGTTATCCAATTAAGTGGCTGACACCAGTGTAATTGGTTCATTAATATTAAGCCCAATGATATTTTGCCGACTATGGCTTGTGCGTAACAATCCCAATTAACCGAAACAGCCTGCTCTGAATAGTTTGACCTTAATGTTTGTGAATTCTTTATCAAACAATATATCAAAATGGATCATTGAATACAAAACCGAAGAACCTAATGTGCGACCTCTAAACGAATATGCTTACTGACAAAGGCTATTACATATATATATATAGTCAAACAATTTAAATGTGCCCTTTGATGAGGAAAATATATCATTAGAATATCTAACGAACGGTTAAACTGAGCCTGCTGCTTATTTTTTTTTTTTTTTCATAATTGCCACCAAGGTAGGAATCACAAATTGCGCCGGGCTCTCTGTCGTCCGTATAAATATTTAAACACTGTTCACTTACCTCCCTTTATTGATAACAATAGTTTAAAATTTAAATGCAAGATTTGCAACCATTAATTATCAAACGTATGATGTTTATGCTTGGATACATATGATTTATAAAAGTCTTCATTCCTTTTAGCGAATAGAAATATCCGTTCACGCCTCTAGATTTTTCTTTGGAGATAATTTTTTTCCATGCAACATAAATGCTGGTAGCGAATGCAGAAAAAAATCGGGAATATTAATGAACTATTGTGTTTAATTATCGATATGGAAACATTGGCATGGCAAATATAAAATTGGTTACTTATCATTCTTGACCTGACTGCAAATTGAGTAATAAACGATGCATTATGCTTTATTAATTACTGCAAAACTGTATGAGCGTAACTCTAAAACTTATTGCAGCTAAGCCACCATTACGTGATATTAAATAATATGAATATTTATGAGTATAGCTTTAATGATAATGGTATCGAAAATAATACCTAAATATTTTTCGTTTAAAAAATACGAACCAGCATGAAACCAAACAAAAACTACATACAAAGAACAATGCTACAAATAGCTGAAACCTTTGCGTACCACGTATGAGGTATGTGGTGTTCGTAATCTGACAGAATTGTTCAAGTTGTGGGCACGGCGGTCTTAGCACGTAAGCTGAGCAACAAAACTCGCGGGTTTTAGACAGTGTGTTGCTTGAAATTTGGTGGGTACCTGATCAAAATGCGATAGTGATCCTCGGTGTTTCCTATCAAACCTACATGGGAAAGTGACAATTACGTGAAAATGAAGGTAGGTGATGATTAATCGGCATTTTGATATATACATACGACGCAGCATAGGGGACATACTCACTGGAGGAATACAAATATTCTAGCTGAATGCAAACTAATTTAAACTGAGTCTTGGGAGAATGGCCTCAGCGTTGAATTTTTCTAGGCCCGGTCGACTATCACTTCACACGAAATTGAAAATATGATTACTACTCAATGGCAATACCGGGACCCATTATCATTCTGCAGCGCAACCCCTCGCCCTTTCATCTTTGCATTACTACTACTAGGTTGTCAAACTTGACTCCTTAAACTATTATTTATTGAACCAAGACAATGTCTAAATTATTAAGCAACAATAAAGAATTTTTTTTGAGCCAATGAGACCTGCAGATCTTGCAACGTTCCATATGTTGTCTACAAGCGCTATGCTTAGCAGTGCGATAAAGCCTGATCAAAAAGGTTTCTAAGACAGCAATCTCAATGGTAATCTACCCATTTCTGACTTTGTGCACCAGCGCCACTTTGTCATAAGTCTGATTTTGCTGTAATGTCAGTCAGGGCCATTTCACTTCACGTCTTTGTGTTCATCAGGATAGTGTCGTTATTGCTTCGGTTAGCCGTTTAAAATGAAGAACAAATCTGCGGTCAGACCGCATTAGCTATATCAGCCGTTTGACACATTGACAAATCTTTCGTCATGTCATGTTTCCAAAGTTGTGATAATATGTCACACCATGGAACTTTCAATTTATACCAATCATTCTTTCTATGGCTAACTCAAACAAAAACGAAAAGTCCGTGTGATTTTATAGCGCCATTTGCTCTTCATCCTTTTAACAAGGCTGTCAGCAGCACACGATATCGGAATATTTCATTCAATGATACTATCCATGGTGGGCACTCCGGCAACTACAGCTATCTCAAATCCGCCTGCATACACCGACAACGACAATTAGCTGCAGTCTTTATATCGGCCTTTACGGGAATAGTACAAGAAATGCTGTGCGCTAAATCCATCAATGAAGTATCTGCTGCTAAAGCAGCCGTCACACCGGACTGGCGTCCTTACTGCGTCCCTACGGCGACCCAGGACGTGGAAGGGACGCCATGGACGCCGTAGGGTCGTGGTGAGAACGCATCGAGACGCCGTGGGGACCCCAAGGACGCCGAAGGTCGCGGAGCGACGGCGTTTACTTTGGACATGTTCAAAGTAAACGCCGAGGTTCGGCGTCCTGAGCGCGTCCTGGCTCAGGACGCCGTGGGATCGCCTTGAGGTCGCCATGGTCGCCGTAGCATTGCAGTAGGAACCCGAACAACGCAAAAGGAACGTAGTACAGACGTGGTTGAGTCGCCATGTAAACGCGGAGAAAAGGATCGGGGGAACAATGGCGACCTTACTGCGTCCTTACCACGTCTATAGGGTTCTTACCGCCACCCTATCACGTATATGGCGTCCTTACCGCGATGTCAGGGCGGATATTTCAGGATTTGAGCTATTGTCCGCGACCTTACAACGTTCTCAATGCGTCCCTGCGGCGTTAATGGCGTTTCTACGGGGTGCCTACTACGACTATTGCGTTTCTACGGAGTTTGCACTGCGTTCCTAGCGCGTTCCTACTGTTCGCCCTCGAAGAGCTATAAAACCCAATATTTCATCCTATCTTTATCAGTGTATTTCTCGTACTCACCATCATCAGGGCCGAATAAATGATGAACTTGCTCGCACTGCAACATATACTTATTGTCCAGCAGCAGCAGCAGGCAGATGATCATGTCATAGCTGTAAAACTGATCAGTCGGCAAAGGAGAAGAAGGGCAAGGTTAAGAAGATGCTGGGTTAGACCATGGCTCGGTGATGTCCAAGAGAACAGTTTGGCACTTCATTCAACCGCCTCATGCCTGAGCTGAGGCGAGAAGATCCGGCATCGTTCCAGAATTTCCTTAGGGTTCAACCAGAAATGTTTGATGAGCTGCTCACCAGGCTTGGCCCACGAATCACCAAGCAGGATACAAACTACAGGAAAGCCATCAACCCAGGGACGAAGCTGGCAGTCACTCTACGCTACCTAGCGTCTGGTGACATGTACTCCAGCATGAAATTCGACTTCCGACTCCCAGCGAATACATTGTGTCTTGTCGTGAAGAAAGTATGTCAGGCCATAGTAGACGAGTACAATGATGAGGTGATGAAGTGCCCTATCACTCCTGGGGAATGGACAACAGTAGCGACTGGGATGACTGCTGAGAGGAGCAATGCTGTTGCTGGTCAGGCTGCCACGTTTGCTGCTGCGGTTGGAGTGGCTGGGAGCGGACCTTGTCGTGAAGGTCCAAGTACTTGTAAAGCAGCTGGCTCTGTTCCTGCTGGAACTGTCTCCACAAGCTTGGGTCCAGGTCTTCCATCACCGATTTTGCCCAATCCCCATACGTAGCCCGTTCGCTGGGACGCGCAGCTGGCTTGATAATGTCAAGCAGCTTTTCTTGTAGCTGCATGGACTGGCGGCCCCTTTCATCCAGGATTCTAAGCAACATTTCTTCCTCCGCAGTGGCCCGGGATGAGGAACGCTTTGGCCTGACATCGAGGATGACAGGCCTCTTAGGCTCTTCTTGCGACGAGGTGGGAACAGACGTTGACGGCAGTTGCTTAATGTTGTCGTCATTGTCCACAGACTCGGCGTCGTCGTCCACCGGAGTCTGGGCTGCCAGCTTAGCCTTCAACTGCAAAGACACAAGGGGAAACAACGATTAAGTTAGAATTTGGATTTGCCTGACTTAAATTAACTTATGCACGACAGGGCATTTAATATGCAAATAACAAAAAAAAATAAATTTACCAATATTATACATTTTTGTATGTTATTTGTCCCTAATACTAGTGTACTTACACTGACGAAGGTTTCTTGGCCGGACCTCATAGATGTGCGACTTTAAGAAGTCAAACTTGTCCATGATCCATATATCACGCTCAGTGCGGTCGCCAGTCCCAGCCCCAGACTTCGGCCTTGCCAGTTTCCCATACCTGGTCCGAATGGACTGGTACCACACGGTAAGCAGGACCACTTCCTTACCAAGTTTACGGGCCTGCTCAGCCCAGAGCGCGTCCTTCTTGCCCTTATCCTTGTATAAGGATAACTTCTTGTTGAAGAGCAGTGGGTGCTCCCTAAGCCAGTCTACCATGGCCTCCTCTTCTTCGGGCGTCAGATCACTACGCACAAGCCTGCTCCTCTTGGTTTTACGGCATGGACTGTCACATTTTGTATCGCTGGCATTGGACTGTGTGGACTGTGTGGACTGTGTGTC
This sequence comes from Urechis unicinctus, assembly GCA_034190875.2. Classification (NCBI taxonomy): domain Eukaryota; kingdom Metazoa; phylum Annelida; class Polychaeta; order Xenopneusta; family Urechidae; genus Urechis; species Urechis unicinctus. The sequence continues at coordinate 70,748,134 of CM067356.1, forward strand.
CGATTCCGCTATATCGACGCTGGAGTCCCTTTCAGGAGATGACGCTGGTGCAGGAGATATTGAGGCTGTCCTGGCTGCTATACCTCGCCCATGCCTACGGCCCCTGGTTTTCGGCATATCGTTGCGTATAAGTTTAAAATGCGTACAAGTTAAAATGCGTGACCTCAACGGATGAGAGTAAAATAATGAATGAAGCTTTCCGAAAGAACAGTGGAGTTTTATACTCGCAGCGAGGACGCCGTTGGGTCGCCCTGCAGTCGCCGTGGGAACGCCATGCACGCGGTAAGGTCGTGGTAGAAACGCTAAGAACGCAGTGGGGTCGCAGTGGGGTCGCCGCTGATCGCCGTATGGACGCCGCAGTGACGCCGTGTAAACTCAATAGAAACTCCAAGGACGCAATAAGAACGCGGTAAGGTCGTGTTGGGAACGCCGTGTTCATACACAGATCGCAGAGCACAGAACTCCGGTGTGACGGCTGACCAAAATCTGGATTTATTTTAGAAAAATCATTGGCGTTCTCAATGCGACCATCGGCGTTCTCCAAATATGACAGTTTAGGACGCGGTAAGGAAGCCAGTCCGGTGTGACGGCATTGTAATGGCGTTGAGTCTCGATCACCAATATTCCTCAAAACTTGGAACCCGGTCGCAATTATCAAATACGAATGGCTTTTGACCATGAATTGCAACAGCTACCTACCAGCGAGATGCAAGGCAAAATTTCTAAAATCAGTCATTATTAGCTGCTCTATTTTATGCCAAAACAATGCTTCCACGGGTGAATGATTTCTATGCATATCCATTTTGCGTTTACCAATGCTATATAGGTGATCGGTTGGACAGATCACATGCGCACTTCGTTAAACGGGCTTAGCTGACTTCGATCAAACAAAAACAGCATGGCGCCACTCAATCAACCTTTTGTGGTTAACCAATGCAAGATTGCATGTGACAGCATAACAATTGAACACACCATAGTAGGAAAGGTATAACGTTCCATGCCATACCCGTTTAGGAACACAGTAGGACAAATTGAACATGCCTCAATGAATTATTTAATAAAGCAAATCGTTAGGCATCAACATTCAAATAAGTTAAAAATTCAATGGTATTCTGGATTTAATCACGTCATAAACCTGGTGTGCGTCAATAAAATGCCATATAAATTAAAAGTCGCATCAATGCTTTGTTATATTGGTGATTTATACGTTCATATACCATCGTGTGGACAAGTATTACAAAATGTAGTTAACCGTAACAGTTATGGCCTTTGTTGTCCTGATGACGAATGTGGCGGAAATATGTGAGGGGATGTGTGACCAGTATGTCCTGATCAAGCATTTCGCTTTGTAACAGCCTTATTACATTTACGATTCTTTAGTCTTGTGTGCTTAGACTGACTGCTATTTGTGTTAAATACATTTAGGTAACCAATGCGGAAGTTCTGCTAACTACAAATGTGATATGCTATGTCTGCGCGTTGGGTGAACACACACACACGCGATAAAAGAAAAAAACACTCATTCTGTGCACTAAGTTGAATGTATTCTTACATAATTATCATTTGCAAAGGGTGATATCAAGATTGATTTGTTTTAACAGTACCTAGTGTTTTGAGTATCTGAACACCAACTAATAGCACGCTTTAATTAACACCTAATGGTATATTGATTAATAACAAGTGTAGTTACATTGAGGACAGTAGTCCAAGTAGCAACAATAACGCAATGCTCGTCCGGTCATTCAGTGCTATAACATTTACCGCCGTCATCTACGATGCAAGTTTGAACTCTAACTCCTTTTAGATGTTACGATCAGTGCACCGCATATTCGTAGACTTTAGTAACACTGATAACTTACAACATCGATCGTCTATATGAGTGTTGTTAACTCTCGCAACGCTAAATAATTGTGCTTGAACCACGCTGTAAAGCATCGATTTAATGCAGCACTCGGGTAGCCTTGTCAATGTGGTTTAATAGACCTTTTCACAAACGAAAGAGGAAGTACCTACTTTTCATAGCAATTTCGGTCTCCTACTTTTGTGTTTTTCAACTTATGCACGCTATCAAGTTGCACCGTTGTGTTTCCCTTTAGCGATTGTGAATAGATTGCACAAGAAGAAGGAGCCGCGACGGTCACGCACAGACAGATAAATCATTCAAAGTGGCATGTTTTTGCAGGATCAAAGCTTCGTATAATGTTTGTGCATTTGTAATGACTAATCTTCAGATATCATGAGATGGTGATAGACAATATGCTGCTGCTTTGTTGACGTCATTTAGCTCAAAAACGCGAAATATTAGACTGAGAAGGAATGCGCCACGATACATTCCCGCGCAAAAAGAACCGTTATCATCGGCGAAGTGAATGCAGTATTCGTGAAAGCACCATATACATATTGCTTTTTGGAGGTCAATAATACCTGACCATTTGAATTGTCGCCTATTGTTAAGGTGCTTATGAAGCAGCGGAACTTAATGGCTATTGCATTTACGAAGCTTGATTATTATTAATGATCAGTTTTGCTGGTGACACTTCCACGTTAAATTTCCGCATTGATTGTCCAGTCATTGTCGGCCAAAAACAACATCATTTGCCTTAGCTTGGACTCATACTGTGCCCACACGCTCAAATGAATTTACCGCTCCTTTTCAGCTTATTAAATGTTGCGTGTCACTATAGATTTCTAAAACTCACTGCAACCTAACATTTTGGGCTGATATTATTCAATAGGGTGTAACATTTAGATGCTCCCGCCTCGTTATGTAATGGTCGTCGTCCAAACAACAAACATCAGATACGAATCCATTAACTGGCTTAACCATCGCTGATAGATTAGTTTTAAATTGTTATATTTGGATGAATAGTCATTGACATAATGATGTGCATCCATAATTGCTTCATTGACGACATTGATAACTTTAATAAGGTGCCTAGCCAGAAACAATGTGCCCCTGTCTCTCGTGGACAATTGTGAAATACAGTACAATAATATACATGCATATACATGTTTTTAATTTACATATTTGGTTGATAAAATGTTATGACGGGGCGCGCATTTTTATTGATAGATGGTGATATACAATTATAGGCGTCTTCTTTTTGATTGTTTACTCAATATCATCGACTGTCTGGACCCAAAACTGACTGCAAAAATATTGCTGTGGACTGAAGTGCGATGCAGTGTTAACATGAATGAATCGATGGCAATGGATTATGTATAAGCATGTTATTGGTCAAAAAGACACACGTGTTGTTTCCTCAGCATACGCTTCATGAACATGCAGAGATGCAGAGCATGTTTTGTGGCGCCATGTACGAAGCGCAGTCCGAGCGCTTGGGGAATCCAAACAAAGTTCAGATTACCATCCGCCTTAGCTCAGCATGAATGTCTAATAAATAGTGCCGTTATCAGTGGGTTTAAATGCATAGCCGATACATCCTGTCTACCACCTTTGGTGTACAGGGAGTGCTATATACAGAGGCAAAGTTATCATTCCACTTTTCTTTGTATTGGACTTTTAGGGTGTCTTACTATTTCAGATAATCAATCGATTCGCATTGTAAGTGACCGCCATAGTCTTTCTAAGCTCTGACGATTACGAATACATATAAATTTAACATTTATTCACCTTTAGCTTATACATGCACTATACATAGATCCTACCACGTTTCTAAAGTTACCATATTCCCCTTAAGTGCTAATGGCTCTCTACACACTCTTCATAATCCGATCTTAATGTGTGTCAGCTGAACCTTTTTGTCACTTACGTGAATCGACTAAAAGAAGAAAGAGCCTTGAGGAGAGAGAATGACAATACAATTCACCAACGATAAGTTGTTTGACCAATGAGCGTTGTGCCGTGTATAAGCGAGGTCATTGGTATATATAATACGCGTGTCTCGTTCACTTAACACGGTCGGAATGAAAGAGCGACACACATTTCCATAAAATGCTACGAAAAAAAATTGATGGGGATTGCACTGACATTCAATCTGAATCACTGTTCCATGATGTAGCTTATCGTGTTGTTATATATCTCACTAACAATATATTGACTGATTTATCTCATTACATTTAATCAATCAAACTAAGTATTCAATTGCAAAATATATAAAACTGTTCATCTGGAGATGGAGCCAGCCATTCCGATGTCAAATACATACGTTTAGCTTTATCTAATAGTTTTCCTCCTTCGGTCAGTATATATACCTCGTGCTTTGACCCTAATTGGTTGCTGCAGTGGCCACAAATCGAGAGCTTACATATCGATGATATCTTAGACGAGTCTGTAAAACCAAACATACGCATCACAGTAACGCATTACCTCAACCCATATATGTCCTTTTAATATATATTCTGAAACTGAAAAAAGAGTTCTCATTAATTTATCGGAAATGATTATTCTACCTTTCATCTACATTCATCTAGATTACGTTGTTTAATTTAATTCCAGATGCATCTTTATCTCTTGACTGGCATCACACGGATACTGTTTGCTATCGCCAGCGTGCGTGTGCAATGCACATCAAGCCCCGTGTAACTCACTCTAGTAATGCAGAGTTGCAATAAACCTAGAGAAGACATAAAAGCAGGTGCTGCAAATGAAACAGTGAAATAATGAACTATTTATATCTATTTGGGCCGACAAGACTCAACCTTTCATATTAAACAATCACAAGGATCGAAAGATGCTCTGGTTATTTCCTCAAAGGATCGATTATGTCCTACAGTTTTGGCAAAATAGAGAACCACCGCCATCTATTATACGTTTTCGAGTTTACAATAAGCATTTCGTAGCCTTTACGGACACTGATTGCTTGCCGCATCGAACGTATAGATAAGCATGTGAATCTTTCCCAAAGGCACACCCTACATCTCGTATAGCGTTTACAAAATGTTCCGAATTATAGGAAAAAAACAGCCATATATATATATATATATATATATATGTATATATATATGTATATATATATATATATTTATATATATAATATATATTTGCATATATAAATATATATATATATATATAAACATGTATATATATAAATTTATATATGTATATATATACCTATATATATATTTATATATATATATATATGTATATATGCATGTATTTATATACATACACATATGAACACATATACATATGTGCATATAAGCAACTGTAACTATATATACATGCATAATCATATATGAATACAAAAATATAAACATGTATTTACATATGTAAATGCATAAAAACATATAAAATAATATATATTTGCATGATTGTATATATATATAAATGAATATATATGTTTCGAAGTACACGTGAAGCCTGGGGGCTCGGCTATAGATCATGCAATGATGGATTTAGGGCGAGGGAAAAAATCATGCAGGTTGTTTGAATGAACTATACAGATATCGGCTTATCCCTAAAAGGATCGAAACAAGCATTGGCAACAGGCAGAGAGCCCTTTGAATGACGAAATGTTGCCAATGCTTCATTATACTCCGACACAAAGACAGAAATCTGAGAAGCCGCAGCTGCTTATAAAACTACATCTGGGCCTAGCCGCTGGAATTATCACACATGCGTGGGTGGGCTTGTACTGAATGCGTAAGAGAACAAAGCATGCAATATATATTCCGCTGTAGCCGAGATGTGCTATTCAGTATGTTTTATACTGGTTGTGGGTGGTTGAATTCATTCACAATATGGCTTTGACCGCGAATGCAAGCCGTTGTACTTTTTCCATATAGCATCAGGTTTTGTGTCTTTCCTGCGTTTTATGGAATTTTGCATTACTAAAGGCTCTTTACGTCAAAGCACGCTTACGATATTGATTGCTTTCGCTTTCAACAACACGGGGCTTCATGTGCCTGTAACATGCTCGCTGTTGGTTGCAAACAGTATCACAACAGGGCTTCAAATAAGCTAATGAAGCATCTGGAGAGAAAGCTAACTAGTTTGTGGCGACGGAATTAGATTGTCTGAGGAATTGTCGAGTAATGATATACGATTAATTAGTAAGGCATAATTAAATCAAATGTTTCAGTTTCTGAATATATAATGGTAAACATATAAAACAATGAGGTAGTGGAGCTATATAGCGTTATAGCGTTTTACACAGTCGTCAACAATAATATCAAATTGCAAGTAATTGATTCGTGATCACAACCGTGAGCCTGTGGCGCCATTATTCTGCTGAGATGTTGATAACGCAAGTCATCAGATTTGTCAATTTTATGTCGATAGTATCGCCGCTGTACTCACAGATCAATGTAATTAGTACAATTCACGCGTTAAAAACATTCAGGTAAGTGCTAAATAAATTTTCTTACATTGTGATGATTATATGGTAATTACACAATAAGGTTATCTCAGTTGAGCGCAGTAAATGCATGCATATTTAGCGTGCTGAAAATGTTATAACAGCTACGTATATGAGCACCAAGTTCTATAAATTCGTACGTGATGTACCCGAGTTTTAAAGGGAATATCCAAATGTGGCATTTGATATTTTTTTATTTATTTAAATTTACCTTGCTGATGCTCATCAAACGGATGTGAACAAAATCGTTCTAGCTGCCAAGGTATGAGCACCAACTGAAGTTGCTGAACTCAGCAGTTTTAGAAAACATCCGTCGGTATAACGTATAAAGGCATGTGGGTACGCAAATAAATGAACCATCCTCGGTCGGTTGGTGAAATACGCCTTCTTGTATCGACGTTACATTGGCGATTAGACCAACCTGTCTCTATCTGCATACTTACCCACAATTGTTTGAAATTATCTGCGTTATTGATTGCCATTATTATGTTATTGTTGAATCCACAATCAAAAGAAAGAAAGCGATGAGATTCCAACTGGAGCAGCAACTGTTAAACACACTATTGACGTGCTAATTAAAACTAATAAATGCAAACGAATTACATTATATAACTTAATGAACGATCCCATGTTCAATCAAAGCTACCTTTACACTGATGCTGTCAGAATGTGCTGACTATTCTAGACCGGTGGCTTACTCATAATACAGGCTTTAAAAGTCATTTGCATTGCTTGAATATCGAAGTGTGAAGGCCTGTATTTCACTGATGTGAATATCGTTGTATTTTCATATTCCAATTTCTTTTTGCCTGCGGCCCATTCAACATTTTGCAACAAATATCTTACCTGGCAATGGTAAGTATATCTCGTCTTATGGTCGCTTATCAGTGAATGATTGTAAGCAAACGTGTTTGATATCCCCTTTGGTTGTTGAATAAAGTTTTAACCATGGGAAAATAATTACATCTATCTCTGTTAGCAACTATATAAGGCACGTCATACAAGACGTAGAAAGCAACAAAGGTTCTTGTTTACGCTACAGCATTCTGCAGATCGTTTTTTCTGCAATAGAGCGTCTAAATCTCACCAACTGCTTTATATATTTTAAACCACTGCATTACCTGTTTCAATTCAGGCCAACCATGTGCTGTTATGCCCCTCGGTTTTTATCTGATATTGGGATGTCGACACTTTACAAGCCATTTAACCAAAGTAATGTGTAACTTCATAACTTGATATGAACTGCTACATACTTGCCTAAGTGGAGGTGCGTGGTATATTATTTCCAATATCTGCGTGTTTATATCCAACTGTACAATATCATTTGAATATTTCTTTTGTACTGCATAATTGATGTAGTTTTCTTGATCGCAAACAGTATTTATTAACTAGCTTAGTGCAATATTATTATAGCAAAACATGCCACTAAGGTCATAGATACATTAACGATAGCTTAACACCGTCGGCTGCATGGCGCTATGCAAATCGATTTCCTTGTGATCCATACAGGCTGGTACTTTTTTTAGAGCCATTAATATCTTTTCTGCTCAGCGTTCCTCGTACATTGGTTATCATTCATCGTTTAAAGCTGGGACCATGGAATTCTTACAATAATAATTAATAATTAAATGGTGAACTATCGCATGGCAGGCAAATGCATAATTTTAATGCATTTTTTACTGACCGATACATCATGTTTGTTCTGATGATACTAACAGAACATAACTTTTATGTGACCATAATCAGTTAAACTTAAAGTTAACTGGCTTATGCACTGTGTTATGCACTGTGTATAGGTACAATCACAATGTGAATGAATTTTGCTTGCAGCAACCTGATGACATTTCCGCTACAAGCAAAACATGTATGCAAAGTAATTGCGTCACTCACATAGATCATTGTCAGCCATCTGCATCTGCGGAAGGCTGTTTATCGAATGTGTTGAGAATGATTTCAACTCTGCACGTCAATCTTGCCTTGTAACATATGCATAAAGTTTGTTTATATTTATAAATAATTAAAGTCATCATATTGCTGTATTATATTCTTTCCTCATGCATATTGAAATCCACTGTGCACGGATTGCGCTTTTTTGTCAAAACATCGTTCTATCAATGACATTAATCAATACCCACCTGAGATAAACATATGTCATATAAATGAGTACATGCAAGATATTTATTCATGCCCTGTCATGATAATAGTTCAACACCTTGGGATGAATGATCGACAGAAAATCTTCGAGTGTCATTCGCTTCCATATGCTATCCGTATTCGTTTGAGTTGGCGACTCGATTTATGTATTGCTGTATATAACTATTGACAAAACCTATTTTCTTGCATATACCGACGTCCTCATACCTTGTCTGGTCTCTTATCGCGACGGGTCTACGGTGTAATACGACACCTTTGCACCATTTGGATCGAATGAAGCTAAAAGTTACAAATGCTTTGTCATGAGACCAATGTTATAACTACAATCAGCCGTCCATTCGATGCATGAGTTAGTGCAGCCACACAAGTCGCATGAGTTGCAAGAAAAAAACGTCAAAACAAACCATACTAACATTCCGACACAAACTGCATCGCGGAAGCTCTAGGCAGACCTAATGTGACGGCTATATCTCCATCTCATTTTGCATTAATAAGCAATAAGAATGCCCCATACGCTTAGTTACTCGGTATTGCTTTGGTAAAAAGGATGCTCTGTCAATATCAACATAGGCTTTTCCAATAATGTTATTTGGCACTGAAGACTACTAAGTCGTGTGCACATTCTAGATGTGGCATGTATATGTTGATGGCAATATTCGTCAGTCGTGGCTACCGTACAGTTAATCTTTTTTATTGCCACGTACGACCAGTTAGAGATAAGCTAAACGTAAATTTTTTGCAAACCTGTCAAATACTAATATCTGATTTTAGCTGTTTGAATATATATTGTATACTAAATTATATGTGGCAGCGGACGAAGTATGGAAAATAAATTAAGATATCATTTGTGATCAATGTCTCCTATTCGTCCCGAGATATATGCGATAAATCGACAAAGACCCTAATGTGTGTGATTGTTTGTTTTAACTAGGAGTTATCTTTAACAAAGAATAGCGGCGGTCTGTTGTTGATGCCAATTAAGTTTTATCAATGTGAAAGGTCGAGTATTGTCTTCCTAAGCCTATCATATTGGATATTTTTATTGTGATATTGTAATCTGATCCATTGACAACATAGTGCTAATGCAATTATCAACAGCATCACTCGGCTCTTCGTTTTTATAGGATACAATTGGCCTACAAGCACTTCTTATTTAGGTGTTTATCATCCGAATCAATTTCAGTTACATCTGCATGGAATAATGACTTTGAAAACCTCGAGGTGACGTATGGTATAAGTAGGTTTTGTAGGCATAATACTGTCATCATGTTATTATGTATCATTGGAAGCATCCTGTATTCAATATGTCAGCAAATGTAAGGGCCATATCTGCGACGGACCACATTGGCCAGTATTTCGCCCATATGAGAGGCCTGGCCAATTAATCACCGACAAGCCCTAGGATAATCGCTTGCTTTTTCAATCGGTTTCATCGTTATCTACGTTTTGCCCCCATTTGTCCGAGAAGGTAACATCTTAATCAGGTCACATTTATCTCTTTACATTTGTAATCGCTATATAAGCCATTACAGCTGGTGTGCCGTTAAGCCAAAAACTCCCACGTTTAATATATTCGAAGTTGAACTTTTTACATAGGAAGCAAAGGTTGGATATTTTGCACTTCTTGTGACGAACCCGTCTTACCGTGAACCCTTTAATTCACTGTCTATTATTATTACACAAGTAAACCTGGTACAATATTAATCGTCAATAAAGCAACGGTGCAAATGTGGACCAAATTAAGTGCATAGTCGAAAACCTTATTGCTTCACACTGATGTGTTCTGCTTAAAACGGCTACATGGTTGATGAATAGCTAAGGACCGCCACGTTAGGACCTTCAAGGACGCAAGCATATCCTACCATAACCATTAAAAACAAGGTAAAGTGCCTGGTTGTTCAATTAATTGGCTGACACCAGTGTAATTGGCTAATTAATATTCAGCTCAAGGATATTTTGCTAACTATGGTTTGTGCGTAACAATCACGAATAATTGAAACAGCATGCAATGAATAGTATGGCCTTAATGTTTTTGAATTCTGTATCAAGCAATATATCAAATTGGATTATTAAATACAAAACCGAAGAACCTGATGTGCGACCTCTATAAGAATGTGCTCACTCTAAAAAGCTATTACTTGCAGATAATCAAAACATTTAAATGGACTTTTGATAAGGATAATAGAGCATTAAGAATATCAAACGAACTGTATAATTGAGCCAGTATCTAATCTTATTTTGTTCAAAATTGGTACCAAAGTAGCAATCGCAAATTACGCTGGGCACTCTGTCGTATGTATCAATATTCTACAACATTGATAACGACAGCATCAAATGCGGACAAATTAAACTGAATTATTTTGAAATCATTATTGATCTAAATATGATTATCATGCTCTGATACATAAAGGTCTGCATTCCTTACAGAATATTAACATCCGTTCACGTCTCCGGATCTCCTAATTGCTGGTAGCAAATGCACAAGAAGATCGGGAATACAAATCACCGATCATGTTTTAATAGCGATGAAGTGAACATTGTCTTGATAAGCAGCCACTTGTAACATATCAGTCTTGATCTGACTGCAAATTGTGTAATAAACGATGCCTTATGCCGTTTAAATTACCGCCTTGTCGCTGATGTGTCCTAGAAATACTTCGGCCAATTATAGAGTCACTGTAGAGACTTTACAACCATTGCAATGAAATATAAGTGTAACTTTAAACAAAAACTGTTGCGCTTCTCGGATACCTATTGCAGCTACACCCCATGTTATGTGATATAAAATAATATGAACAATTATTACTATAACATTATTAATAACAAAATTTGTTTCGTATAGCAACCACGAACAAGCATAAAACAAATCACAAATACGCACAAAGAACACTACTATAAACATCTAATAACTTTCCCTACCACGTATGAGGTAAATGGTACTCGTTATCTGACAGAACCGTTCAAGTTGTTGGCACGGCTCTCTAAGCTCGCTCGCCGGGCTACAAAACCCGCGCATTTTGGACAATTCGTCCTCTAGGGATTTTTCGGGTTCTGATCAGGAAGCGGTGGTGACCCTCGGTGTTCAAAATCAAACATACGTGGGAAATGGACTTTCATGTGAAAATGGCGGTAGGGAATCGGCATTATGATGTATACATACGACGCAGCATAGATGACGTTACGACTGGTCGAATACAAATAATCTTGCTTGGTGCAAACGGACTTCAAACTAAGTGTTAGGCGAGTGGCCCAGGCGTTAAATCTCCCTAAGCCCGGTAAACTGCATCCTCGCACAAAACTGAAAATATTACAACGCAACTACTCCATAGCAATTCCGAGATACATAATCATAGGAAATTATGATTTGTTGTAATTAACTCAATTATTGAAATATATAATGCACTATAGGAGAACAACAAATGAGTCATACAGATCGGGCATCTTTGCGCATTGAAATCACTATCCTTAGCGATCAAGCCCGATCATATAGGTTTCCATCCCAATGGTAAGATACACATTTCAGACTAAATGCGCCGGCGCCACATCGTCATTAGTGTAGATTTCCTGTAAAACCATAGGTCAGTTCTGGGCCATTCCACATCAGTATTTTGTTCAAAATCGGTTCCAAAGTAGCAATCGCAAATTACGCTGGGCCCTCTGTCGTATGTACCAATATTCTACAACATTGATAACGACAGCATCAAATGCGGACAAATTAAACTGAATTATTTTGCAATCATTATTGATCAAAATATGATTATCATGCTCTGATGCATAAAGGTCTGCATTCCTTACAGAATATAAATATCCGTTCACGTCTCCGAATCTCCATAATTGCTGGTAGCAAATGCACAAGAAGATCGGGAATACAAATCACCGATCATGTTTTAATAGCGATAAAGTGAACATTGTCTTGATGAATATCAAATTTGCTTATCGATAAGCAGCCACTTGTAACATATAAATCTTGATCTGACTGCAAATTGTGTAATAAACGATGCCTTATGCCGTTTAAATTACCGCCTTGTCGCAGATGTGTCCTAGAAATACTTCGGCGAATTGTAGAGTCACTGTAGAGACGTTACAACCATTGCAATGAAATATAAGTGTAACTTTAAACAAAAACTGTTGCGCTTCTCTGATACTTATTGCAGCAGCACCCTATGTTATGTGATATAAAATAATATGAATAATTATTACTATAACATTAATAATAGCAAAATTTGTTTCGTTCAATTCGTCCTCTAGGGATTTTTCGGGTTCTGATCAGGAAGCGGTGGTGACCCTCTGTGTTTAAAATCAAACATAAGTGGGAAATGGACTTTCATGTGAAAATGGCGGTAGGGAATCGGCATTATGATGTATACATACGACGCAGCATAGATGACGTTACGACTGGTCAAATACAAATAATCTTGCTTGGTGCAAACGAACTTCAAACTAAGTCTCAGGCGAGTGGCCCAGGCGTTGAATCTCCCTATACCCGGTGAACTGCATCCTCGCACAAAACTGAAAATATTACAACGCAACTACTCCATAGCAATTCCGAGATACATAATCATAGGAAATTATGATTTGTTGTAATTGTCTCAATTATTAAAATAAATAATGCACTATTGGAGAACAACAAATTAGTCATACATATCGGGCAACTTTGCGCATTAAAATCACTATCCTTAGCGATTAAGCCCGATCAAATAGGTTTCCATCCCAATGGTAATCTACAAATTTTAGACTAAATGCGCCGGCGCCACTTCGTCATTAGTGTAGATTTCCTGTAAAACCATAGGTCAGTTGGGGCCATTCCACATCAGAATAATGTCGTTATTGCTTCGCTTAGCCGCTATCAATGAAGGACAAATCTGTAAAATCCGTCAGCGTACACTAACTAGATCAGTCGTATAAATCATTGGCTAATTTCTGGTGATTATATTTAACGCCATACAACGTTCAATTAATACAAATCATTCATTCTATGGCAAACACAAACAAAGACGAAACGTGCATGTGATTTAATAGCCAATATGCTATGAGATAGTTCCGTATGGTGTCTGCCGTGTAATCGTGAAATTATAATCCTCAATTGCTCGTGTAGTCGAGATTAGTTGCATCTGCCTGTCATGCAACGCCAGAAATCATAAAATGTTTTAATCCATATTCAATTTATCCAAACTGCTCACTGCACAAATCCCCTGCCTGCTGGAAACACTTTTTTCAAAATATATGCTATCACTTACTGTCACAGCTAAGAGCCCTCCAAGCCCTGAACTTCAACTTGTCAGGTTGTCTGTGCCCGTCACGTTTTGACTGATGACGTAACGCGTTCTCCCATGAATTACATATTATGTTATGATACCCACCATCACAACTTTTGTCACTACTTACGTTATCTTTATAAGGCCATTTTATGACGAACACAAGAGTAGCTTGACAGCTACTGGACAGTGTACCCAACGATTGCTTCTTATGTTTTTCGACGTTTATTACCAGTCCTGCTACATTGCTACGCAAATATCGCCTTTAGGAGAAATAGCTATGTTCAATAAATTGAGTACTTGTCAAGATCTAGTGCTTATTTGGTCGCGTTTGAATGAACTTGGTTCTCCTTTCCGCATCAATCAGCTAAAGGTTTCTATATCACTGTACATCTTGAGTTGATACTGTAAGCATGTGTATTAAATACACACAGTGTTACCGTGAAGCTTATAGGGTAGTTATATTGCTGGTAGACTCCCATTGTATTTGCATGAAATGAATATAATCGACTACAGCAGTAAATATATTAAATCAGTTATCTCATCACACTATAAAACTAAACAACCCTTGCAACCACCCACCAATATCTCTGAAGTTGGTTCAGTAACAAGAGCCGTACATTGGCTAATCATGCATTCGGAAGCATAACGTCAATAACGGTGTACCATTTGTCATCTCCGCATGTAGATATATGTAAGTTGCTTACCTTAATCCTCACAGCATATGAGTAAATCTTGGTAATCATGGGGCTAATGTCACTTCACTGATAACCATATTAACTGACACCTGGAAAAACAACCAATCGCGTATGAGCAACCAACGTTATGGGTATGTATGAAACCGCTCTCGCAACTTGAAAAAACTTTTTGTGTAAAGCGCGATACATCAAGACCTTTAATGCAATAGCAAACTCCGTAATGAATAGCACACCTCGATAACAGCGTTATATTTAAGGCATGCATTGTTGTCTTACGCCTTCAGAAGAAGCCCCCGCAGGCATGCGCTGTAACTGCTACGGCTAGGCACAGGGATAGTTTTTGAAGAAGATTCGGCTTCTCAGATTCCTGTCTTTTGTGTCGGAGAAGAATAAAATGTTGTCTCCATTGCTTCATTCATAGCGTCATGTGTCCTTTTCCCATCGAAGCCACGATATTGTGGCTCACGCCAAAGTTGATATGGCAGCCATATGATATAAATTATCGAGGAAAAAAAACATACGAAGTTCAGGTGCAGATTAAAATGTAACGGCTGTGTTCACGAAAGGTTCGCTCCAGGAACGTCTTTCTAACATTACCAGGAGACAATAAATAATGTCAACGTTGTTTGGTGCAAGTATTACTCCACAGGTGCAATATGTGAAACGATTGGCAGCAAAAGGAGCTCATATGGCAGGATCTTTTCTGAATGCGTTTCCAGGGCATTTTGTTGTACCCTATAGCGGAATCATAGCGTTTTACTTCATAGCGTTTGTCTTGTGAACACTTTATGTCATATATGAGTTGGTGGGATATGTGACCACATTGTCAGTTTGTCTGCTCATGAACTAGGTGGCAAAATGAGATATAAATATCACAAATTCTGAGGCTCAGATGTAAAACAGAAATTATTGAATATAACTTGTTTTGACGCTAAGCTATGATTAAAGGCAACCGCGTGTAATTAAAAGACATCTGGCGCCAATTGCTGTCCTTACCGCCACACCAATTGTTCTGCACACACAAGACCCCGTCAACATCCACGCAATATGCCATCATAAAAGTCGATTTTCGATTATATCGTCAATCACAGCCGTAACAATGCTGAAACCGTCATGATGTGCTGACAAAATTTCCAAGGCAAATGCACAGACTGAATACAAAAGGTGATATGCATTGAAGTGTATTAAAGGCATGTTCTTGACAAATAGGTAAAGTGCATTGCAATATGGGTGTGCAGCTTGCTACAATAAATTGGCAATGACTTTTCAAAGTAATGAAATACGCATCAATCAGTCGTGAACAAATGCGATCTAATTTAATGACGGTGGTACCGTATGCACATAGTATTTCGCATGTTAATTTGTCCAATATAGAGGGATGAATTGCCTGTGCGGAACTGGATTAACGCTCGCTTCATTAAGCCCTGTACAAAAAAGCAATTTGGCTTATGGTGTAGTTCCAGCGGCAGGCAGGGTATTTGTGTCGTGAGCAGTTTGGATAAATGGTATATGGATTATAACATATTATGATTACTGACCATGCATGACAGGTAGATGCAACCAATCTAGACCACACGAGCCATTGAAGACATGTCAAATTGCGCGATTAACTGGCAGACACCATACGGAATTATCTCAGAGGTCAAGTATACAATTTTACCTACTCAAATGTGCGCCAATAAAAAGCACTAAAACTTAAATGTCGCATTATTGTTGTTTTATACGTTCATAAACCCTCGCTTTGACAAGTATTACAAAATGTAGTTAAAACGTAACAGTTATTGTCTTTGTTGTCCTGATGATGAATGTGGGGGAACCATATGCAGTGATGTGCAAACAGTGTCTTGATCAAGCATTTAGCATTATAGCAACCTCTATGCATTAACGATTTTTGTGCCTCTATGTATGATAATATTTGGGCAAATGCATGTTACGTAGTAACCACCTGCCAGTTTGCTGTCAGTTGCACCTTTTACTGGTGAATTAGTTCGCCTCACATTCATATGTGTTTGAGGCATACCATTATCCTCGTCCTATGAGAGTGATGCCAGTTGATGAAAACAGATGCTCACATTGGAGAGTCTGGCAAATATAGGTGTCTATATAAACACGCATGTGCATTACACAATGAGTATTCGTGAGAACAATTCGGCTCGAATATATATAAATTCAGTTCCTGCAAAATGTGCCGCTGTAACCGGCGCATACTAAACCACGTGATTCCCTTGTATCTGTTATATATGTAGCATGTGTTTTATATGCCGGTGTCACTGTAGTATTCAGTTAACCAGTTTAGGACTAACTGTATGAAAAAAATTATTTCGATTTTCCGTTTCGTGATGAATTAAGAAGGCAACATATTCAAATATCCCTAGTTATAATGGTTTTTACGCACGTTCTATAAACATTTAGATTCCCAACCTTGAAAAACTTTTTCCTGTTATTAACTTGTGACTATTGCTCACGTGGCCAAGAGTTACCGAACATCTTGTACATATATGTTTTTTTTAACATAAAATTTTGGTTGATGAAATGCTACGACGGGGAACGTTTCATAAATGATAGATCATGATATATGATCATTAATTACCTTTTTTCAATTATCTACTGCCACAGACACTCTCTGCGATTTGCGTGAGGAAGTGAATGCCCTCGCCATCTATTCTACCGCTAAAAAATGGGATATTCCCTAACAAGCTACGCCGTGCGTTGCAAATGTGTTCCTTTGCATAGCCTTTAATTACAACTCCCTCAAGTTAACAGACGTTAATATACGAAACCATTTTGCGATGGCTTGAGGGCCATTTTACCATTCCATCGCTTCGCTTGCGTCTAGGCCCCTTGTGTTTTGTATGACTAATGCAGTTATTTAAGAAAAATAGTTCATTAGACGGTGATATATATCCTTGGGGATGTCTTCATACAACTCGTTTGAATCGATGTTTTCACCATGCTGTTAATCCAGGGTGTATCCAGCAATATGGCAGTGAAACCATACCAACAAATCACAGCCCCACTGTGTTAACAGAGATGCATAGTGCTAAGCTTATCCACGCAAAGAGGTCAAAGAGGTAACAAATGCCCTTGACAATGTATTCCGAAGAGAATGGCGGCAATGACCCAAACTGTTGATCGCTGAAATTACCCAAACAGTTGCACGTCGAATGTGGGTGCCGTGGACGAATGTGGGTGCCGTGAGTCTGCGCATTTCAGCAGAGTGACTCTATGGGTATAAGTTTGCGTAGGAATTGCGATTTTTCACTTGGGAACGGTCAAGATGATGTAAATTTCCGACTTCTAGCAGTGGTCCTTGCACTGAACAATAGTGTTGCTTGGTTGACTTGTGAAAAGCTTGAAGAAGCCGTTGAAGCATACCCGTTGCCCCAAATCATCTGTGGTTCGATGACTTTGTCAGGCTCACGAAAAGAACACGCCTTACCCGGTGCAAACGTTCGCTTGAATTACCATATAGGCGATTTGTTGGATGACTGCCACCTTGTCTCGGACCCTATATTGTCCATAAAGTTTTATCAGTAATGAATCTCTGTTACCAATCTTGATTAACCTGTGATATATTTTTCGACGGAAGTCCCTTCGTTTTGTCGGGGAAGAAAGGCTGCTTATTGTCCCACTTGACGCCAAGCTGGCGCAATCTGGTGTTCTCACCTAGCCTGCAGTACTGCAGCATTCCTCCGGTTGCACTCTGGTCAGATCATTGCCTATTTTCCTGACAGTGTATCATGGCTGTGTCTAGCTAGTCTGTGGGCTTGTGAGCTCTCAGTATCGCAATCAATGTTGCACGCTTCACAGCTGTCCCACTTAGCGTTACAGGGGTTAAGTATGTAGTCTACACCGGCATTTACTTGGCCTGATTCTGGCGCTAGTGAGCACTCCACCATCGCCATTGTCAAAGCTTGGCTTGTGGAATGTCAGTTGTTTGGCGGCAAAATGCTGGTTGGAAAATCCATTGCATAGCTCGTGAGCGCAAGCAGTCCTGCATAAACTTTCTGTGGATCTTCTTATCACGGCTTTGCACTCGCTATGTATTTGTTTAAATGTGAATCACGTCGTTGTACGTAATTGTAACAACGAATAAGCAAGCCACTTGGGGTCTAACATGGAGCTTTATGTGACTGTGTTTACTCTACAACGCATAGAAATTAACCCGTTCCTTTCTTTGACTGAATTAATAATAGGCTCCACAAAAGTCTGAATGCAGGAACAGCAGGCGTTATGATCGTTAATCGTTGACGAATATGGATGTGAAATTTAACTTTGTCATCAACTTTTATGTATTGATTCTAACGTAGTATGATTATCTCTTTGGCGTTATCAACCCTGTTGAGCTCTATTCAATGTACTTATCAATTCAAAATAGGTTGTCTTAAATTTTATCCCTTACTAAACTCGGCAAAATATATCCCCTAATCTAATTGTATTAACAAAATACATACAGCAAAGTGGCCTAATAATTGCTTCGCAATCTTTCCACTATTCACTATTTTAACGTCATGCGGTTAAACAAATGTTAGTAATGCACATATAATTGCTCAACTTCCTGGAAGTGAGTGAGGTCATCAGCAAATTACGCGGATTGCACACATTCTTGGTGGCTGTGTCGCATATTCTATATATCAATGTAATATATACATTATACTAAACAACTCCTCGCTAGTGTGGGCCAAGCGACCCTATTTTTTCGTCATTAACTTTATTCCACCTGTAGTGCCTTCAAGAACTCAATAGGCAGGCTTACTGGTGGCGCATTCAGGGCACTAGTGTAATCTTATTACACTTAAAGGTCAAATACAATGATTTTTTTTATTCCATTTTTCCAAAGTTCCATGTTTTAAAAGGGTATCGTAACCAAAATAAGATGACTGCGAGCTTTTTTTCTTTATGAAAAATTATTTTTAAATGTACATTTTCCACGTGGAATCTGAAAAGACACCACTCGGTAAAATTCGTAAATTTCCGGACAGGGACGTCATTCAGGTCGTTTTTCCAAAAGACAGCAAAATACTCCGCATATGGGTGTCGAAAGTCAAATGTAAACACTCAAGACCTACCCTTACGTCGTGTTACGACAGTTCTATGTTCTGATCATTTCGAGAATGGTGCTTATGAGACTGACCCCGAGCTGCTCAAAAGCCTAAGATTTCGTAAGAAACCTAGGCTCCGAAAATAAGCTATACCGACTCTCTTTAGCCATGTTGGAGTCGACCCTGATGGTCCTATAAAGACTTCGAAGGTTCTAGACATGCAACTTGTTTAGGTATAAAAGTTACAATTTATGACCAGTACATGATGGATTCGTTACTGTATATTGTACTGTCAATTGCCTGTTAATTTCTTTCAGTGCAACCAAAGTTAAAAAAGTCAAATGCTATGGTCTGAAGCTTACTTTGAAATCGATGTCTGAGAATGGCTTGACCGTTGAATCCATCACTACTGACAGACATTAGGGAGTGAAAAAGACATGAGGGAAGAGCAACCTACAGTCCAACACTGGGTTGATGTGTGGCATGTTGCCAATGGCTAGTTTCTTGGTGTGACTTAAGCCGACACAACACTCCGTTGTACAATTTAAAGAATATCATGTTAGCATACCAAATTTATATTGTTAGCATTATTTTATTTAGTGTTAGTCACTTATTTGTAAATGAAGGGATCAAGAAGAAAAATACTGGCCAAATGGAACAGAGAAGACTGCAACATCCTGAGTGAGTGGGCCAGAAGCATTTTCCAATCATGTTTACTGGTGTGCTGCCTCAAGCGATGGAGATGCGGATCTGGTCAGAGCTAAGTGCTCTCTGCTCACTAGGCATGTTGTCAATGAGCACGTGGGGCATGGGGAGCTGTACCAAAAATGTGAGCATGCACTACTAGATGACAGGAAGTGGATACTGAAGGGTCGGTATTAGTTTTGAATATATAAGTTTCTATAGAAATATTTACTTCAGTGGCAGTGTTATTAAATGAGTCAAAATGGTGAAATCCATGCCTCTACCAAACAAATGTAATCTGTATTGATATATGTGTGAACCATAAATAGGATCGAAGCCACAAAAAGATTTGGAATTGATACTCTCCAGCAAGCATCTCCGAAACGACATTGGCAGGCTTTCCCCATCAGAGCAGACATCACGCCTAGAATCATATCACAAATTGGTCATATTTGTCGCACCATAGAGTGTCCACTATCCCTATGCCCACCATGGGGGACAGGTAATACCAATCAAATAACGTATTTTGAAATTCGGTTGTGTATATTTGAATTGGGGTTGTATGGAAGTTAAGTACATTTGTGCATAGTGACAGCTGTAATGTTCTTTGTAGAATTATGTGCTCAAGTTCAATTTCTTACTTAGCAATATGTTATCAACCTGCTATATATATATCCAGATTGCTCCTAACAGTTATTCACTTCAACGAAAACTCGAAACAGAGCTCAAGTTATCACTGAAGGGAAGTCAGTTCCAATGGAGAATGTCTTACCCCAAAGCCAGACAGGGTGACCCAGTTGTCAAGCCTGTTAAAGTACCAATTTTCTTTTGGTGTGTACATGCCTTTAATCTAAAATGAAACACATGTTAATTTGACATTTATTACCCGAAACCTAAATAAGTTTCATATGCACAAACATTGTTACCCAGTTCAATATAGGCATATAAATAACTAACTTATTATATGACTATCATAAAATATGAATAACATTGATTTGCTTCAGATATGTACATCAGTTCATTGCTGAGGTGCTTGATCTCAGGCAAAAATACCCAAGCTACAGACTTGCTGAGATCCTTGCTGAGGACAGGATGTCCCACCACCTATGGCCTCCCAGTACGAGAAACCTGAAAAGGATCTTTTCGTAGGTACTTACAGATGTCGATTCAACCTGACCAAGAAATCGTCCGTTCCATTGTAGATAACCCAGCATGTGCCATATCCAGAATGCAAGCTAGCGGTAGGCTAGATACCTGAATAATCCTGAAGCAATATGCCAATTAGTTGTCTATGGTTTTGAAATAAGTTGTATAGTTAAAAAAAACAATTGTCATTTGTCAACCATTCCCTCACTACTTGGTATTTTATTGTAAGCTCTGCCTCTGGATTTCATGTTGCTGGTATTATTAATTCTTGGCTATGTGAAAATATATTGTAGTTTATCAATATGAACACTGAATATTTTTACACAGCGGGATTGATGTTCCCTTAGCAATAAATATGATTGTTCAACCTCAAACCCGTCCTTTTCGGTAGCAATACGAGCTAACTTTCTCATTGTAGAGACCTCATCTCAAACAGGTCCATCAATTTGAATAGATTCAAATTTGGACGCTTCCAGCACATTTTGATTCAGGCAGTTTGCCTGGAATCTTGGACGCTTGGTGATGCATGTCCAGTCCTCCGTTATAGCCATCACTCTCTCCAAACTTCTGCAGCACATTCTGTCCATTGGGATGTAGTGATGGCAGCTACACCTAAGTTAGAGAAACAATTAAAGAGTCATTGTAAATTTATATTTGTGGTACAATGAAATGAATGTAAAAGGAAAATACTTTATATACTGCATGCAAACATCTGTCCATAATATTTATGTGCTGAGGGTACAATGACAAAGCTACATTCACTAGCCAAATACTATTTGTTTGTAGTAGTAGTTCTGTCTGTCAACATCTATCCTCAACTTACAGAATGTGTAAATATATTGGGTAACTGATACTAACGGTTATTTTTTACCAGTTAACATAGTTCAATAAAGCTTGGGAAGGGTATTCTAAAACTCCACCGTTCGTCAAAATCTTTTGTGGATTTTTCATCTGAATCAGACCCTTGAGTTAGAGCCCCCGGTGTCATTTCGAAGTGTGTGACTTGGATGATTCAACTCCCGCCCATATTGGCTCAAATAAATAGTCATGGACATAATTTGCCCCAATGTTATGCTATATAGGGCCTCGTAATCTTCATCAGAAGACGACATGACTTCATGTAAATACGGCGTTATCTTCAAATCCAAATAATCTCTTTTCGCTTGGATCGCTCGCTCGCTGTCAATTATCTTGGAGGCCGCGCAGGAGGTATGACGTCACTCAGTTTGCCCCTAGCGGCCAAACCGAGGCAAAATGGCATCGAGAAGATGGCTCGTATTTTCTTCCGAGTGGAACCTTATCTGTTGATTTTTAGTACTAATGCATGCCGGTGCAATGAATTATTGATCCCCGTTGGTTAATGAGTTATTAATCTCCATTTTGAAACACAAATAATAAAGAATTCGTTGTATGTGACCTGTAAGCATACGACTCTAAAAATAAAACTGTTTAAGTGGCTTCATGAATACCTGGTGCAGGTGAAGTAGCGAATATTATTGTGGACTGAGGCGCGATGCAATGATATTATTTATGAATCGATGACAATAGAATATGCATATGCATGTAATTGATTAAAAAGACACACGTGTTTGCTTCCTAAATATATGCTTCACGAAAACTACGCTCAGAGATGCAGAGGATGTTTTGTGGCGCCATGTATGTAGCGCAGTCCGAGCGCTTGGGTAATCCATACAATATTCAGATCACAGGCTTAGTTCAGCCATAATATGTATTCAGATCCAGCGCTCTTTTAGTTGCGTAAAACGCCAGAAAGGCATTTTACCTGAATTAACCGCGTTTTCCTCTGCAAATATATGCACTACATAACGATACTGTACCTGTAAGAGAATATCGATACGGGTAGAATTGACAATGGCGTAAAATTTCCACAATGTAGCTCATCGTGCAGTTATATATTCTAGTAGATTCATCCAATTACAGTTGGATTCAATGCATATAATCGAAAACAACAAACATGAATATATGGGACTAATCACATTCAATCGATCAAACTAGGGACTTACTCGCACAATGCATAAAAAATACAACTATGGATGGAGCCAACAACTTCCATGTCAAATGCATATGTATATTGCGTATCAAATAGTAAATGACACTTCTTCTTATGGCAGAATATGCACCTCTATCTTAGCACACTAATTGATTACTTATATCTCGATGGCATATAAAAGTGTGTGTAAAACCAAGCATACGCAACACAATAACTCCACTCCGCAATCCTGATATGTATTTTCCTGTCACCTCTTGAACTGAAATATGAGTTTTAATATTATCTAGCTAATTTAATGCGAACCGTTATTGGTACAATTCATGAACCACAGCATTATTTAAATTACTGCCATATGCTTGATTATCTGTTGCCTAGCATCATAGTGATACTGTTTACGAGCATAAGCAAACCCTTTCAAGTATGTATATTTCATCATATGTAAATATATAAATATAGGCAATATATGTATATATCTTAATATGTTAGTATATATATATATATACACGTATATATATATATATATATATATATATATATATATATATATATGTACAAATATATATATAAATATATATATATATTTTATAGGTAGATATATATATATATTTATATATATAAACATATATAATATATTTTTTATATACATGTATATATATATATATATATGTAAATATGCATATACATTTGTATAAATGTATATATAGCACATGCATATAAATCAATATATATATATATATATATGGGTATATATATGTATATATATATATATAAATTTGTAAACATACCATTGAACATATGTTTATATCACTCTTTGTCGTTAACCCATATGGTACCTCTCTTTGCCGAATCTGCATGACGCATTGCCTGCAACTTGCATTGTTGCCTACGACTATGCAAAAGCTACCAATGCAGGTTGTTAGATCAAACTAGCATTGGCTTTTGTTCCAAAATAATTGAGGCTAAGATGGTTTGGATGACAGCCGTTGCAATTACCGCACATGCGTGCGCCGGCTTGCGCTGAACGCAAATGAGAACAATGCATGCAATATATACTCGCTGTAACCGAGGTGAGCTCTTCAGTGCGGAGTTTGCGGGTTTAATTATTTTGTCGTGGGTGGTTGATTTCTTTCACGTAATAATTCTGACAGCGAATGACCCAATAACCGTTTGCACTGTTCCATACAACATCTGGTTATGTGTCCTCCCTAAGTTTGATACAACGTTGCATTACTAGATACTCCTAACTTCAAAGAACGCTTACGTTATTGATTGCGTCAAAAACACAGGGCTTGATGTGCCACGCTCACCTTTCCTGACCCGATATATCTCTATAACATTTGTCCCAAAGTTACATTTAGTATATCCATACCTATTTAAGCAAATGAAATCTGTATTCATCCACAAAATCAAGATCATCCACATTTGTGTAAACTAAAGTGTAATAATACTCTCTATTCGGTATCCATCACCAGGCTACCTTTCCGATAATATATTGAGAAGCGAAAAAACCTTTGTTGAATAAAATATACGTTATCCCAATGAACATGCTCTCCTCGAGTTCTATGAGAACGAGTCAACGTTCATTTGCATGCTCTAGACCAAATTCAAGATCTTGCATTATCTTCTTACTCGCTGCCCTTTAAAAAGATGAAAGTGCTCCAGCAAAATGGGTTTCCACGACAACAGCCCCGTAATGACCTAAGCCGATGTCATTTACCGTACGTTATAGCTGGTGGAAAGTGTTACGAAGCCCAATGAGAGAGGGCTTTAGGGATGTTATTTAACTATGCAATGTTATGTTATTCCAGATCAATAACTTAATAGGTGGTATGAACATTGTACATGACTCACCGGAGTAATACGTGCAATGCATAGCTAGCTTCAATATCAATTGTATAGGAAACGCTCTGCTCAACAGATCGCAAACAACAAATATTTGGAGCCGATACGCACCATAATTGGTCAAGCCAGGCATTACTTACAATTAAGCGTGAAGAAGATTAAATACAAATTTGTCTGCATGAATCCTTAGGTTACTACATAAAGTATGAACTGCAAAGTAAAAGCAAAGCAAAAAATCTCATGACAATTTGTTAGCATGGACTTGCATACATCCAGGCATATCTACTGATGTGAATAAGGTAATATAAGGTTTCATTTTGAAGCGCACGGAAGTTATGTAAGACATATATATCCAAAGTTACGATTTGAGCAGAGAAAATGGCCATGCCTAAAGCCCGCATGGTTTTCAATCCTATCCAATTATTAATGCAAGCAAGTGGAAACATTGGCTAATTGAACATCAAGCCCGATTTATTCACTACTGAGAACTAATTTTTGCGAGTGCGAGTGGTATATATTCCAGTTTCAGTTGGCTCTGCTAAGTACCATGCATGAGATACTGTTTTTAAATTTGGAGAGCGCATTCGACCTTTTAAGCACATTAGTAGTTATTAACGGAACAGATGCAGCCACCTGCACGATGCATCAAGTGCAGTAACTGACATGAAATGAGCATTTATTTGTACCCCGACATGATTGATAATCATGGCAATATTACACATGTACAAAAAGCTGCCTAAAAGGTTCCGATCTATCGCGATGTTTATCACATAGGTTTGCATTTCGCAGGCAATGGATATGTACAGCTTAGAGGAATTTTGGGTTCCTGGTTATGTGTATTTCGCGTACGAAATCCCTATGGTCCATCAATCATTACCGTTGGTTATAATAAGCTTTCATGGACCACCACCCTATTGTCCATCTTCAATTGATTACATGTGGAATGCTTGGGGTATGCTTAGGACATATGCGACTTCATTTTGAAACAAAGGCATTGATTCACGACTCATATTATAACTCGTTGGACACAAAGATTCCAAAATATGTTAATTTGTAATATGTTGCCCTTAGCAGGGCTATGGTCTCAACATTGAATTGTCTCTATTGAACGAAAACAACGGCATATGAGAACATCTAAGACAAATCGTTTACTTTGTTCCTCACAATTTATAAATCGTAACTACCATCATAAAACTTGGTCAGATGGTGGTCGTATAGACCACTCGTTCTCATGGTATAGAAAATCCCTGTTGTTGATAGCTGTAAAGCGTCACATGATGGTAGCCTATACAAGCGATACCCAATTGATGAAGTTATGGGCATTTTTATGCACCGCCATGACCCGACCATTATCCAGTAGTGTGTAAATAAATTCACTTTCCAATAATTACAATACGATATTGATATATTACGTGATCTTATTTGACACCGCATCCGCTTATAGGCGATTGGCATGAATCTCAGCATTGATTTATAAGAGATTTTTCACCCGTTTGATTTAACGCAAGGAGAGAGTGATCGAGTTGTTTTCGGAGTTTCTTTAGGCGAAACATTCAATGACTGACAACAGCCGTATCACGCCACAATATTTTCTTGCGTTTACCATGTAATTTTAAATTCAAACAGTGAATGACGTCGGCTTGAATAAATTAGAAAGTTAGGTGGATGCTCCCATAGAAACCTGTCGCCCGGAAATTGTCGCCATGTAGTCAAACAGCAGGTGATGTATAATTGCACCTTCTTTCATAACCCATGATTAAATCATACGACGAGGATTGGTCCAGGTATCCCTAAAACGAACGACAGATCAACTAACAAGTACAGAAGCACTTGCCCGAAAATAAATTAATGTTTTAAGTTGAAATACAGGTGCTCTTGACAAGGAATGAGACTAAAAATCAAACACTTTATGTCGAAGCATCTGATATGGATAACCAAAATACGCAAGTCCGACATGAAATTGATGTATCAAAACATTGTACAAAAATGCCTACTCTATTAAAATTGCATTTTGACTTGATCAACCATACACTATTATTTAGGTTATCCTGCGCTTTTAATTGAGATTGATATACTTGATTTAGCATGGTCCAGCGAGTGGATGGATCAATTTGATGTGTTTTGATGTTTTGCGAACAGTGGAATTGGAATGTATTATTAGAAGGCCAAAAAACGTAAGTCTAAGCACTTTTTGAATTATATTGCTGCTTTACAGCCACCTTCATTGATCCACTTCTCCGCGCTGCCGTTGAATGGATGGTGCTTGCTAAAACCAGGCATATCATATATTGACTTTAGATGGTTGAAGTGACTTAGTCGTGTTATGAAGGCCATCAGGGCTCATGTTTATGGTATGTTTATGATCGGTCTCGGCACTATAAGTGAATGTTAAGGCTCTTGAATGGCAAGAGCGAGTCCGCAAATGTAACCCTCAAAATCAGATGAAACCACAATAAGAACAGTCATTGATAATTGCAGATATACAAGTAAGTGGTGGGTAGCACTTTCTAATACTACCGTTCTTGTATTATTGAATTTCTAACTTAACCACTCTATTACATTACCACACCACATACAATATAGCTCGAGTTAGCTTTGTTCATGTGAAATATTCGAATTGAAAGGTTTTGCGATAATTACATGTTAAAAAATTCCAACATCCGTATATTTCGTTTCCCAATACACTTATTATTCAGCCAGTTTTCTGCATTACTCACAGATTACACAAAGTGGGCCCCGTTAATAAATTGGCATATCAAAAACCAACAATGGTCACGATGAGTATCCTTAAAGTTCATCCAGAAGTTTTGTGATGAATGGCCTCGTTTGTAGATATAGTTCGATGATATTCATGCCTACATGCTTCACACACTGGTTCCCTATTTAAACAGTAATAGTGATTAAAACGGGCCGCAAATTAGTTTTGAATCGTGATATGCCGATGATCCATCATCTTGAATTCAATTGGTTAGCATCTGATACATGGAAACGGTTCAAATAGGTCTATATTTATTTTGAACTAGTCACGTGTCTCCTTATGTTGTAAATGTAGCTGGATAACAACCATGGTTGATTGCCCGCACAAAAAAGGTTGGTATAACTTAAAGCAAATATCCACATAGAGCGTTAAGCAGAATCCTCGCGAATTCACAATAATAAAAACGCATTCACGATAGATTCCATACTATTTTGTTCACCTCGTTACCGAATGCGCCTCAGTGTGGAATGCGTTTTCAATCTCTTGGCGTCTGTAGGTTTTCCTTTGGGTAGTGAAACATCTCAATACTCTGCCCTCATATTTTGCCTAAAAGTCTTCATAAGCAAAGAGGTCTGAATGGTCGTGCCAACAATTGGTCGGGAGTAAGTAAATTTTCGATTTTGTACCTTTACTAGAGTTTAAACAACCGGAAACAAACGTCAATTGCTTCCTCCATAGTTTTGTTGAACAAGGGACCCGAAGAAGGTCTTGCCTTGGAATTTCTTTAGGAAGTCTCATACTCTCCGATGAAGTCATAATGATAATTCCGCAGGCTAACACATGACGGTATGAGTATAATGATCTATTAAGTACGGGAATGACACAACGTAATTGATGAATCGCTCGAACGCTTACAATTTGGCAGCCATATGATATAAATTATCGAGGAAAAAAAACATACGAAGTTCAGGTGCAGATTAAAATGTAACGGCTGTGTTCACGAAAGGTTCGCTCCAGGAACGTCTTTCTAACATTACCAGGAGACAATAAATAATGTCAACGTTGTTTGGTGCAAGTATTACTCCACAGGTGCAATATGTGAAACGATTGGCAGCAAAAGGAGCTCATATGGCAGGATCTTTTCTGAATGCGTTTCCAGGGCATTTTGTTGTACCCTATAGCGGAATCATAGCGTTTTACTTCATAGCGTTTGTCTTGTGAACACTTTATGTCATATATGAGTTGGTGGGATATGTGACCACATTGTCAGTTTGTCTGCTCATGAACTAGGTGGCAAAATGAGATATAAATATCACAAATTCTGAGGCTCAGATGTAAAACAGAAATTATTGAATATAACTTGTTTTGACGCTAAGCTATGATTAAAGGCAACCGCGTGTAATTAAAAGACATCTGGCGCCAATTGCTGTCCTTACCGCCACACCAATTGTTCTGCACACACAAGACCCCGTCAACATCCACGCAATATGCCATCATAAAAGTCGATTTTCGATTATATCGTCAATCACAGCCGTAACAATGCTGAAACCGTCATGATGTGCTGACAAAATTTCCAAGGCAAATGCACAGACTGAATACAAAAGGTGATATGCATTGAAGTGTATTAAAGGCATGTTCTTGACAAATAGGTAAAGTGCATTGCAATATGGGTGTGCAGCTTGCTACTACAATAAATTGGCAATGACTTTTCAAAGTAATGAAATACGCATCAATCAGTCGTGAACAAATGCGATCTAATTTAATGACGGTGGTACCGTATGCACATAGTATTTCGCATGTTAATTTGTCCAATATAGAGGGATGAATTGCCTGTGCGGAACTGGATTAACGCTCGCTTCATTAAGCCCTGTACAAAAAAGCAATTTGGCTTATGGTGTAGTTCCAGCGGCAGGCAGGGTATTTGTGTCGTGAGCAGTTTGGATAAATGGTATATGGATTATAACATATTATGATTACTGACCATGCATGACAGGTAGATGCAACCAATCTAGACCACACGAGCCATTGAAGACATGTCAAATTGCGCGATTAACTGGCAGACACCATACGGAATTATCTCAGAGGTCAAGTATACAATTTTACCTACTCAAATGTGCGCCAATAAAAAGCACTAAAACTTAAATGTCGCATTATTGTTGTTTTATACGTACGTTCATAAACCCTCGCTTTGACAAGTATTACAAAATGTAGTTAAAACGTAACAGTTATTGTCTTTGTTGTCCTGATGATGAATGTGGGGGAACCATATGCAGTGATGTGCAAACAGTGTCTTGATCAAGCATTTAGCATTATAGCAACCTCTATGCATTAACGATTTTTGTGCCTCTATGTATGATAATATTTGGGCAAATGCATGTTACGTAGTAACCACCTGCCAGTTTGCTGTCAGTTGCACCTTTTACTGGTGAATTAGTTCGCCTCACATTCATATGTGTTTTGAGGCATACCATTATCCTCGTCCTATGAGAGTGATGCCAGTTGATGAAAACAGATGCTCACATTGGAGAGTCTGGCAAATATAGGTGTCTATATAAACACGCATGTGCATTACACAATGAGTATTCGTGAGAACAATTCGGCTCGAATATATATAAATTCAGTTCCTGCAAAATGTGCCGCTGTAACCGGCGCATACTAAACCACGTGATTCCCTTGTATCTGTTATATATGTAGCATGTGTTTTATATGCTGGTGTCACTGTAGTATTCAGTTAACCAGTTTAGGACTAACTGTATGAAAAAAATTATTTCGATTTTCCGTTTCGTGATGAATTAAGAAGGCAACATATTCAAATATCCCTAGTTATAATGGTTTTTACGCACGTTCTATAAACATTTAGATTCCCAACCTTGAAAAACTTTTTCCTGTTATTAACTTGTGACTATTGCTCACGTGGCCAAGAGTTACCGAACATCTTGTACATATATGTTTTTTTTAACATAAAATTTTGGTTGATGAAATGCTACGACGGGGAACGTTTCATAAATGATAGATCATGATATATGATCATTAATTACCTTTTTTCAATTATCTACTGCCACAGACACTCTCTGCGATTTGCGTGAGGAAGTGAATGCCCTCGCCATCTATTCTACCGCTAAAAAATGGGATATTCCCTAACAAGCTACGCCGTGCGTTGCAAATGTGTTCCTTTGCATAGCCTTTAATTACAACTCCCTCAAGTTAACAGACGTTAATATACGAAACCATTTTGCGATGGCTTGAGGGCCATTTTACCATTCCATCGCTTCGCTTGCGTCTAGGCCCCTTGTGTTTTGTATGACTAATGCAGTTATTTAAGAAAAATAGTTCATTAGACGGTGATATATATCCTTGGGGATGTCTTCATACAACTCGTTTGAATCGATGTTTTCACCATGCTGTTAATCCAGGGTGTATCCAGCAATATGGCAGTGAAACCATACCAACAAATCACAGCCCCACTGTGTTAACAGAGATGCATAGTGCTAAGCTTATCCACGCAAAGAGGTCAAAGAGGTAACAAATGCCCTTGACAATGTATTCCGAAGAGAATGGCGGCAATGACCCAAACTGTTGATCGCTGAAATTACCCAAACAGTTGCACGTCGAATGTGGGTGCCGTGGACGAATGTGGGTGCCGTGAGTCTGCGCATTTCAGCAGAGTGACTCTATGGGTATAAGTTTGCGTAGGAATTGCGATTTTTCACTTGGGAACGGTCAAGATGATGTAAATTCCGACTTCTAGCAGTGGTCCTTGCACTGAACAATAGTGTTGCTTGGTTGACTTGTGAAAAGCTTGAAGAAGCCGTTGAAGCATACCCGTTGCCCCAAATCATCTGTGGTTCGATGACTTTGTCAGGCTCACGAAAAGAACACGCCTTACCCGGTGCAAACGTTCGCTTGAATTACCATATAGGCGATTTGTTGGATGACTGCCACCTTGTCTCGGACCCTATATTGTCCATAAAGTTTTATCAGTAATGAATCTCTGTTACCAATCTTGATTAACCTGTGATATATTTTTCGACGGAAGTCCCTTCGTTTTGTCGGGGAAAGGCTGCTTATTGTCCCACTTGACGCCAAGCTGGCGCAATCTGGTGTTCTCACCTAGCCTGCAGTACTGCAGCATTCCTCCGGTTGCACTCTGGTCAGATCATTTGCCTATTTTCCTGACAGTGTATCATGGCTGTGTCTAGCTAGTCTGTGGGCTTGTGAGCTCTCAGTATCGCAATCAATGTTGCACGCTTCACAGCTGTCCCACTTAGCGTTACAGGGGTTAAGTATGTAGTCTACACCGGCATTTACTTGGCCTGATTCTGGCGCTAGTGAGCACTCCACCATCGCCATTGTCAAAGCTTGGCTTGTGGAATGTCAGTTGTTTGGCGGCAAAATGCTGGTTGGAAAATCCATTGCATAGCTCGTGAGCGCAAGCAGTCCTGCATAAACTTTCTGTGGATCTTCTTATCACGGCTTTGCACTCGCTATGTATTTGTTTAAATGTGAATCACGTCGTTGTACGTAATTGTAACAACGAATAAGCAAGCCACTTGGGGTCTAACATGGAGCTTTATGTGACTGTGTTTACTCTACAACGCATAGAAATTAACCCGTTCCTTTCTTTGACTGAATTAATAATAGGCTCCACAAAAGTCTGAATGCAGGAACAGCAGGCGTTATGATCGTTAATCGTTGACGAATATGGATGTGAAATTTAACTTTGTCATCAACTTTTATGTATTGATTCTAACGTAGTATGATTATCTCTTTGGCGTTATCAACCCTGTTGAGCTCTATTCAATGTACTTATCAATTCAAAATAGGTTGTCTTAAATTTTATCCCTTACTAAACTCGGCAAAATATATCCCCTAATCTAATTGTATTAACAAATACATACAGCAAAGTGGCCTAATAATTGCTTCGCAATCTTTCCACTATTCACTATTTTAACGTCATGCGGTTAAAACAAATGTTAGTAATGCACATATAATTGCTCAACTTCCTGGAAGTGAGTGAGGTCATCAGCAAATTACGCGGATTGCACACATTCTTGGTGGCTGTGTCGCATATTCTATATATCAATGTAATATATACATTATACTAAACAACTCCTCGCTAGTGTGGGCCAAGCGACCCTATTTTTCGTCATTAACTTTATTCCACCTGTAGTGCCTTCAAGAACTCAATAGGCAGGCTTACTGGTGGCGCATTCAGGGCACTAGTGTAATCTTATTACACTTAAAGGTCAAATACAATGATTTTTTTTATTCCATTTTTCCAAAGTTCCATGTTTTAAAAGGGTATCGTAACCAAAATAAGATGACTGCGAGCTTTTTTTCTTTATGAAAAATTATTTTTAAATGTACATTTTCCACGTGGAATCTGAAAAGACACCACTCGGTAAAATTCGTAAATTTCCGGACAGGGACGTCATTCAGGTCGTTTTTCCAAAAGACAGCAAAATACTCCGCATATGGGTGTCGAAAGTCAAATGTAAACACTCAAGACCTACCCTTACGTCGTGTTACGACAGTTCTATGTTCTGATCATTTCGAGAATGGTGCTTATGAGACTGACCCCGAGCTGCTCAAAAGCCTAAGATTTCGTAAGAAACCTAGGCTCCGAAAATAAGCTATACCGACTCTCTTTAGCCATGTTGGAGTCGACCCTGATGGTCCTATAAAGACTTCGAAGGTTCTAGACATGCAACTTGTTTAGGTATAAAAGTTACAATTTATGACCAGTACATGATGGATTCGTTACTGTATATTGTACTGTCAATTGCCTGTTAATTTCTTTCAGTGCAACCAAGTTAAAAAGTCAAATGCTATGGTCTGAAGCTTACTTTGAAATCGATGTCTGAGAATGGCTTGACCGTTGAATCCATCACTACTGACAGACATTAGGGAGTGAAAAAGTACATGAGGGAAGAGCAACCTACAGTCCAACACTGGGTTGATGTGTGGCATGTTGCCAATGGCTAGTTTCTTGGTGTGACT
Organism: Urechis unicinctus; assembly: GCA_034190875.2. Taxonomy (NCBI): domain Eukaryota; kingdom Metazoa; phylum Annelida; class Polychaeta; order Xenopneusta; family Urechidae; genus Urechis; species Urechis unicinctus. The sequence goes on from CM067356.1 coordinate 70,781,984, forward strand.
TAAGCCGACACAACACTCCGTGTAACAATTTAAAGAATATCATGTTAGCATACCAAATTTATATGTTAGCATTATTTTATTTAGTGTTAGTCACTTATTTGTAAATGAAGGGATCAAGAAGAAAATACTGGCCAAATGGAACAGAGAAGACTGCAACATCCTGAGTGAGTGGGCCAGAAGCATTTCCAATCATGTTTACTGGTGTGCTGCCTCAAGCGATGGAGATGCGGATCTGGTCAGAGCTAAGTGGCTCTCTGTCACTAGGCATGTTGTCAATGAGCACGTGGGGCATGGGGAGCTGTACCAAAAATGTGAGCATGCACTACTAGATGACAGGAAGTGGATACTGAAGGGTCGGTATTAGTTTTGAATCATATAAGTTTCTATAGAAATATTTACTTCAGTGGCAGTGTTATTAAATGAGTCAAAATGGTGAAATCCATGCCTCTACCAAACAAATGTAATCTGTATTGATATATGTGTGAACCATAAATAGGATCGAAGCCACAAAAAGATTTGGAATTGATACTCTCCAGCAAGCATCTCCGAAACGACATTGGCAGGCTTTCCCCATCAGAGCAGACATCACGCCTAGAATCATATCACAAATTGGTCATATTTGTCGCACCATAGAGTGTCCACTATCCCTATGCCACCATGGGGGACAGGTAATACCAATCAAATAACGTATTTTGAAATTCGGTTGTGTATATTTGAATTGGGGTTGTATGGAAGTTAAGTACATTTGTGCAGTGACAGCTGTAATGTTCTTTGTAGAATTATGTGCTCAAGTTTCAATTCTTACTTAGCAATATGTTATCAACCTGCTATATATATATCCAGATTGCTCCTAACAGTTATTCACTTCAACGAAAACTCGAACAGAGCTCAAGTTATCACTGAAGGAAGTCAGTTCCAATGGAGAATGTCTTACCCCAAAGCCAGACAGGGTGACCCAGTTGTCAAGCCTGTTAAAGTACCAATTTCTTTTGGTGTGTACATGCTTTAATCTAAAATGAAACACATGTTAATTTGACATTTATTACCGAAACCTAAATAAGTTTCATATGCACAAACATTGTTACCCAGTTCAATATAGGCATATAATATAACTAACTTATTATATGACTATCATAAAATATGAATAACATTGATTTGCTTCAGATATGTACATCAGTTCATTGCTGAGGTGCTTGATCTCAGGCAAAAATACCCAAGCTACAGACTTGCTGAGATCCTTGCTGAGGACAGGACTGTCCCACCACCTATTGCCTCCCAGTACGAGAAACCTGAAAAGGATCTTTTCGTAGGTACTTACAGATGTCGATTCAACCTGACCAAGAAATCGTCCGTTCCATTGTAGATAACCCAGCATGTGCCATATCCAGAATGCAAGCTAGCGGTAGGCTAGATACCTGAATAATCTGAAGCAATATGCCAATTAGTTGTCTATGGTTTTGAAATAAGTTGTATAGTTAAAAAAAACAATTGTCATTTGTCAACCATTCCCTCACTTGGTAATTTTATTGTAAGCTCTGCCTCTGGATTTCATGTTGCTGGTATTATTAATTCTTGGCTATGTGAAATATATTGTAGTTTATCAATATGAACACTGAATATTTTACACAGCGGGATTGATGTTCCCTTAGCAATAAATATGATTGTTCAACCTCAAACCGTCCTTTTCGGTAGCAATACGAGCTAACTTTCTCATTGTAGAGACCTCATCTCAAACAGGTCCATCAATTTGAATAGATTCAAATTTGGACGCTTCCAGCACATTTTGATTCAGGCAGTTTGCCTGGAATCTTGGACGCTTGGTGATGCATGTCCAGTCCTCCGTTATAGCCATCACTCTCTCCAAACTTCTGCAGCACATTCTGTCCATTGGGATGTAGTGATGGCAGCTACACCTAAGTTAGAGAAACAATTAAAGAGTCATTGTAAATTTATATTTGTGGTACAATGAATGAATGTAAAAGGAAAATACTTTATATACTGCATGCAAACATCTGTCCATAATATTTAATGTGCTGAGGGTACAATGACAAAGCTACATTCACTAGCCAAATACTATTTGTTGTAGTAGTTCTGTCTGTCAACATACTATCCTCAACTTACAGAATGTGTAAATATATTGGGTAACTGATACTAACGGTTATTTTTTACCAGTTAACATAGTTCAATAAAGCTTGGGAAGGGTATTCTAAAACTCACCGTTCGTCAAAATCTTTTGTGGATTTTTCATCTGAATCAGACCCTTGAGTTAGAGCCCCCGGTGTCATTTCGAAGTGTGACTTGGATGATTCAACTCCCGCCCATATTGGCTCAAATAAATAGTCATGGACATAATTTGCCCCAATGTTATGCTATAGGGCCTCGTAATCTTCATCAGAAGACGACATGACTTCATGTAAATACGGCGTTATCTTCAAATCCAAATAATCTCTTTTCGCTTGGATCGCTCGCTCGCTGTCAATTATCTTGGAGGCCGCGCAGGAGGTATGACGTCACTCAGTTTGCCCCTAGCGGCCAACCGAGGCAAAATGGCATCGAGAAGATGGCTTCGTATTTTCTTCCGAGTGGAACCTTATCTGTTGATTTTTAGTACTAATGCATGCCGGTGCAATGAATTATTGATCCCCGTTGGTTAATGAGTTATTAATCTCCATTTTGAAACACATAATAAAGAATTCGTTGTATGTGACCTGTAAGCATACGACTCTAAAAATAAAACTTGTTTAAGTGGCTTCATGAATACCCTGGTGCAGGTGAAGTAGCGAATATTATTGTGGACTGAGGCGCGATGCAATGATATTATTTATGAATCGATGACAATAGAATATGCATATGCATGTAATTGATTAAAAAGACACACGTGTTGCTTCCTAAATATATGCTTCACGAACTACGCTCAGAGATGCAGAGGATGTTTTGTGGCGCCATGTATGTAGCGCAGTCCGAGCGCTTGGGTAATCCATACAATATTCAGATCACAGGCTTAGTTCAGCCATAATATGTATTCAGATCCAGCGCTCTTTTAGTTGCGTAAACGCCAGAAGGCATTTTACCTGAATTAACCGCGTTTTCCTCTGCAAATATATGCACTACATAACGATACTGTACCTGTAAGAGAATATCGATACGGGTAGAATTGACAATGGCGTAAATATTCCACAATGTAGCTCATCGTGCAGTTATATATCTAGTAGATTCATCCAATTACAGTTGGATTCAATGCATATAATCGAAAACAACATTGAATATATGGACTAATCACATTCAATCGATCAAACTAGGGACTTACTCGCACAATGCATAAAAAATACAACTATGGATGGAGCCAACAACTTCCATGTCAAATGCATATGTATATTGCGTATCAAATAGTAAATGACACTTCTTCTTATGGCAGAATATGCACCTCTATCTTAGCACACTAATTGATTACTTATATCTCGATGGCATATAAAAGTGTGTGTAAAACCAAGCATACGCAACACAATAACTCCACTCCGCAATCCTGATATGTATTTTCCTGTCACCTCTTGAACTGAAATATGAGTTTTAATATTATCTAGCTAATTTAATGCGAACCGTTATTGTACAATTCATGAACACAGCATTATTTAAATTACTGCCATATGCTTGATTATCTGTTGCCTAGCATCATAGTGATACTGTTTACGAGCATAAGCAAACCCTTTCAAGTATGTATATTTCATATATGTAAATATATAAATATAGGCATATATATGTATATATCTTAATATGTTAGTATATATATATATACACGTATATATATATATATATATATATATATATATATATATATATGTACAAATATATATATAAATATATATATATATTTATAGGTAGATATATATATATTTATATATATAAACATATATATATATATTTTTATATACATGTATATATATATATATATATGTAAATATGCATATACATTTGTATAAATGTATATATAGCACATGCATATAAATCAATATATATATATATATATATGGGGTATATATATGTATATATATATATATATAAATTTGTAAACATACCATTGAACATATGTTTATATCACTCTTTGTCGTTAACCCATATGGTACCTCTCTTTGCCGAATCTGCATGACGCATTGCCTGCAACTTGCATTGTTTGCCTACGACTATGCAAAAGCTACCAATGCAGGTTGTTAGATCAAACTAGCATTGGCTTTTGTTCCAAAATAATTGAGGCTAAGATGGTTTGGATGACAGCCGTTGCAATTACCGCACATGCGTGCGCCGGCTTGCGCTGAACGCAAATGAGAACAATGCATGCAATATATACTCGCTGTAACCGAGGTGAGCTCTTCAGTGCGGAGTTTGCGGGTTAATTATTTTGTCGTGGGTGGTTGATTTCTTTCACGTAATAATTCTGACAGCGAATGACCCAATAACCGTTGCACTGTTCCATACAACATCTGGTTATGTGTCCTCCCTAAGTTTGATACAACGTTGCATTACTAGATACTCCTAACTTCAAAGAACGCTTACGTTATTGATTGCGTCAAAAACACAGGGCTTGATGTGCCACGCTCACCTTTCCTGACCCGATATATCTCTATAACATTTGTCCAAAGTTACATTTAGTATATCCATACCTATTTAAGCAAATGAAATCTGTATTCATCCACAAAATCAATATCATCCACATTTGTGTAAACTAACGTGTAATAATACTCTCTATTCGGTATCCATCACCAGGCTACCTTTCCGATAATATATTGAGAAGCGAAAACCTTTGTTGAATAAAATATACGTTATCCCAATGAACATGCTCTCCACGTTCTATGAGAACGAGTCAACGTTCATTTGCATGCTCTAGACCAAATTCAAGATCTTGCATTATCTTCTTACTCGCTGCCCTTTAAAAGATGAAAGTGCTCCAGCAAATGGGTTTCCACGACAACAGCCCCGTAAGACCTAAGCCGATGTCATTTACCGTACGTTATAGCTGGTGGAAAGTGTTACGAAGCCAATGAGAGAGGGCTTTAGGGATGTTATTTAACTATGCAATGTTATGTTATTCCAGATCAATAACTTAATAGGTGGTATGAACATTGTACATGACTCACCGGATAATACGTGCAATGCATAGCTAGCTTCAATATCAATTGTATAGGAAACGCTCTGCTCAACAGATCGCAAACAACAAATATTTGGAGCCGATACGCACCATAATTGGTCAAGCCAGGCATTACTTACAATTAAGCGTGAAGAAGATTAAATACAAATTTGTCTGCATGAATCCTTAGGTTACTACATAAAGTATGAACTGCAAGTAAAAGCAAAAGCAAAAAATCTCATGACAATTTGTTAGCATGGACTTGCATACATCCAGGCATATCTACTGATGTGAATAAGGTAATATAAGGTTTCATTTTGAAGCGCACGGAAGTTATGTAAGACATATATATCCAAAGTTACGATTTGAGCAGAGAAAATGGCCATGCCTAAAGCCCGCATGGTTTCAATCCTATCCAATTATTAATGCAAGCAAGTGGAAACATTGGCTAATTGAACATCAAGCCCGATTTATTCACTACTGAGAACTAATTTTTGCGAGTGGTATATTCCAGTTCAGTTGGCTCTGCTAAGTACCATGCATGAGATACTGGTTTAAATTTGGAGCGCATTCGACCTTAAGCACATTAGTAGTTATTAACGGACAGATGCAGCCACCTGCACGATGCATCAAGTGCAGTAACTGACATGAAATGAGCATTTATTTGTACCCCGACTGATTGATAATCATGGCAATATTACACATGTACAAACTGCCTAAAAGGTTCCGATCTATCGCGCTGTTTATCACATAGGTTTGCATTTCGCAGGCAATGGATATTTACAGCTTAGAGGAATTTTGGGTTCCTGGTTATGTGTATTTCGCTGTACGAAATCCTATGGTCATCAATCATTACCGTTGGTTATAATAAGCTTTCATGGACCACCACCTATTGTCCATCTTCAATTGATTACATGTGGAATGCTTGGGGTATGCTTAGGCATATGCGACTTCATTTTGAAACAAGGCATGATTCACGACTCATATTATAACCGTTGGACAAATTATTCAAAATATGTTAATTTGTAATATGTTGCCCTTAGCAGGGCTATGGTCTCAACATTGAATTGTCTCTATTGAACGAAACAACGGCATATGAGAACATCTAAGACAAATCGTTTACTTTTGTCCTCACATATCGTAACTACCATCATAAACTTGGTCAGATGGTCGTATAGACCACTCGTCTCATGGTAATAGAACATCCCTGTTGTTGATAGCTGTAAAGCGTCACATGATTGGTAGCTATACAAGCGATACCCAATTGATGAAGTTATTGGCATTTTATGCACCGCCATGACCCGACCATTATCCAGTATGTGTTAAATAAATTCACTTTCCAATAATACAATACGATATGATATATTACGTGATCTTATTTGACACCAGCATCCGCTTATAGGCGATGGCATGAATCCTCAGCATTGATTTATAAGAGATTTCACCCGTTTGATAAAGCAAGAGAGAGTGATCGAGTTGTTTCGGAGTTCTTTAGGCGAAACATTCAATTGACTGACACAGCCGTATCACGCCACAATATTTTCTTGCGTTTACCATGTAATTTTAAATTCAAACAGTGAATGACGTCGGCTGAATAAATTAGAAAGTTAGGTGGATGCTCCCATAGAAACCTGTGCCCGGAAATTGTCGCCATGTAGTAAACAGCAGGTGATGTATAATTGCACCTTCTTTCATAACCCATTATAAATCATTACGCTAGATTGTCCGGTCTAAAGAACGACAGACTCAACAAGTACAGAAGCACTTGCGAAACTAAATCATGGTTTTAAGTGAATAAGGTGCCTTGAAATTAAGAGACTAAATCAACATTTATGTGAACATCTGATATGGATAACCAAAAACGCAAGCCGACATGAAATTTATGTAATCAAACATTGTACAAAATGCTACTCTATAAAATTGCATTTTGACTTGATCAACATAACTATTATTTAGGTATCCTGCGCTTTTAATTGATATTGATATACTTGATTTAGCATGTCCATCGAGTGGATGGAGTCATTTGATGTTTTGAAACAGTGGAATGTCGTATTAGAAGGCCAAAAAACGTAAGTCTAAGCACTTTTTGAATTATATTGCTGCTTTACAGCCACCTTTCATTGATCCACTTCTCCGCGCGCCGTTGAATGGATGTTGCTGCTAACAAGGCATATAATATATTGACTTAGATGGTTGAAGTTAACTAGTCGTTTATGAAGGCATCAGGCTCATGTTATTGTATGGTTTATGATCGGTCTCGCACTTATAAGTGAATGTTAAGGCTCTTGAATGGCAAGAGCGAGTCGCTAAAATGTACCCTCCACCTCAGATGAAACCACAAAGAACATTATGATAATTGAGATATAAATAAGTGGTAGCATTTCTATCTACCGTTCCTGTTATTATTGAATTTCTAACTTAACACTATATTACATTACCACACCACTACAATATCGGTCTATGCTTAGCTTTGTCAGTGAAATATTCGATTGAAATGTTTGCGATAATTACATGTTAAAAAATTTCAACATCCGTATATTTCGTTTCAATACACTTATTATTCAGCAGTTTTCTTCATTCTCACAGATACACAAAGTGTGCCCCGTAATAAATTGGCATATCACAACCCACAATGGTCACGATGAGTATCTTAAAGTTCATCCAGAAGTTTGCTGATGAATGGCTCGTTTTCGATATAGTTCGATGATATTCATGCCTACATGCCTTCACACACGGTTCCCTATTTAAAAGTAAATATGATAAAACGGGCGAAATTAGTTTTGAAATAGTGATCTGCCGATTGATCAATCATCTGAATTCAATTGTTAGCATCTGCTACATGGAAGGGTCAAATAGGTATATTTATTTCTGAAATAGTCAGTGTTACTTATGTTGTAATGTAGCGATAACACCATGGTTGCTGCACAAAAAGGTTGGTAAATTAAAGGCAAATATCCACATAGAGCTTAAGCAGAATCCTCGCGAATTCCAATAAACCGCATTCAGATAGATTCCATACTATTTTGTTACCTCGTTACCGAATGGCATCAGTGTGGAATGCGTCAATCTCTTGCGTCTGTGGTTTTCCTTTGGTAGTGAAACATCTCAATATCTGCCTCATATTTTGCCTCAAAGTCTTCAAGCAAAGAGTCTGGAATGGTCGCCCACAATTGGTCGGTGAGTAAATCCGATTTTGTACCTTTACTAGAGTTTAACAACGGAACAAACGCAATTGCTTCCTCCATAGTTTTGTTGAACAAGTGACGAAGAATGTTTTGGGAATCTTCTCGGAATGTCTCATATCTTCCGATGAAGTCATAATGATAATTGCAAGGCTCACACAGTGACTGGTATGAGTTATAATGCTCATTTAAGTACGGGACATGCACAACGTAATTGATGAATCGCTCGAACGTACAATTTCGACCTAACCTTCTCAGTTTGATATATGACAGGCTTCGGTAAAGTGAAACCAGCCGTTCCCTGGGATCTCGCACGAACATGAACTTAGTGTAGTTTGCCTTTGTGTCAAGTTCATCTTTACGTAGAAAATGTAGCCAACATTTTTGGATGAATGTATATAGTCCTGAATTTCTAGTGTTTTGTTTCCATTTCCCAGCGTTGATAATATTGTTTTCCATGTGGTGCACCCAACTTTAGGGATGTAACAGAGCATAACCTGATCTCTGTCATTCACAAGAATATTGGCTCGACGAAAATTATAAGCTGAGTAGTTCAATGAGTTACACAAGTTTTCAACATACGATATCCTGCGCTTTTGCTCCACTAGCCAGTTGCTCAGTAAATTAGGAGTTGCCGAGGTGTACTTATTAACCTTCTGGTTGATTTCTACTGTCGTATCGCCTGAGTGTTCGGCAGGTATGTTTGTTTGGCGGACCGCTGCTTTAAATGGCGAGGCTGTTGCAAATCCGATCCCATGTTGTTGTTGTTTGCCTTCGCCTGGTGTGTTTTGAAGTATCAACTGACGTCTGGCTTTCATTTCTTTTCTTGCATCTTTAGTCACAGGAGCTTAAAATAAATGGCAATGAACGTGTCTTAGCATATCCAATTGATTGACATTATTGAATGCATAGGGAAATCAGTCACCCTGAAACTGTGAAGCTGAATTCCATATGACATTTAAATTTAGGAACTGCTCCACAAGAATCCTCTATTAACGCTGTGGTTAATAAATGTCAAAAGTTGGAGTAAACAACATTTCTTGGGCGCTGACAGTACCCATTAAATATAGCGCTTTTGCATATTTTCAAACATCATGTTTTAGGCCAACGCTCACCGTCATGGTAAACTTTATGTTGTTACTGATTCATTTTACTTGATGCTGACCGACACTCTCCTCTGTTTCTGTCAAGGGTTCACATGACGCATAGAGCATATAAAACAATAACAGGCTCAATGTAACGGCAGCCAGGGCTCTTGTGCCATTTTTCATTCGACCCATAATCTGCACAATGGGGCTATTATACACTTTATGATTATCCGCGATTACACAAAGGTCTATGCACTACCGTAACCATCAGAGGCATTATAAAGAAAACGAATTATATACAGATCGTTTTGTCTATGGTCATTTAAGCGTATCTACGCAAAGGCTGCCGTCACATATTAGAAATCGAATTTGTCCCCATCCCCGATTGACTAGTGCAGTGCTTTACACGAATTACGACAAACGTGAATATGATGAATATCCGTGGTGAAATAAGCTAAGACACAACTGTGAGTTGAATAACATATTCGACTTACTTAAATATACTTGGATGTCCGCGAAGTTCTGCACAGTACCTGTCGACTGCTGTATGGTACAGCCAATCACGACCAATATAACATCAGGTTATTTCACGATGCTGCATCAAAAGTCTGCATTAAATGTCTTCTCGCGTATATCATTCAGAATTGTCCCGAAAATCAATCATTGACTCAGAGTTAGCGAACACGTGTTGCTTCAGAATTTGCACGTGGCTTGTTGAATCAAAATTGACCCTCATACAGCGAAACCAGTCGCGGTTGATACAGTAAGTTGCGACCTTTTCACAGGTCGATTGTATTGATTTCAGCCGCGCGTTTCTGATATTAAACAGACAAAGATCAAAGACACGTGACATTGTACGAAACAAGAAGATAATTCAAGCCTAGTGAGATCCGTCCTCGCAGTGGTAAATGTGCAATGATCAGTTATCGCTAATGTGATATCATTTTACCTCCAGCTATTGCATGAGTCAAGGCACTTGAAGTACTGCACTTACAGTAAGATGCATAGTTAGTTATATAGCTCTATGTTATCGTCCTTGCCTATGCAGTTATTCGGTGAGTGTGATTGTGAACAGGCGATGCCAAGGCCGTTCTCTACAACTCAACTTATCAACCATTAATAAAATTTGGGTACATCTTCTCTTTCCCGTAGCAAATGTGTAATGCTGTCCGGTGGTGATACCAGGGCGAGTCATTTCACACGTATACTAATGAAACATGAATGGCCACATATGTTGTCGATGTTTTACAACAACGCCAAGCACCCACTGTAAAAGACACTATTTACATTAGTGTAGCGTCCTTGTTTCCAAGCTCCACCCAAAAGACCGTGTGAGGTACGATGTGAACAAAGGCACATCTTGTCGATAATGCCCCTAACATGTTAACGGTGGCATAAGGATCATCGTATTTGGGAATGGCAGCACAAAGAAATTTTGTATTTTGTGTTTTCTTCGGGTTTTGCAATATTTTGGCCATTGGAAATTTCTGCCAAAATTTAACATTTCGGAAACCCAAAAAATTATAACTTAACTCATATGTATTCATATATGCGTGCTATACCTGTGATATTCACTTGGAATTGAATTATCTATGTCTGAATACACCAGGGTGAACCAAAGTGTCTATTTCACCAGACCGGCTACGAAGGCCAGTTCGCGTCCAAAACAAAGCTGTACACACCGAGGGCAAGTCAAGACCTTCTCTTTGTGTTTGATTCTCAACCCTGTATGATCGAAGCGCACATTACTCATCTCTCAATAATACTTGGAAGTACATGACGGACTTTGTTTGTATGATTTGATAGCGCTAAGGGAAACACTCGAGTTTTACTTTTATCAGGCATTGATAATGCATATACGTTTCTGCTTTTGCTTGGATACCATTTTACCAATATATAGAAGCGTTAGCCTTGTTCAATCAAACAGGAGGACAATTACACTTAAACATATTTCCATCTTTCTGGAGGTCATTACAACCGAAGCCAAATTTGCATAGTAGTTATTGGGGCCTTGCGGACGATACAACACTTGCAACCTTACGTACCATCATTGTGTAACTCACCTGACTTGCATGTACCCTATTGATGTCTGCATACGGTCGGGTTGTGGTCCGGGCATTTATATTAGCATTGCCAAATTGCGCTAAACGAGCTTTCTCGGTATTACAAGCGGTGACAGCAGCATAATTCGATGCAGTATCCTACAAATTTTGACCAGTGCTAGGCATAATCCATCAGCGACGAAAGCATTATGTCATCCGATTTGTATATCATCGACCTCTTAAAGGACATAAGCCTGGGTGTCCAGCAGATCTGGATAAAATGGACAAACACCAGGATTAAACTCAATGAAACGGCAGAGATCGTGTGTTGTTCCACATTTCACCTATAATCTGCAAGATAAAGCTATACGGCACTTTATGATTATCAGCTAATACACAATGAAAATTCAAATTGTCACCGTCCCTGGTAAACTTGTGACGTGCTATTGCACTCTTTACCACAAACACGAAATTTAATCAGATAATGATCTTGCACTGCGTTATAAGCTAAAACGCAAGTGTAACATTTCGGACGCCAAACCAATAGTGTATGCCTAGGGTCACCTGCCTATTCATTTATGCGCGCTACACCCGTGAATCGATATCCAGATGTGAAATGAATAATATATGCCCAAACACACAAGCGTGAACTACTGCGACTATTTCAACAAACCGGCTACCTACGTCATTCCATGTCTACTGCAAAGTTGTTCACACTATGGATAAGCACTAAACATATTTTTACGTTAGCCTCGGAACCCAGTATGATCGAAACAGAGAACTAACTCATCGATCCATAATCCTTGAAAGTACACGTGTGACTCCGTTTGTATGTTGGGATAACGTCAATCATTATCTTAAATATGTTTGATGTAAAACAGTAGGGATTTGACTCATTGTGTAGTGATGTAGGGTAAATTTGCTAAAAGGTTAAAGGAATAAATTAACAGAAATATACCAAAACACGTATGATAAAGAGTATGCCCACACTGACCACTAAGGCCTATAGTACAGCTACAGGAGGCTGTTAGGACTGCTGTCGGCTCCTCTGTAGATAATGTGATCTGTTAAAAAACCATCATTGGGAATATCAATTGCATTCAATGATTATTTCTAAGATTTCATATTGATTGACTTGTTTTTGAGTTAATTCATAGAGATAGCATGAATTTGCAGATATTTTGAAACATTTCACCTCTTAATTTTATCCATGCACTACCAACCACATGGTGTGGATTTTATTATCACTATCGGGGCGATGCAGTTGATATGTTCTTAACTCTGCAAGAAATGGAAAAGCAGGAAATATTAGTGAGGATTATATAAGTGTGAATCAGCATGTCTTCATGCGTACTATTTGTTGTCAAAAACAATTCTACAGCAGCGTCTTTTCTCCTTATCTTCAGTTTATATCAATAAAAAATGCTTAAAATTTTTGACCGCTACCATGTAGTCGAGTTTTTTCCTCATGCTAAGAGACAGTAACCACATGCTTTTATGGGCCACAATAACCATGCAAGCAAGACATTCAGGTCGAGATGTCATACCTCTATTGAGTGGGCATCTTCATTTTTCTTCTGTGATCTGTGGCATCTTCCCTTGATGACACAGCAGTTTCTGACAAGCTTTTCCACTGGAGAAATAAACATGATCAAATTAGCATCTATGCTGTGTTATCCATCCTGAGTGAAAAGCGATCAACTACTTAAACACACCTCCAAACAACTCTATCAACGCCACCGGCAAGCGCCCAGATGCCAAGCGGTCGCCGACCATGCAGGTATATGTAATGATAAAATTACCTGTTATGCCGTTGGCGTATTCCTCATCAAAATATTTCATGGCGTTGGCGATGTTTCTTTTCCCGGAAGCATCCGAAGTCTTTAATAAATAGGTTTCGACAAACCCGAACAATAAGAGGGAAACGAGGGACAAATCACGCTTATTCGCCATCTTCACCGTGTTGTTTACATGTGCGGCGACTTGAGGGCTGCTGATAGCCCTTACTAGCCTCGTTCTCGATATCGCTGCATTATTCATGAGGCAATATTAAGAACCCCCAATTGGCCACCGACACAGTTGCAAACTACGGCCCACAGGTCGCCTACTCTCACGACATGCAAAATGCTACCCCCGGGCAGGCAGGGGGGTCGAATAATCAAATATTGCCTCTCAAAATCGCATGCTGAACTCTGTTAGAACTTTCGTTTCGAGCTCGTAGTTCCGGCCCCATCAAACCGATAACAAACTGCCTGTGCGAGCAATAGCTTATGTGAATCAGCTGGTATGTATCCGATGGTAAATAATGAATCTGGACAGTTATGAAATATAATCTTAACCAAATGCAAAGAACGCCATTTTATTATTCACCTTTACTCTGGATGTGTAAATATATTCAACCAGCAGTCGTCAATGACTCGTGGTCAATGGACTATTTGTCGAGTGCTAAACAATTGTATTCCCTCACTGTCATGGAGATGTAGTTGACATTTTCATCTAAGAATGTAAGCACTGGCACGCCTTTGTAAAGATGTCCAGTAACAAGATTATTCATTTGCACATAGGACCATTGTCTGAACGAGAGAGCAATCCAACATAATAATTGCATAGAGAGTGATCGTTGCGGCATAGATAATGCTACTCCGTGTATCACGGACCTAAATTAACTAATGCAAACGGATTAAAATTATAATCGAATAACCAAAAAGAGACGGTGAACGAAATAAATTCAAACCTCGTCTACAGCAAGTTTTTTGATAATTTACAACATCGACGGGACTTCGCAGACGTGATGAGTGTCTTCAACGAACTCGTTTAACACCGTATAAATTCAGGTACGTGCACGGGCACTGACATCAAAAGAGCTTAAATGTTAAAACAACTAACCCAAGCCGTTTTCCTGTTTGCTTAAATAATTTACTGAGCGAGCTCTTCCAACAACACGCTTTATCTCTTGTGGATGCCCAAGGTACACATTAAACCGTCAGTTAACAGACGAGCAAGCCACCCTGAGGCACTATACTGTGTTCAATTACACAATTGGATTTTAAATATATATATATATATAAATCCAACCTTTCGTGCACATATATATATGTTTATATATAAATATATATATATATATATATATATATATATATGTATATGTATATATATATATAAATATATAGATAGATATAGCTATATTAAAATATATCTAGATATATATTATATGGATATATATATATGTATAAAGACATACATATACATATATATATATATCTATATATATATATATATAATATATATATATAGATATCTATATATCTATATATCTATATATATATCTATATATATATATATATATATATATATATATATATATATATATATATATATATCTCTGATATCATTTTCCGTCATCATGGATCAGATTTACAATATCTGTGGTACATATAATATTATGAGCCATTGGTAGCGTTTCATGAACTTATTCAAAGTTTTAGATATACGTATAATGAGAAAAAAAATACAGTTTTTCGATATTATAATAATAGGATCAATCAAATCTTCTTATGCTTTAAATAAATATATGCTATGCTCCTGTTTAAACATTAATTTGAGCATTTGGGCAAAAGTATATATGGCTGTAGGAAACATATTCCGGTAATCAGGTAATGTCAACGAATGGTTAGTTGTTAAAATTTGATTTTGCCATAAAATTCAAAATTCTAAGAATCATTCGTTCAAGTCATATTTTTTTATTTATTTATCTATCGAAGTTTGGTTGCTGAAACCGAAAGCCTTAAACATAGTCGACAGAGCAGCAATATACTTTTGTGTGATTATGTATTCTCGTTATTACTTAATCGGAATAACATCAACGCCAGTCGTCTGCTGATACATATGACGATGATTGTGCAAATAACGGCCGTTATGTCACAAACATAGTGCGCCTTGTTAAAGAATATCGTTAGGCAGATTGTTAACATATCTGACTGCTATCTCATGTTCAATGACACGTCTCACATATAACACATTCCTTTAGTCAATTAATACCACGGGTGACTAAAAACATTTTTCTCAAATAAGAAAAATCACCTATAACAAATGACCTAATTGATTGTATTTTTGATGACTTTCCAGCACTTTATATTCGCAAACATGATCTGCGTATTTGCTTGGGCAATATACGGCAAGCAACCACGGCCAACAGCAGGGTTGGCTAAGATCATTGGCGGGCATCACACACTCAGGCTTATATAAGACACACAGTTATAAACGGGTTGTCATGGTAACTAACGATATCAAGGCCTCATATAGAGCGAATCGCTGTCATTGTTTCGTCTAATCAGGGTCGTGCCTGACATGATGAAGTGGAATGATCGTATTTTACTAGAGAATAAAGCTACGCTTATGATGTCCACCTGCACTCAGGCTCTCGATGCCTCATGATATCGACACGAATATGTAGTGAGAAACTTCGAGGAATCCCAGTGAACGAGTAGTCATTATCTTTAAAGTGAGTCAGCCTGTCTGTGATATCGTCGTTTAACAGTCAAATTGGTGCAAAACTGACAATGAACGTCAGCTTAGAATTGGGTGCCACGCCATTCGTATTATTTTGAATCTTGGGTTTTGATTAGGTCGTGAACATTTCCAGAGAACAGTCTTCCAGCTGTGGGTGTATTTCTTAACATCTGCACATCATCAGGTAGTATTATTGTTATCAATCGATTATATGCAGTGTCACTTTCAAAGCTAGTTGTCCGATTGGTAGCTGAAATATGTTGATAACTGTTCTTGATAAACCTTTTAATATACAGATTGTCTGAAATATGTTGATAATTGTTTTTGATAAACCTTTTAATATACAGATTGTGTGAAATTACACATTTATAAAGCAAGAGACCGAAAAGAAACGAGCAAAAAGTAGGAGCTTGTCTGAGTCTTTTATAAACTTTTGACAATTGAAGATAGCGTACACTTACACTTATTGCTAATTTCTAAAGGTACTGCGAGTGTCACACGTTTAGATGTGAGAGAAAGTAAGGATGTGTGATGTGTCTCTGGTGGCTGATTGTTTTTAAGTGTAATAAGATGTTGTTCGGATGGATTTGTATTTTGCTGATTGGCAGCTCGTACCATGTAATAAAGTGTGTTTTATACATGGCTCGTATGGAGTTGTAGTTATATGCAAAATCAACAGGGAATCATTGAATAGTTCATTTCCTGCCATGTGTTGTTGATGTCTATACATGATATCCGTTAGTTCAGGCCTGTTTTGATTAACTCTAGGACTGAGTGTTCGGATAACAACTATTGGAAGTTCTATAGTGGTGACCCGGGTATTCGGTAAGTAGTATTCAGGGGTTTACAGTTGATATCGGGACAGTTGATGCGTTATTTACAGTGTCTTAAGTCGAAAATTATCAATGAAACATTTTCAGAAGACATAGATAGAGAAATGACGTTAAAATACTAAGCATTTGCTCTAACTTGTGGCCGATTGCGCTTAAAAGATCCTACCGAGGTTGCCTTGATTTTCCGATCAATGTGAACTTGTAAACGAGTTGACTATTTGTAAATAGTGTATATATTGGATTATCTAAACTGAATGCATTTATGTTTCGAGAAATAATTGTTATCCTTGAACGGGAAAATGTCTAGGTGTCTAATGCTTTATTGGCAAATGTCTCAATAACACTGTGTATGCATGGAACAGCCTTATGCACAGAGCACCCATGATAATCTTATTAAATGTGTGCATTAAAAGTGGACGCGGACCATACCTACATACCTGCTAGTGCCTTGTGATGGGTTGTTTGAATAAAATCATTCGTTCCGTCTTAATGGTGTCATTTCAGCTGAACATCTTGCTTTTGTAATATTCACCACCTTACTACCGTTTACAACATTAATGTTGCACGAAAGCTTACTTTAATCTATGACGCGCATATTAGACTGGTAACCACTGTCCATGGTTCTTCTAAAGCAACGGCATCTGCTCTATACGCTTTTTATTCCGCTGGCAGTTGATCATTTTTGACCACTTTATTGTCGAGAAACTAGCATTACCTTGAGTCGCATTAGTTAATGTATGACAAATGTAGTAACTTGAGATTTATATAAACATTTGAATCCGTCGTTCTGTGGCTTTTGCTGCGGATCGCTTGTTTGGTTTTGTTTTAGCCTGCAGATAAGCAGGCGAAAATAAAATTAACATGCCAATGATCTTGCTCAAGGGATGTTCTCATAATATTAATTACACTTTAAACAGATTACAAGGTGCCCATACACTAAGACGTGTATATCATGGTCCCATTTTGTTAAGACATATTTTGCTGTAAATGATGCTAAGATCAATCGTTTGAAAATTTAGAAACATGAACTCATAAACAGATTGCTTTTGCTTTATAAAATAGTAAAGACTGTCCTTCTTTAAAAAAAAACATTCAGCATTTAGCTGATCTGGCTTGAACAGTGGCTATTACTTTGGATGAGCTAGTGTGATACTTAGGACTGCGGGCGTTGAGCTATGATTGTGATCACAGCATCATATATTTTATTTGAGCCATAGTGAAGACAGTTGATTCAGTTACTTGACCAATATTGCTACTGAACAGCGTATCTAGCTGCGGACCCCATGGGGATTAAATGTAAATCCAAGGACAAGGATGTTATTACCACTTGTTCACCAGAAGGTGCTTCACGTCGCATGTTAATACTTGCAGTGTACATAAATATGTAAACAATTTCGTGCAACGGAGGAAAATGTTAATCCAATCAAAATAAGGTAGCAGCAGTAAACGGGCAAATATTCTCTGTCCTTAATTCTACATGCATCGCCATCAGTTAAGCCATTTACCACCAAGACTTTGTGGCTTACATTTATAGCTATTGTCATTGTTATTGTACGTTTTTTTCTGGATCAAATCGATGAGATGAAATATACCGACTGACTTGCGTGATGATCAACGTACGAGGAACAAAACTGAAAGGTTATTTATTAAACCAGATCCAGCTTGTTTGTAGGACAAGCAAAGATATTTGCGTGGCGCCGTGCAGCCGATGTTGTTTTGTTGTCTATGATAAAGACAATAATTCAATGGCGCCATCTGTTGAATTTCCAAAACCATTTTTGTACAACCAAAAGTTGTATATAACAGTAAACAAGTAATGCTGCTCTTTTGCGCGTCAGTGACGTAAAATACATCCAAACAAGATAGCAGTATGGTGTAGATACTGAGTTGCTAACACTGTCGTTCATTATCAGTTCTCAGTATTCACGTGTTTTCATTGCTGAGAGGCCCGGGCTTCATTGATGCGCTTTTCTGATCACCACAAACGTTATCATAGCACTCACACACAATTGGCTGTATTATTACTGAATGCTACTTATGTGGCAATTCAAATAGAATCATTAGAGCTGCTAAATATGGGAGTAAATAAATCACATCAGCAAAGTTGAACAAAATATATACGTCTAGGCCAAACAAACAAACACAGAATGGCGGTGTGTTGTGTTTGTCACCAGTAAAACAAGTACAACTGGATATACCTTGAATCAGACATCCCTATGCTACCCACGATGTTTGGATGTCTTTTCTCACAGGGTATTGCAGTAATTGAACATCGTTCGCCTTATGACACTCACACCATAGGAGCAAACGCTAAATTGTTCCTTAAAACCACAATGCTTCATTGATAAAGGCAGTTTCATGTGCATGACAATATTAATCCCTTGTGCATAGTACCGAAATACTGTGTCCCTTAAACTTGGTATCTTACTCACCTGCTATGCCTTACGACGATAGTGCATATTCTTGTCACGCTGATTTTCTACATTAAACGTTGCTTCAACTGTGATTCAGACCACTATCCAAGCTGCATGTGCTGCCTCATTGACCATGATCTCAACAACTATCGCAGGGATACTTTGTCATTGTATCACCTTGCATATTACATTGACAAAGTTACTGCATTGTACGGTGGTGAATAAAGCAACTCTATTGCGGACATAAATTCAATACAAAGTGTTGTTTATATCCCGAAACACACACTCACTGTTCACAGCGGGAATACTTATCGGGGTTAAATGTGTATTTCATGTTTTACCATGCTACTTAACCAAATTTCTAATGGTTTTTGTACGTGTTCCTTGTTCCCCTACCCCAACTTATGTTGAGCCTAACTCCTTAGCATCAATTGTTTATGTTAGTCTAGATTGTTCAAGCATTTGCTTACTCTAGTTATGTTATAAGGTGCCGGTGTATTCCTGTTTTAAATGATCGAACGGTAATAAACCTGGCGTCAAGTTTGGATTGGTGCTCTAGTCTCTCTGTTGCACATGTTTTATTTTAATCAAAACAGTGCATGTTCTGCTTGTCTGTTCGACCCTATCCTCATTACTAGAGGCTATAAGGGATTATTAATTGGGAACATGAGAATCAGCTCGAGGCTTGATGACATTTTGCGTTGAAGCTACAAAACTTTCAAACAGTATAGCATGACAAGTTTTGTCTCATTTTGTCTCGCCTTAATGCTACGCTTGAATGGTAGACTTGTATCAATAACTCTGTAATACTATACATAGATGCTTTCTAGCTGCCTGGTATTAGTTCCCGCTGTAAACCTCGAGCGCGAGGCGGATGGAATCAGCTTGTGGAAGTCCGAATATATCATGAGAACTGAAGTCGCAAAATAAACGATGGGTAACGATGCATCTTGTTGCTCGTACGTATTGTGTAATTTTTCCAATCGTTCGTAGCTCAGTATTTTGATGCTGCCTGGAACGTGTTAACAGTTTGAAACACAAAATGATAAGTACTGTGTTATGCACATGTATCAATACATATGAATAACATAAATCAATAAATATGACAGCATGATCAAAGACACGATATTGTCAAATTTCAGGCTACGAGTAAAGGGAAATATTCCGACAATATTGCTGCGAGTTATGGGATACCTTATGATGGTTCATGGGACATTGCTGTGAGGAACGTATATGTTTAACGACATTTTGTTTTCATTTGCTAGAGCACTTTGAAGATTACGTGTTACGATCGGCACTTCATCACCACATTAAAATGATGGACCGAAATAGAGCTATGCGCAGTCCGCTTCTACATCTGTTATGCCTATGTAGGTGTTCCGAAATCAAGTCGAGACTAATCAGTTTCCGTTTACTATGGATGAGTAGTTATTATGAAGTGGAAGTTAATTGCATAAAACTCACGTGAGGTACGCCCATTTTTAGCGATATTGTATATGTTTTCATTTGCTACAGCGCCCTGAGTATTAGTTGTACTAAGTTATGCTACAATTTGCCTTTCATCAGAGAAATAACATACTGGATCATTATCGACCACTGATCAAGCCACAGTTACATCTTTTATGTCAGTGTATGTGTTCCGAAATACAGTCGAGACTAATCTGTCTGGACAACTCGTATAAAAAACAAGGCCTGAAAAATAGAGTTTAGTTATACATATGTGGATCTTAAGCTGCCAATCTAAGCAACGGGGGAAAATCGAAACAGAAATGAAAAGCTAAGTTCGACTATTTCATAGCGTGCCATACACCACGTAGGTAACTTGCATTTGATGATAAGCAATCAATAGTACATACATTTGCTCGGATTTGCTGTTACCACCTGCGATCCATTGCCATATAGATAGTCATGTGTGCAATTCAACTTCCATGGAGGAACAATCTACTACAATAATATGGTGCAATTATGTCATTTTCGTCAGTTTATTGAAATCGGGGTACAGTCTACAATGTCATCATAAGCTCCGGTTGTCTATTGCAATGTGCACCTATAAGAAACCCGATTCGGATAAAGAACGCATGGAGCTTCGAGCCACCACCTGTTGTTCCCGCTGTAATATTTAGTATTTGGGTGATAGTGTTCGGTTCAAACATATTAGGCAAGAAATGTGCGTTTGTGCGCAGAAAATATCCAGGATTGTACCGTAATGCCTCTACATGAGATATTGAAAAGGATAAGGAAGGAATTTATTGTACCTGAATGATCATTATGCGTGTAATAACGATAACGCACAGCATTTGGCCCTAGCGCAAGGCGGATATTTGTCATTAAATTGTGATACAAAAGCCGGTAATGTGTATAGCGTCTATAGGACGTCACGAAGTAAAACCCAAAAACTACACCATGTTATTTCATGCGTAATTGCTCCTATTCACCACATATGCCGTACTACGGATTGATGTTAAAAAATTCGTGCAATGATATGAAAAAGGGACGTAGTATCATTGTGTTCATATTACTTGATCTTGTACATTGTCAAATTCCGTGAAGCGTAAATGGACCATGTCAGCGGTCTCACAATATTGTCCTCAAAATGTATGCGCACAAGATGGTTGCTGCCCCTCTCCATGCCTGCTTCCTGTATTGTTTTGGGGTTGTTTCGATATCCATTCGTAAAGCTGTGAGTTAAGCTGAGTAGCAGCGTTTGTGTTACAACGATTAAATTAGAGCTCGTGTTCCGATTGCTTCTCGCTACATTTGTACGCACAATAACTGGGCGCATTTCTTGCCTGTCTAAATGTTCTGCGAAAATTCCCATATTTCGCACAATTACATTCGATAAAAATAATCCTTTAATGATTTTGTTTTCGGGCGGCCATTCAGAATAGCAATAAATCTGGTGTTAATATGCTTAAACCATACAAATTAACACCGCAATATGCTCAAAACGTTAATATATTTTTATCATCTGGGTCAGCTAACCATATTAACCAGGTCTTTCATTAATTGCTTTTATTGTGCAAAATCGCTCTTCTAAAGTGTCTCGTCTTCTCGTGTCCTTACGTGATATGAAATCAGTAGCGGCTCATCAAGTAACAAAACCGCCTTTTTACTTGCTTATCTGCATGTGTATCTAACAAGCGATGATATGAAAACATATGTATATATATATATCTATATATATATATATATAGATATATATATATATATATATATATATATATATATATATATATATATATATCTTCTATATATGTAAATATATATAAATATATGTATATATATAAATGTAAATATATATATATATGTATATATATATATATTTATCTATATATATATATATATATCTCTACATATATATATATATATATCTATATATATCTATATATATATCGCAATCGTCAACTTTTTGTGCATCTAAATAACTTGCATATATCGTTAACACACCTCACGACATGCACATATGAAGCATAGGTACGCTCTCATGGTTACCTGGTTATATTTACAGACGGTTACTCAGCAAGATTTAGTTCACATATTGATGGTACAGACATATACAAGAACATACGACGATAATAACAACTTATTCACTATTGGCAGTTGCCAATTATAATTCTTCCATGCGTGATAGTATGCTGCCTACTTACCAAGATTGGAAATTTCGTACCAGCCCTACCTCAATTAAGTGATTGCATTCTGCAAGAGGTTTTTCCCCGTTTTTATGCCGACAGCATGTACCGCGCACTCAGTGCTTGTATGTATGAGTTTTAGAACTTCACACAAATGTTTCTCTTTTGAGTCTTTGCATCGAATCTTCTTAAAAAGGGATATGACACCGGCCAAAGGTAAAAAAATGCACTGTGTACAAAAATTCGTGATACAGAGCGGTAAAAAGGTGGATATAGCTATTCTGTAACCGAATATAACAGTGCAGAGCATTTTAGATTGTTCATAATTAAACGTTGCGGTAAACGTACTTTTAAAAGGTTCATGTTATGGTCAAACAGTTATCTCTGCATTTACCCGATAATCGAATATACATTCGAGATGGCTAAGCCTATCTGCAATAAATGAATAAATAAACACCATTTTGAGATGGTCATTTAGGTATTGTTTTGCACAACATATTTATTCAATGTAGTTAATGAAGACAACGAAAGACGAATCTTTCATATTTTATTATACACGATTGCTTAACGGACTCGTTGTAAATATTCCATTCGAATCCGAACTACGGATATTTTGCAAGAGCTATAATAGCTAATGCAGTGTATTGGGGCAATGTGGGGAGTAGATAATAGCGCATGCACAAAAACTCAAAGGGTAGGTAATGTTGAAACAACTCGATCGGTCATGAACGGTTTCTCAACAATTGTTATTTGCTTACTTAAATATCACCCATCTCATATGTGGCATTCAATCAATGTTTTCATCACGTGGTATCATGTATCCATACATAGAGCTTTTTGTTACTAAAGTGAGAAATGTCATGTGTGTATTGTTCCCTTTCAGCCCTTGATTCATCCGTAGGGAGAAATAAATATATTATGCTAGTGTGTAGCCGCAATTGCTTTAAATTAAACATTCGGCAGAAATTGTTGAATAGTCTGTTGTCCAATTCCCCAATCGGAGTCACATCCTACGCGGAGAAACAACACGCATTAAATTTTGCTACCTAGCTTGCATTCATGAAAAGCAGCAAAGTTTCCTGTATACATTGCACTGTCAAATAACTGGAACAGCTCAGATATGAAAGTCAGTAAAGTAAATGGCGTCACATCAGTTCAATGATAATATAGACATGCAGAAGTTAAAGGACTTTTCCGGTTGCAAGCAATCATTTATAAGGTTGCTCACATGTTTGATGCCTTAAAAGCTTTAAAAGAATTATAATCAAATCATTAATTAGCAATTTCACCCTCGTACACATCGAGCGCAATACTATCTGCCTATCATTCATCCCCACACATTCCATCTTATAAATCACCCTTCGAGTTCGTTGATAGGTATATCACATCGCATTATAAACTATTAATTCTTGTCTAATGGAGACTATTGGACTCAATTGCCTACCGTAAGAGTTCATGAAAACAAAATTCGCAAAAAGGATTCCTTTGGAATCGAACTGGTGGAAGGCTATTTTTTTGGTTATCACTTGCAGTTGCATCTTTAAAATAGATCGCAGTATTACACTAAACATCGGGTGCACATTAATTACAATCTGAAAGTGAAAATAAAACATGCACTGATTTGTCAGCCAAACATGTGTATAATGAAGTTTGCAATCAATTACAGCCCATCAGTCGATATAAAAAGCTGTATAACCTTAAATGTTCCGTATAAATGGACATGTTCCACGCTGTCGTCAGCGCAGCTAATGGGTAGCACTTCCGAATTATATCATCGCTGAGCATCGATGAAAAACGGTACAAACAGAGGTGCACTGATGCGTCGCTTAGTTTTACGTTTTAGTGACAGTAATAGGTAGCATCAACATGCTTGCAGTTATCTGCTGCTTGTAGATAGCTATCAATAAACCTATTTGGACAGCACTTGTGTCAAAGAGAGGAAAACAAGGAAAACAAATGAAATATGTTTGCATGCATGAAAAGTGCAAGCGATTACTCCCGACGCATCAGTTGCCTTCCGCTGGTAGTTGTCTCATTATTACCGCAATTGCAGTAACAGAATAAGTATGGAAAACGGTCCATTACTTTACCAGACGGAAATAATGACTATGTGGATTTCCTTTCCAGCAAAAAGCAGAGGTATGGGAGACTTTGTGCAGTCGGACGGAGACGGCAGAAGTTGTAGTAAAAGAGGTAGCTGTATATGTAGTAACCTAGACAGATGTGGCAGTGGAAGTAATAACAGCATTGGTAGGGCAACCAGTAGCAGCACTAGCGGCGGCAGCAGCATTGGTTGCTGTTGTTATAATAGTAGAAGTAGAAGTAATATTCTTAGATGCTGTAGAACAAACTGATTTGATAGAAGTGGCAGCTGCGTTAGCAACATAATTGAAAGTTGAAGAAGAGTTAGCTATGGTATTTTATTACAAAAGCTCCTCCTGAAAGCCAATGCAGCGTATACTATGATACCGAATGTATTATCCTGGTGCTTTTTGTACTGTGGTCTGCAGTACAAATCCTGTATGATCACACTTGTCTTTCCATTTGGAAGTATTTACCACACTTGAGTTGTTAATGCTAATGTCTTTATATGCGCAAACCTTATATTCAACATCATTGAGCATGTGATAACAACGTTTTCGCATTCACCTGCTATCCTTTACGACGTACTATGTATTGGCATTGTGTGCGCAGCTGTGTCGTTAAATGTCTCCATGAACAAAGCATTTACTGCCATTCTTACCGCCAACAAATTGCATAAGTCCTATGGACGCATTGAACACGCTATACACTTTCCCTGCAGATTTGTACGCAACAAAGAGTATACTCTTGTCTTTGAATTGCTTTGTTTAATTTAAAAGTGAAATAAATTCAACATCAGTGCAACTTGCCATTTTAGTCATGAACAAATTGAATGTCGCCAGAAAGTGTCATCATTTTGAGGCAATGAATGGATGCATTTCAACGCCAGCCATTTACGCACGGCAAGTTATCGAAGTGTAACTAATGCAGGAGTAACGCATCAAATTTGCTATGCATTATTTTGCAATAATAGCCAAGGTACTTTTGAGTAGTTATTGCAGTATCCATTGATTGCAGGTGTTTTGTGAGGCATGGGATTGTTACATGTTTGTTGTTGTTGATCCGGGTGCTTTTACGAAAAACGACGGAAAGGCATTCAGAAATACCATTCATTGCCTCGTTTCATTGAAGCCGCTTGAAACACACAATGCGGATAAAAAATCCAAATTGCAAATCAATGGCCACCTACTGCAGAGCAGATGCCGTTGAGGATCTCTAGTCAAAGGAAGGCTACGAATACTGAAAGAGGAATGCTAGTTACGAATTGATTAGTTGCCATTCCCAAAATAAAGCAATTATCAATGGGCTACACATGAGTTGGCTATGGCAGCAAGACGGCTTATTACTTCCTTCCTGATGCTGCCATTATTCTACAGGATGCTGTATTTCTTCATGGGGTAGGTTTTAAGTTTTATGACATAAAAGGATGGAGTACAATTAAAGCCTTTTCTCATGCTATTACGTTAAGTGAGGCGTAAGTATATCGTGTTCAACATATATGCACCGTACAATTTTATCATTGTTGCGCACAGTGTAAATAGCCTCACGCTTATACTTGGAACTTACACGCCCTCGAAGAGCAGGGTGTTAATTGAGTATGCTGATCTAGCTGTACATCGAATTCAAACCAAATGATTCACCGTGTATATCAAGTTTCGTCACTGAAATAACAGTAGGGAAAGGGGGGGGGCTGATGCTGTTTTCATTTTGTGCCTCATGTTTAACGAGAAGCCGATAGATTTTTTTAAATTCATAATTAAATCGTTTAATAGCAACCAGCATTAAGGACCTGTGGCGATGAGAGAACGATTAAAACGTCACCACAACCGTGGTAAACTATTCATGAAGGTCGATAAAACGTCTATTATCATTCGGTTGGTCGTTTTTCATAGACGTTGTGTTGGAAGTAGAAAAGGTTTTGTCTGATGTGTATATTCTAATGCTGAATCATCTGCATCAATATCAATTCAAATTGCAGGCAAACTAAAGATTAGTTATCAGGTCAAAGACGACCGCAGAAGGAAGTACGTACCTCGATCAAGGTACGTACCTTGTTCCTAGTACGGCGTACTTGGTTTGAAGTATGCATACATAAACATTAATTTTCTCAACTGTTTTTCAAATTGTGACATTATTTACTGAGATTTGGTTGGGTTAAATCGTGGAAACCCTCTTAGTAGTCACAGCCTCGATTTGGGACCATATTTAGCGTTGCCCATGTACGAGAAGGCTTTTCTACGCGTTTTCAAACTTTAGTTCGGCGGCCATCGCGTGTCTTTTCCGACGATTGATGAGGCAAAAATCCATTTTGAATCAGTCTGGCAAAGTAAAGAACTTACTTTTTGCGGAGCATAGTTTGTCTAGATTATATGAAATACAGTTTAGTGAAAATTGTATGGCATATTTGTGACTTATGGATGATAACATCACACCCCATGTCAATCCATTTGCACACCTGATATTTTTGTACTACAATCGAAGTACGCCGCACCATGGTGGTTTCAAACTCCGCTTGTTGTCTACCCGGGTCTGATTGAGAGTGTTCATATACGCATTCAGTTGTGTTCAAAAATGAATGGTCTTCTCAAATAGAATAACAAAGCAGCCAGGTGTTTGATATTGAACAGGATGCCCCCAAAAACACCACAACAGTAAGTTTTCATACTTTTGTTGACCTGTTCTGTTTGTGTTTTTGAAAACTTTTGTTTTAATTGGATGTTAGGATGATGGTGTTTATTCTACATGCTGCTAATAATTGAGTTTCTATCAGCCAAATCATATGCCTTTAATCATATGCAAAATATCATGCAGATCCATATTTTGATAAGAAGTAGAGTAACAGCAATGTTTGAGTTAATTTTATTTTAGAAATAATTCTCAAGTAGCAAATTGTGTCCAAAATCGCATACATACAATATTCGTTATTACATAATAGGATACCGAGTAATCCCGAGTGCAGGTACACTACCAATCAATTACCAGTATCACAATGAGGCAGATAATGATAACAACTATAGAAATGTTATGACTGTTTGACAGCTAAAGGTATATGTATGATGTTGATGCAATAAGTGAGATACAAAACTATGATATGTCTAGGACAGGCTACACAACGCATGATAAAGCTACTTAAATAGGTCATGACACAGATAGGATTAATTGATATACCTATGCATGTACAGACATACATATTACAACAGTGAGTGTTGAATGACAAAACTAGAGGAAAGCATGTACAAAAGGTGGGATGGCATTGAAAACGGAAGGGGGGGGGAATGGGAGTGCAAATTGATGTGATCTCGTTGAAATCTAATTGAAAAAGACAAAGAAGTGCTGGTTACCTGACCATATCCGCGCGGGATTTAATTGGGGCAGCCTCTTCCCTTCTAAAGAGAAAAGATAAGGACTTATGTGATAACGTTTACAAATTCGACAAATTCAACCTATGTTTTCATGAAAATGGAATCCAGAATAAAATATTCTCTCTAACTCTGTTGTTTGGAACGGAATATATTGGACAAAATTACTTAAACTTTCAGAGATCCCAAGTGGAAACACCACACAGGTTAAATACATATTGCATACATATCTGATGAATGCCCCGAGAGCGGAAACGAGAGGAAGAGGATAATATGCACAAAGTCTTATGAACTTGTTCAGCGATGTGAGGGCAATATTCTGGTTGAGTATATAGACGAGAACAGGCAAGACCTGGTACACCCCTCACAGGAATAGCTTCTTCATTGAGAGAGCTGTAACCAACTTTCAGCGGCTTGGAAGGCGGCTCCATGGACTTATCACTAACGGCTGAAGGAATGTTCAAGTCTGGATAGATTTCATCCACTTCATCAATGCATGATTGACAGAACTTAGGAGCAGTTTTTGTGTAATGGACAGATTCTGTTTTTCTTTAACACCACTTGGAAATTTTAATTTCAGGTTGGAAATTTTAATTTCAGGTTTCCAGTTTCCAAACATCCTCATTGTGATTGAAGGCTTTCAGAAGAACACCGTCTTAAATATGGCTTGGCCCATAGCTGTTCCATTCTGAAAAAAACCAAAAGTAAATCAGATACTGGCTAGTCAAATACATAACATTAAATATTATAATCTATGTTTAAGTACTCAACACAAACCAGCAATTCCTGTGAGATTGTTTTATATCACCCTCTACTAATAGACTAAATCATATTCGGTTTGAAATATTGACATTGTCACTTCTAGCCGTGCACGACAAATTCCAAAACAAATTATCTTATAACTTGCGATTCGGTCGTATGATTCATAAGTGTCATTCTTTTATCTGTATACGATCTACTATCAGAATATGGCACCAATTCAAAAGGAAGCACACCGTACTTCGATTTAAGTACGATCGCATCACTACGCCATTGTTTCAGAAAAATCATTCAACAGTGGTGTTATTTATTAGCGATAGCTCATTAATATGCCATAGAATTTTGAATAACATATAATGTATCATTAGATGATATACTTGAAAATTAGAAAACATAGACCTTACCTCTGCCATGTTGATGTGTGTACAAAATTTAAACCATGAACGCAGAAAAACTTGAAGTCGCTGTCGAATAATGGAAGTGAAAACTCTTCTTGTGAAGGCCCAATATCGCCCACAACAACAGATTTGGTTTCAAATGTAGGCCATAATATATTTGCATAATTAAATCGTTCAAAGCCAATCACATTTCAGAAAATAATGTCATAAAATGCAAAACAGCAGAGGGCGGTGGCACGACTATCATGCGTACCTCAATCGAGGTGCGCCGTACTGGGAACGAGGTACGTACCTCGATCGAGGTACGTACTTCGTTCTGCGGTCAGTCCGCGACCTGGTTATGTGGATCAAGCAAAGGTGAAATTTTAGTGAGTAGCGTTATGTTCAATGTTTGAGTAGGTCAATTTCATGTTTGGTTGCGTTTTCTGCTATTCTTATCAACTGTTTCATATAACTGATTTTGGCTTTAACTCTTGCTCCGCAATAACCCAGGATATAGTTTTGTCAGCGATTCTTTAATTGAGTTTGTCGTCCCATAACCGAAAAATGTGTTTTTATGCGTCAGCGAGAAACCGGAGATATCCGGTAATACATTAAATTACCGTTCACCCAGCAGAGGACTTTGTCCATTGTGGTCTCAAACTATCTTCCGGACATTGCTATCTAACGGGTACCTAAGACAGCTGGCGAAAAATGTTATGGTATAAGAACGTGTGATCCAACGGTGTGCGGTTGTTTCGTACACAGGTATTTCGTACACATGTCGTTTCGTACTTATATGGAAGTTTCGCAAACGCGACTGGGAGTTGCTGCGTACACTGAATGCTTCTTATTGTTATATTTTTCGAATTAATTCGTCCTGTTGTGTTATATCAGTGTTGTAGGTCATCTATTTTTCGTAATTCATTTTTATGTGAGTTATCGAGATGTTACGTCTTACCTTGCGAGGGAGAACCGCCAAGCCATGAACCAGTCATGGGACAACTCGGCTTACAGTTAAGTCGGCAACAAGTCAATTCGGCATCGCGGGAAATTGGAGCAGAAGTGAAAGCTGTGTTCGACTATTCTGTGGAGTGTCATACATTGTATAGATAACTTGCAATTGATGAATAGTAATTGGATTTGCTCTTTATACTTAAGATCGGCATTCTCACACACGGTTGTTTAAGTAAGAGAAAGAGAGCAAGAGATAGAGAAAGAGAGAGAGCGACAGAGACAGAGACAGACAGAGAGATAGCTATGTGTACAATTCAATTGCCAACGATTAAAGGTCTACTTGAGTAATACTTTTCAGGCCAATCACATTAAGCAGGAATAAGCGAAGGGAGCATCAGTGCACCGACAATGACTAGAACTTGTATATGAGACATTGAGAAGGATATGGATTAAATAAACGAAGCCTTATTGGACATAATGCATGTTATAACGATAACTCGCTTCATTAAGCCTTAGCACAAGGCTCATATTTGTTATTTAATGGTGATCAATAAAGTCTGTGATGTGTACATGGCGTGTATAGCGTCTATAGGCCTGCACGAAGCGAAACCCCAAAACTGGACCATTCTATTTCATGCATTATGGTTCCAGCAGCGGGCCATCTTATTTATCACATAAACCGTGTTAATTGTCGAATGATATCTAAATATTTGGATATTGATTAAACACTAACTTGCGTTCCTATAACCTACGCTATTCATTATCGTAACACTAAGAAGTGTTAGTAAGAGATATCACAATATTTCCACCCAAGTGCAAATGCACAAGCTGATTGATGCACTTTGCGGGATAAAAATATCACACTGCCCAATGACGGCTACATCGTTTCATAAGGCCTATGGCTGTAAAGGGGTCGTATATTTCCATTGATTTGTTCTTAAATAAGCATAATAATGGATCATTGACTATCTTACGCACGGCCTGTCTTATATGTTGCAATCCCCAAAGCTAAGAATGGTTGCTTACCACGATACTTTGTCTGTCACCCACTCTAACAGCTCTATGCGGCACTGTAATAAATTCACAGTCATGGTGACAAATTATAACGCATCACCGATAGCTCTTAACCATCAAGCCGTGAAAGTCACCTGTATATCAGCAAACAAAGCGTGCGAAAAATATTAAGCAATTCTAGAACAAATTTTAGTGAAACATGCGTTGCTAATAAAACAGAGCCAATGATATATCGACTGAACCGTTATTCTTCAACTTCCACAAGGCGAAGAAGGCTTGTTACCTTAGTCATCATGATATGTAGCACACTATTAAACAGGTCATTATATCATTGCATTTGAACTAATTACAAAATGATTCCTATCCTCAGCAATCAATGGTTTTGTTTTCAATGATAACGCTACTGCGTGCAAAAATGTATCTGCTGTCCTCCACACATTTCGCATTGTTACATTTGCAGAAAGCAATTATACATTTATATTGTTTTAGGGCAACCATTTAGGTTGACGGTGTACATGATGTTCACATAATTTAATCGCATAAATCAGCACCGCTTCTATTGTCATTCCCCAATAACCACCATACTGTGTTGCAACAACTAAATCAAACTAGGGCTCACCTTGCAACTACTTTTGATTCACTTTCTGTTGCTTATAACCCACACAGCAATCAACAATTATCAATTCTAAACCGTTGACTGACCATTTTTCAAGTGGCCGATAAACGCAGTGAAGCTTTTATTTTGATGCTGATCTGTTTTAATCCCATCAAAGAGAACAACAGTATCGTTATATTCTCAGTTTTAGTCAACACCACTACGATGCAAATATCAGCTATATAAAACATCTTTTCAATGTGAGAAAAAGTCATAACAAAATCTTTAAAACTACGATAAATTAGTTCTCTTTTCATTTCATGTTCTATCATTTGGAACACCTAACACTGAGTCCTAGCAATACATCATTATATATTCCCGATTAACATGTGTGACTTCACGAGCAAATCACTGCGGGGCAGGGACATTTGACCACATGTAGAAGTGGTAATTAAAAAAAATGCAGCAATGATTTTACGCCTTCGTTGTTCATTTTATCATTTACTTTGAGGCCATAAAGAAGAAGCCTCGTGATTTAGATCTCATGAGTATAAAATTATGGCATCAAGTAAGACCCTATATTGACTGTCAACACCGCTTAGTTAAATGATATCACGAAATGTCTGTATGTACCAAAGAATAAAACACATTTGGCCCAGTATTACCCTAACGCACAGTACACATATAGAATGTTTTACATAAAAACACACAAAAGGCCAATGTTCTCGTCTTGTTAACTTTTGCACGGAACAAAAACTACGACCTGGCCTGTTTTAAAATATTACATAAATGAGTTCTAACACGTAGGCTCTGACTTCAGAAAATGACAACATTCTTTATGCAGCACTTGTCTGCAAACATTAGTTGCTCAAAAATAGCAAATCTAGAAGATCCGTCATTGTCAAATTGCATACATTGAATATTTCTGTTTGATCTTCTATACAAATATGAAGCCATAGATAAATATGCAATTTTGCGACAAATGTAGCTTCACATAGGACAACTATTTTTGTGCTAGATTGTCGGACTGTCCCGGAGGTCAACCATAAATTCCAACAATATATGCGCAAGTACTCGTTTATTGATTGCTATATCGTTGCGGCGGGTGTCATTGACATATTTATGTATAAATGAGCGCATTGATCTTCAATGCATGCTCAGATGGCAACCTGCCACAAGAATCAGCATTGTCGTAATATGGCATAGAATGGAGTGGATAGTGCGAAGCCATCCCATATTACAGCAGATAAACATATAATGAAAGCATATAATGAATCCGGTGCCATATAAAAAAAATATGTTCTATTTGAAGTATTTATGACAAAAGGGGCTTTTGCACCTAGCACGGGCACTGCAGATATGAGTATGAATAGGATATATCCCTGTACTGTACAGCAAAAACCATGTGTAGAAAAGGGAACGAACCCTGAACGCTACCTCAAATTTATAAAAAAACGATCCAAGTGCCATTCTCTTTCACTTGAGTGCACACAAACCCCTTATCTGTAATGCATTATCCATTTGGCTAATGATGGCTGACAGTTTGCCTTTTACATGAATGGCATATATGCGTAATGCGTCCCCAACCTCATAATTATATATATATATATATATATATATATATATATATATATATATATATATATATATATATATATATATATATATATATATATATATATATATATATATATCTAGATATTTTTTGCTGCAATTATGTGGGCGGGAGTACATTGGATATATCACCTCGGTGTAGCATTGACAGTAAGTTGCTACTTTAAAGACAGCTAACATTTGAAGAAACTGCATTTGACTATTTCGTTTTTTGCAACGCAAAATGTGGTGAAACCTATATAGACACACCATTTTCTTCTCTTTTTTTCGTTATAGTCGTCATTATCGACAGCATCGTTGGTTTTAGAGTAGATTCACATATATATTTTATGTACTGTATCTTGGAATTTAACTTGCGTTACAATCGTGCATGAGAAAATGAGTCCACCAATTATGGTGTAAACCGCTGCGATGTGTTATGATGTCACAGGAATGAATTGCAGGAGCTGAATCGAATACTTATGCTGAGTATACCTCTGCCTCAGTAAATGAAATTCATGACAAAAACAGATGTGTTGAAGGTCACATTCAATAGAATGCGACAAATAACGACGAACCATTGTTGTGCGGCCCTCTGCATATTTAAATGCATATATTGGTATTATAAAGTGTGATAGTTAATATTGATTATTGCAGCGTTGTGGCTGGTCAATGGACATTCTCGTTTGACATTGACGGACCAGGCACATTCCTGTCCACGCGGTCCTTTGCCAATAGATGAGCAAAAAAGTGTTGGCATAAACATCGTTTGTTATGAGTACCGATCTGATTATAAAACCCTTTGTTAACCTCGATGTTACCCATTCAACCGAATGTACAAGAATTTGATGACGTTACACTGAGGTACTAGAACCAGAGCCGTGCTTGATCTTCTACAATGGCTGCCGAAAACTACCAATGCCTGCAGAAGTCATTTCCTCGACATGTGGCCAAATAACGTATTATATACGGGCGATCCTTTAATGCCCATTAAAGCTTCGATGTTGCTTTGTGTTGTCTATACATCTCCCCCATTCACTGCCATCATATGAGCGAGCATTTACTTTCCGACTGGCATTTTCAGT
This sequence comes from Urechis unicinctus, assembly GCA_034190875.2. Lineage (NCBI taxonomy): Eukaryota > Metazoa > Annelida > Polychaeta > Xenopneusta > Urechidae > Urechis > Urechis unicinctus. The sequence continues at coordinate 70,816,621 of CM067356.1, forward strand.
TTCTATCAGGGGTATTTGCAAGAAGTGTTTTGCATTCGGTATGACAGTTTCGTAGAGACTGCTTGCCATCGGCACTATTTATTGCCAATTAATTATACTAAGGCTAGTTTATTGCCTTAGCTCCTGTGAATGAAGATGCAAAACAGTTGCAACTTCGAAGCACACCAGCACAAGGCACACAACCACATCATCAATTACGTTGTGCATGTCCCGTACATAAACGAACATTATAAATCATACCAGTCACTGTGGGATCCATGTAATTATCATTATGTTTTCATTGGAATATATGAGACGTTCCAAGACGTTTCTTAAAACATTCTTCGTCACTTGTTCAACAAAACTATGGAGGAAGCAATTTCGTTTGTTCTATTTTTAAACTCTATTAACGGTACAATCGGATTTAGTCACATACCAATTAGGGGCGACCATTCCAATGTGACTAAATGAATCAATCCGCTTGATAGACATGGTGAATCATTTACATCAATATCAATTAAAAGTGCAGGATACTTAAGGATTAGTTATGTGGATCAAGTCAAAATGCAATGTTATAAAGTAGCCGTTTGCACAATGTTTGATTACATAAATTTTATGTAAGCTTGAGTTTTTGCTTATTCAAATCAGCTGTTTCACATAACTGTTGATTTAGTCACTAACTTTCAAAGCGTCTTGCTCAGTAAACACCGGGATATAGCTTTGACAGTGCTTCTTCGAATTTGTCGTCCTTTAGACCGGAATGAATTATGATGGGTTATGAAAGAAGGTGCAATTATACCTCGCCTGCTGTTTATTACCCGGCGACAATTTCCGGAAACGATGGAGATGCTTCGCCCAAAGAGCTCATACATAACTCGATCACTAACTCTAACTTTATGAAACGGGTGAAAGCCCACTTATTATTCAATGCTTATGATTTATTCCATCGACTGTTGATTTAATCACTAACTTTCAAAGCGTCTTGCTCAGTAAAATCCAGGATATAGTTTTGGCAGTGCTTCTGTACTTGTCGAATTTGTCGTCCCTTAGGCCGGACAATCTAGTGGAATGATTTATGATGGGTCATGAAAGAAGGTGCAATTATACCTCGCCTGCTGTTTATTACCTGGCGACAATTTCCGGAAACAGGTTTCTATGGGTGAATCCACCTAACTTTCTTATTTATTCAGCCGACGTCATTGACTGGTTGAATTTGAAAGTCCATGGTAACCACTAAAAAATATTTTGGCGTGATCCAGCTCTGTCAGTCGATAGAATGCTTCACCCAATGAGCTCATAAACAACTAGATAACTTTCTATTGCTTTATGAGACGGAAGAAAGCCCACTTATTGTTCAATGCTTAGGATTCATTCCGTCGACTATGAGCGGATGCAGGTGCCATGGAAGTACACATAATATATGGTATCGTCTTCTATCATTGGAGCGGGATTTATCTAGCACATTGTGGATAATAGTCGGGTCTTGGCGGTGGATAAAATGCCAACTACTTCATCACCTGAGTATTGCTTGTTTAGCTACAAAGTACATGACGCTATGCAGCTATCTACAATAGGGATCGTATTTCACCGTGAGACGAGTGGTCTACACCACCATCCTACCAGGTTTATGATGGTAGTTACTTTATGTGAGGACAACATTGTCTTAGCTATTCTCAAATGCCGTTGTATAGAGACAATTGAATGTTGAGACCATGGCACTGCTAAGGGCAACAAATTACAAATGATCACATTTAAAAAAAACATTGTCTAATGGTTATAATATGAGTCGTGAATCATGCCTTGTTGCAAAATGCTTGAGGACACCACGAGCACTATACATGTACTTAATTGAAGATGGGCAATAGGTGGTGGTCCATGAACGCTTATTATAACCAACGGTATTAATTGATGACCATATAATTTCGTTCAGCAAAGTACACGTTAACCATGAACCCATAGTCCCTTTAATCTGTAAATATCCATTGCCTGCGAACTGCGACCCTAATTGATGAACAGCGCCATAGCCAGTTTCAGTAATTGACAGTGCCAAAATATAAAACAATGTTATGAACTTGGTACAACGTCGATGACATCACTTTTGTGCCTTAATGAACAACTCATGGGAACCCTTCAGCCGGGTTGTATATGTGTAATATTGTCTAGATTATCAATCAGTCGGGGTAAAAATAAATGTCCATTTTATGTCGGTTATTGCACTGGCTGTATCGTGCTGTTGACTGCACTCGTCTGTTGATAACTACTTATGCTCACAAGGTCTAATGCGCTACAAAGCAAAAACCAGTATCTTATGCTTGGTACTTAACAAGCCTACTGAATTGGGGTTGGATGTTCAATTACCCAGGGTTTCAACTTGCATGCGTTTCTTAAGGGATGAGATTGGAACCACGCGGGCGTTTAACATTAACATTTTCTCGGCTGACAGTGAATGTAGGGCTATGTATGAGCTGTGCAAGTCTTAACTCTTAGATTCTTGCGCTTCACAATGAATCATTATATTATTTAATTATGCCGCACGGCAGTATTTGATTACAACCTGGTCGATTCCAATAAAATTGGTTAATTTACTACATATTCAGCGAACCAGACGTACATGGCACAAATGCGAGCTTGTTCACGCTAAAATATTCTCACAAGGTTTTTCCTTTATATGCAGTTCATTTTTTATGTAGTAAATCTAAACATCCATACAGACAGATTTATATTTAGACTTCGTCCACTCTTAATGGTAAGTAATGCCTGGTATGACTAATTAAGGTAAGTAAAAGCTCCATATATGTGTTGCTTGATGTATACCGAACAGAGAATTAGGTACGCAGACGATAACAATGCTAGCTATGCAATGCACTTATAATTCAGTGAGTCATTTATAATATTCAAACCACCATTAATTTGGGATTTGGAATAACGTATCGTGGCATAGTTAAGTAACACCCCTCAAGCCTTCTCTCAATGGCTTCGTAGCACTTTCCGTGGGCTATAATGTACCTAGTGAAAATTACATCGGCTAAAGGCATACGGGGCTGTTGTCATGGAATCCCATTTTCCCGAGCACTTTCATCTTGTCAAGGGCAGCGAGTTGAGATATACTGCAATATCCAGAGAAATATATCTGCGATATAACAGATTTTAGAATCTAAGAGGTTTACTGAACATCTTAGTGTGTTTGATTACATGCTGAAGTCGAGGAGTGAATTTACGACCATGCAACCTAATGTGGAAGGCATTACACACCATAACCTTTTATTGGCACTATCGCTGCCAACGAGTTGTCACGGCTGCAAAGAGGCCTAGTGCCTGCTACATTTAATGGCAACAATCCCTGAAATTGCTAGGTTCTAATGAGTACTCTTATTACCAACGGAGCTATCTATTTAAACTAGAACCGTTTTTTCCTGAAATCTCCCTCCTGTGTTGCACATGTAAAAAAAAATCTGCTAGCATGCCAGTATGGTCCATTGCCGCAAAATGTTGCTTATATTTATATATGTATATATATATGAGGATATATATATATATATATATATATATATATATAGAGATATAGAGAGGGAGATCTATGTATATATATACATACATATAAAGATATATACTAATATATACGAATAGATATATCTATATATATACATATATTTAGATATATATATATATATATATATAGATATATATATATGTATATATATATACATATATATATACATATATACATATAGATATAGAAATATATATATATATATATATATATATATATATCTATATATATATATATATATATATATATATATATATATATATATATATATATATATATATATATATATATATATATATAAATATAAATGCACACTTCATCACACTTCTGCTTTCCCGTAACGACTTCCGGTAAATCAGGTTTTTACCACTAATAGAGTCAGTACTAGTTGTGCTAATTATTGTCAATACTGCTATGTGATTTTCCAAAACGTTGCTATGGAAATGAAAGTGAGTTGAAATGGTCTTCTTGATAGGCCACACAGGTACTTTCCCGGCATATGGCTCTGAATTTAAACAGCCAAAAGTTTACATAGTTTCTGAAATATTTCCACTTGGGTATCTGATAATTGCATTGTACAGTGATAGAATATGGTTGCTCATTACAAACATATTTTTATCGAGGCAGTTATTGCTATGAGGGCAAAGAAATACGTTGATGCATTGAAAACGGAAAAAAAACACATTGCTGTCGTTTTGTCGGTAAATTCTGAATACACATGCAGTGAAAACGAGGGAAGTCTAATCAGCATAGCTGATGTGAAGTACATAAGGCTGATTTTTTTGCTTCGATTAATTTTGTTATTCTGAAAATATCATTTGCAGTCGTATTTGTGCGGTTCCTCTTCGGCCTCAAATGTTTTCTGATGATAGAACACACTGGTTAATCAGCAGGCTGCCAGCGGCAAACGAATTTGCCTCGACGATCGATTCGCCGCCTGCGAAAAAATATCCTCTAGCAAAGGGGGCTCAGCAAATATAGATATATATTACGGTTATAATGTATAATTGAATACATAATGATTTGGTATGTCTTTCAGCTTCATTTTCAGCCTTAGTACTTGTTATCTAATAATGAGATTCTAACAGACGCTCGCAATGCAACGTGTCTTAATGAGGCGTGAATGTGGCGCCAGATACACCAGTTCGTAAAACCGTTACCGTGGAAATAAGAGCGAGTGGGGTTGGTCTTCGTGATAGGTGTCATAGTTACTTTCCCGGCATATGGCTCTGAATGGAAACGTGACAAAAGATAACATAGTTTCTGAAACGTCGGGTATCTGATAAATGCAGGGGAACTTGATATAACATGGGTGTTCATTGCAGTTCAGGTTGGTAATCCATGCAGCAGCGATCCATCATCTATCACCGTAACTACATCATATGTTATGTGAACCATGCTCTTCAGGTACTTGGACTTGGACAGGTAATCATGGACAAGCAAATGAAACGTCAATGTAGGATCAAAGTCTCGGATTTGATCCGCTATATGGAAAATGAATTATGGCGAAATGAATCAAATTAGCTCGAACAGTGATTGTAAAACTTAAGCACTCATTCTTCCAAGAGATTTTTAATTGCCAATGTATGGCAGTAAGTAAATCGGGCATGCATAAATTAAGTTATTTTTTCCTATAGGACGGCAGATGCACCTTGCAATAGGACGAGCCATAACATATCTACTATGTACATATATCATGGTACTATTGGCTAAATTGATGAATTGCTGATAGATCACGAGAACTGAACCCCTCAGCTGCTTAACACTTACAAAGCAATTAATATCAACCTCAACGAGCTAGTTATGACATGTTGTTAAGGAGTATTAAATACTAAAATGTAATCACGTTTGATTGTCGTTTGGGTTAGCTTATGATTGTTACAAACCTTCACGATAGAGTTTAAAATGTGTATAATATCAAATACCACCATCATTCTCGCGCACACAATAGTGATCATAACGTTTTGAGTCATTATTGATGATAACTGAACCCAATCTACGTTGGGTCCAAAACTAAAAGCTTCCCCCACTGTCCTGTCTAACTGGTCAACGGAGGTCAAACGGTTAAGATCCTTTGAGTTAATTATGCATAAGACGCTCCATGCATGACTAATATATTCGATCATATACTTTTACTAATTCCACATGAATCTTCAGCCGGAATAATTTGCACTGTTAGTTATTCATACACTAACGGTCCACACATTTGGTCCGTGTTTATCGTGTTACAAACCACTTCTTTGAATCAAACAACACCGACATACTTATTCCGACGCGTAAGTGACTAATTGAACCTTCATTTTAATACGAAAAAAGGCCGGCAACTGTGCTCGGCAAGGGCGGCAATCAGTAACCCGTAAACATCGATTGGGCAATATTCGCAGGTATCACACACTCACGCTTATATTAGACACACAGCAAAAAACGGGTTGTCATGGCTTCTGAACCATATAGAGCGAATCACTATTATTGTTTCGTTTAATCAGAGACGTGCCTGACATGATAAAGTGGAATTATCCTTTTTGATTATGGAACTCAGGCTATCGATGCCTCATGACGTAGACACGCATATGTAATGAGAAACTTCAATGAATCTCACTGAAAAAGTAGTCATTAGCTATTTTGTGAGTCAGTCTGCCCGTGCTATCGTCGTGTAGCATTCAAAGTGGTACAATATTGACATTACTGTAGGCATAGAACGTTAGATCAGAATTGGGTGTCACGTCATACTCTTTTAGACGTTCAACAATTTAAGACAGCATACACTAACACTTATTGCTTATTTGAATGGTCCTGCAAGTGTCACATTAACAGATAACAGAAAAAAAATGTGTGATGTGTCTCTTATGATTTAATGTTGTTTGAACGAATTTGCATTGTGCTGATGAACTAGGCGGATTCTGAGATAATATGTTTTTATACATGGCTCGTATGTAGTTACATGCATAATAAGCATAGATTGTTCATTTTCTGCCATGCGTTATTGATCTTCATATATGATATCCGTTGTTTCAGGCCTGTTGTTGTGATTACCAGTCACTGGAAGGTCCATAGTGGTGACCAGGGTATTTGATCGGTAGTATTGCTTCAGTTGGCGCAGTATTTACTTTGCATTATTGTAGCCTCGTTTGTTGTGTCTAAGGTAAAAACATATTAATGAAAAATACTTTCCGACGACTTAGATAAAGAAATGACATTACAATACCCAGCTCTAACTTAGGCCGAATGCGCTGAAAACATCCTACTGAGGTTGCCTTGCTTTCTCTTATACGGCGATCCCTGTAACCGAGTTGACTATTTGTAAATACACCAAAAGAGTCGCTAAATTAACGCATGGAAACGATGCACCTTGTTTGAAACTCTGGATTATAAGTACTGCTTTAAGTCACATGTAACAATACATATGAATTACTGATAAATATGACAGCATGATCAAAGATTAGATGTTGTCAAATAAGAGCACGCCTCAGGCTATGAGTATAGATAAATATTCCGACAATCGGATACGTTATGACGGTTCATTGGACATTACTGCCTTTTAACACAGTAAATCGCGCGCTCTATCTAGTGTGGTCAGGAACTCTAGTGGACAGAATACTGGAGCATTTTGATATATGAATTGTTTTTAATTTACTATGGAAGAGGAACTACTATAAAGTGGAAGTAATGCGTGAGGTAGCGACATTGAATATGTTTTCATTTGCTACAGCGCCCTGATGATAACGTGTACTCGGTTGTGTTACGATCAGCACTTCATCACCGAATTAAAATGCTGGACGAAAGAAGAGCATTGCTCAAGCCGCTGTTACATCTGTTATGTCCGTGTAGGTGTACCAAAATCCAGTCGAGAAAAATCTGTTTTAGTTTACTAAGGGTTTACTATGGAAGTTAAGTGCATAAAACTAAAGCCAGGTACGCATATTTTAACGATTTTGTATATGTTTTGTCTGCTACCGCGCCTTGAGTATTAATTGCACTTAGTTATGGTACAATTTGCTCTTCATCACCGAAATAACGTAACGGAGCATAATAGAGCCTGCTCAAACCGCAGTTACATCTATTATGTATGTGTATGTGTTCCGAAATCCAGTCACGATTTAACTGACTGGATAACGCGTATTAAAAGCCAATGCCTGAACGTGAGCGTTTATTTTAGTTATACGTATGTAGATCATAAGCTGTTAAACTAAGCAACCCTTGAATTCGGAATAGAAGTGAAAAGCTAGGTTCGATTATTTCATGGGGTTCCATACACCGTGCTGTTATGTTGCATTGGATGATTAGTAATCAATAGTACATAAATTTGCTCGGATTTGATGTTTACACCTGCGATCGATTGCCATATGGATATTCATGTATATAGTTCAATTTCCATGGAGGTATGATCTACAATAATAATATAATCCAATTCCGTCATTTTAGTTGACAGAATTGATTGAAATCGTGTTAAAGTCTGCAATGTCTCCATAAGCTTTGATCGTCTATTGCATTGTCCACCAATAAAAACCCGATTTGGATACAAAATGCTTAGAGCTTTGGGCCACCTCCTGTTCTTCCTACTGTACTATTTAGTACTGGGGTCATAGTGTTGGCGTCGAAACATATTAGGCAGGAATATGCAAAGGGAGCGTTTGTGTGCTGATAATATCCAGAATTGTACCGCCATGTGTGTACATGAGATTTTGAGAAGAATAAGGATGGCATTTATGGAACTTGATTGGGCATCATGCGAGTAGTCACGATAACTCACCGTAATATGCATAACGGCACCACGTAAAACCCAAACAATACACCATGTTGTTTCATGCGTTACGATTTTAAGATTGGGCGATCCTATATACCACAGATACCGCACTAAGGATTGTCGTTTCAATATTCTTACAATAATATGAAACGGGGATATGGTTTTGCCTTAATTGCATCTCTAAAGCTTGATCTAGTACCTCGTCCAATTGCGTTATACGTAAATGGATTAGGTAAGCGGTCGGCCTTTCATGAAAAACAGAAACTAAAAATGCATATAAAAAAGGCATATATATGCTTTGTTAGTTCCATGACAAATCCAAATAATCCTGAACGCAATCTTGTAGGCAATTGACATAGCTTTCACTTACAGGCTGTGTTGCGAAGTAATAGTTGTCGTATTTGTCTCGTTTGACCGAAAAACATAACCCAAACATTCGCAAAGAAGGAAACAAAGTAGTACATTTATATAAATACACACACACGCACACACACACACACACACACACACACACACACACACACACACACACACACACACACACACACACACACACACACACACACACACACACACACACATATATATATATATATATATATATATATATATATATATATATATATATATATATATGTATATGTATATATATATATATATATTATCATTGTTTTTTTGTAGCGCTATATCTCCATTTATGTATTGAGCAAGAATGGCGTATCCAGATACGTTTATTGGGCTTTGGTGCTTTTATGATAAAATCTAGGGTCGACTTCCGTGATATGGCACATCATATTCGATACCTGTACATTCCCTATGGTTTCATTCTGGCCTACAGGGCTGAGCACTTTCAGTTCGCTTTGTACAAAGGTGTCAGCAGGATAGAACAGTCGATAACCGTCACGAAAAACCGTATTTGTAGAACCTTGTCCATACCAGGATGTTTGAACTTATAAAACAACTATGCTATGAAACATTGATACGACAATGGACTATTATGCGTTTTGTTGACGCTCGTTGGAAAAAGAGAAATGGTACAGGTGTTATTTGCGCGGCGATCCTATTAACTCGGTTCGTCGCGCCATTTTAGACTTTGCAATGCTACATAAGACAAAATACGTCTTGTCAGAAATATTTTGTTAAGCATGTTGGAATAGCAGTATACATTTTGAGCTAAAGTGCATCGGTATTTTTAAGATGCGAGGGTTGCCAGTAACGATCAAAATAGAGATACACCGTAGGCCAAATTATTCCCGCGCGATGAGGAATAATTGTTTAAAGTTAATTGTTAAATGAAGCAGATGATATATCCAGTTTCTCGCAGGCAAGTAATCCCACTATATTCCCAAAATAGTCGACACGCAAATATTTGATATGTAATGCGTATACGCAAATACCGTTATTTAATCAGAACACAGGTGTTCACGGTTGTTTGATGCTTATTCCTTTGCTTAGAAGAATGATTGCTGATATACCGATACAAGCTGCACCGCCATATTAAAATATGCGATGCACATCAGTGAAATACAGGCCTTTACACTTCGATATTCCAGCAATGCAAACGACTTTTAATGCATGTATTATGAGTAAACCACCGGTCTAGAATAGTCAGCACATTCTCACAGCATCAGCGTAAACATAGCTTTGATTGAACATGTGGTCGATCATCAAGTTTTAATTAGCACGTAAATGGTGTGCTTAACAGTGTGCTTTCGTTCGTATGATTGTGGATTGAACAAAAAAACATATTTGTGGAAATCAATAACGCAGATAATTTCAAACAATTGTAGATAGGTATGCAGATAGAGACAGGTTGGGTCAAGTTGTCGTCTAATCGCCGACGTAACGTCGATGCAAGAAGGCGTATTTCACCTACCGCCCGTGGATGGTTCATTAATTTGCGTTAACCAATGGCCTTATGTACCCAAATGCCTTTATACGTTATGGCGACGAATGTTTTCTAAAACTTCTGAGTTCAGCAACTTCAGTTGGTGTTCATACCTTGACAACTAGAACGATTTTGTTTTAAAACCGTTTGCTAAGCATCGCACGGTAAATTTGAATAAATAAAAAAATATCATATGCCACTTTTGGATATGCCCATTAAAACTCGGATACATCACGTACGAATTTATAGAACTTGGTGCTGAAATATATGTAGCTGTTATTACAGTTTATTCACGATAAATATACATGCATTTACTGCGCTCAACTGAACTAACCTTATTGTGTAATTACCATATAATCATCACAATATAAGAATAATTATTTAGCACTTGTCACAATGATTGTAACTTGTGAATTCTACTCATTAGATTGATCTGTGTATACAGCAGCGATGCTATGGACATAAAACAGACAAATCTGATGACTTGCGTTATCAATATCTCAGCAGAATAATGGCTACACAGGCATAGATTTGCGAATCAATTATTTGCAATTTGATATTATTGTTGACGACTGTGTAAAACGAAGCCCTCGCAACGCTATAGCTCCACCACCTCATTGTTGATATGTTTACCATTATACATTCTGAAACTGAGACACAAGATTTAATTATGCCTTACTAATTAATCGTATATAATTACTCGACAATTCCTCAGACAACCTAATTCCGTCGCCACAAACTAGTTTACTTTCTTTCCAGATGCTTCATTATTTCATTTTTAGCCCCATTGTGATACTGTTTGCAACCAACAGCGAGCATATTAATGGCACATGAAGCCCCGTGTTGTTGAAAGCGAAAGCAATCAATATCGTAAGCGTTCTTTGACGTAAAGAGCCTTTAGTAATGCAAAATTCCATCAAACGCAGGAAAGACACAATACCTGATGCTATATGAAAAAGTGCAACGGCTAGTCATTCGCGGTCAAAGCCATATTGTCAAGAACTGAACCACCCACAACCGGTAAAAAACATACTGAATAGCGCACCTCGGCTACAGCGGAATATATATTGCATGCTTTGTTCCCTTCTGGCTTCAGTACAAGCCCACGCACGCATGTGTGATAATTCCAACGGCTAGGCCCAAATGTAGTTTTGTAAGCAGCTGCGGCTTCTCAGATTCCTGTCTTTGTGTCGAAGTATAATAAAACATTGGCTTCATTTCGTCATTCAAAGGGCTCTCTGCCGGTTGCCAATTCTAGTTTCGATCATTTTAGGGATAAGTCGATACCTGTATAGTTCATTTTTTATCCTCGCCCTAATTCCGTCATTGCATGATTCAGAACCGAGCCCCAAGGTGTCGCGAATATTTATGTAAATTTAGAAACATACATATACATTTATACATATGCAATCATAAAAATATATAAATATATATATATATATATATATATATATATATATATATATATATCTAAATACATGCATTTATACATTTACATATATAAAAACATGTTTATATATTTGTATTTATACATGTATATGCATGCATATATATATACAGTTGCACATATATTCATCTGTATATGTATTCATATATGTATGTATGTACATAAATACATGCATATGTATATACACATATATATATATATATATATATATATTTATAGATATACACATTTATTTACATTTAAATAGATATATATATATATACATATATATATATATATATATATATATATATAAATGCTATAGTATATATATATATATATATATATATATATATATATATATATATATATATATATATATATATATATATATATATATATATATATATATATAAAATGCAATAGTTTTTTGAGGAATTTAAGAGGCCGATCAGCATGCAACCATGCTGCGAATCGTTTTGCGACAGGTTCAGAGAGGGAGCGTAGAGGTGAGAGTGGGTCAGTGGAAGGCGTAAGAGTGGCAAAGGTTCATTAGGGGAGCTCAAGGGCAAGACAGGGTCAGTGGGGGACCCTAGGTTTGAGAACGATTAAACGTAGACACCTCGGGATGAAAGAGAGTCATTGAGGGATCGGAAACGTGCTGTTTGTGAGCCTAGAGGTCACAAAGGGTCGTAGCGGTAGTAAGAGAGGGTCAGTGGGGAAACGTAGAGGTACGAGAGGGTCAGAAATGCAGCGTAGGGGTGAGGCAGGGTGTGTGGTGGATCCTAGGGTTAAAAGAGGGAGCTTAGGAGTAAAACAGGTTATCTGGAGGACCCTATGGATGAGAGAGGGTCAGTGGTAGAGCGTAGGGTAGGAAAGGGTCAGTTGGGGAGCCTACAGGTGGGTCAGGCGCTAAGAGGTGAGAGAGGGTCTGTTAGGGAGCCTCGGGGGGAGAAGGGTTCAATGGAGGAGCGTAGGGGTCGAGAGGGTCAGTAGGATAGCTAGAGAGTGATAAGGGGTTAGTGGGGGAACCCTAGCGGTAAGACAAGTTAAGTGGGGAGATAATATATAGAGATAGAGAGAGATATATATATATATATAGAGATATATATATATATAGAGAGAGATAGAGATATAGAGAGAGAGAGAGAGAGATATATATATAGAGGTATATATATATATATAGATATATATATAGAGAGATATATATATATATCTATATATCTCTACAATATCTGTATAGATTTTGTTTTTTATCAATAGATAAATATATATATAGAGAGGAGAGGATATATTAGACATAGACAGATAGATATATAGAGATAGATAGATATAGAGGATAGAGGGAGAGATATACAGACAGAGACCTCTATCTAGGGATAATAGAGCGGGATCTCTATCTATATATATCCCTATCTATCTATAGATCTTCTCTATATCTATATAGATATCTATATATATATATATATATATATATATATATATATCTATATAGATATATATATATATATCTCATACGTATCTGAATACACATACATGACATTATATTTGTCAATGTAGACATGTATATATTTATATACCATATAGATATGTATATTAATTTATATATATATATTACTAATGTATGTTTACGTATTATATTTGTATGTGTGTATTAATATATCCATATATATGTACATGTGCTACATTTTGGTTAATGGTGGTCGCTTCATCGTGTAAATACGGATCTATATAACCGATATCATATAGCACAACTTTGACTAAACTAAAGTTCAGATCTCATTCAGTATGACTTCTGCGTCGACTGAATATTTTTTACTCACTTTTCCTGAATAAAACGACCCGAATGATATGATTTCACGGCAAGTATAACGATCAGTCTTTTGGTTGATAACCATCCCGGGCTATTGCTCCAAAACGGAAACTTTTGGCAGACCGTTGGAGGTATTTTTCTCTTGATTGATAAATGCATGACAGTCTGATAGAATAAATTCTCGAATACGCCATAACTTCACCGAACGTTGTCATACGTTCCGGGGTTAGTCATGCGTCTCGTCACGTAAATCACTGTGTCGTGATGTATTGCGATTCCTTCCATTCGAATCTATTCAAAGCATTGATGTACCATTCCATTTAATAACGTCTAGGTGTGGCAAGGAGCTTGACTTTCTGGGCGTATCGTGTTACTAATAGATCCTCATGTAACGAAACCATTAAGCTCATCCTTCATGCCATGTCATTAACACATATCATGTTCAACGTACAATACAAAATGAAATGGCTCTGTGCATTTATGCTAACATATATTTTGGATCTGGTAAAGTCACATCTGTGTTCAATCCAATCGCCCAACAAGAACAACGATAGGCGGATGTGGCTATTTGCGCCCTCTCGTATCTGGGATTCACTGAAGATGGATTGTTATGTAACGAAACCATTGAGCTCATTCTCTAGGCCATGTAATTAACACATATCATGTTCAGCGTGCAATACTGTTTATGTTTGTATACAGCCCGAGCACCGAACCAGGACAGCAGGAATAGGATGTGACTTTTTTGCGCCCTGTCATGTCGGGGATTCTCGTTGATGACATATTTGTTACTCCATAATATGCGTTCTTTGTGAAGTAACAAATGTCATATTGATTATTGCTGATTTATGTGTAGGCAATAAGCAACAAAATCGTCGGAAGGATAAAGGGGTAGTGACTTTTGTCGTGGCTCCTCTAAAACACCACAAATGCCCCATCAGAGTGCGCATAAATAGATCCATAACTCAATATGTTATAGGTTCTGAGCTCAGGAGATTGCGCTGGATTTGTATCTACCTTTCCATCACAACCGACGTTCATGAAGCCTTTGTGACCAAAAGACCGACAATTGTTTTATGGATTCACACACGACGGCGGTCCATAAAAGTCCTAAAAGATACATTGTATTATCTTTATCCTTAATTACGTACTATATCAGGAGTATGTTTTCTACGGCTTGTTACTGCTTTTAAATGACAAAATTGTAGCATAAAGGATAAAAATATTGATGGTAATAATGCATCGTTGGCATTGCTTTATGTCACAGATTGTCCCAAAAAACAAGCTGTCCATGCACAATACTAGTGCTGGTAGGAAATACATTATGTCAGGTTACGCAGGGTGCGTTAGTGACTTCATGCAGGCCACATATATGAGTCATTTAGCAATGAAATATTATATGGACTGATATGTCAAAGAACAGTAAGCGTACATGGTTGAGGTAAATGTAATACGCAATGGTCAGAGAATGGCGGATAATAATATCAGGTCTAGTATGTAATTATACATAAGAAGTGTCACGTTGACATACATCTCTACTTGCAAATTATTTCGCGTCCGAAACAAGAAGCGTGTACAGATGCATCCTTCACTATCAGCATATACAACTATGTAAGTACTGTAACAATTCATGAAACACTAAGACTATGTGCGACGCCTTGCAACATCCTCATCAAATAAAACGTTCGTATAATACATTTGCAGCAGTCACATTCGTTAAGAGACTCGGCTGCTTTGACATGTACAGTCAATTAACAAGTGTCAAGAATATTAAATAGAGTGCGGCATATTATTGCAATATATTAGCTAACACAATGTCCACTGAGCAGTTGCTCAAGACATAGTATTGCTATTTATAAAAATAATACATTCATTCTAAATGCTCCGGCTTCATTTGTACGTATATGTTTTCTGAACAACCAATATATGGCTAGATCTGTTACCATGCCACGAACTTCTGACTTGCAATTATGTTACCCGAAAACTTCTGAAAAACTATATATATCCCAGAGTGTTTCATCGATTTACCTTGCACCTTTATTGCTAGAGCGGAATCGATTAAATCACCACATGTATGCACCATGCTCAGCGTGCGAAGTAGGAGATGCCAATCAATGTAAGTAGACTTTGATTAATGGTACATGCGAGAATAAAGGTCCTTCCGCTCTTTGTGCTATTCAACGCCATTGTTATGTACATCTCATAGAGTTAGGAATGTGCTAGTGCGTGCGTTGTGGGGATGAAGCACACATGCATCTTGCAGATTAAGCGCTGTCATGTGACATAATTCTAGCCAAGTACGGAAATCATGTACATTTTCATGACCGTCGGAGAGTTTATCATTCATAACATTATACTTCAAACAGTTGTCACAAAACATATCTATATCATTTGTCTAACGAGTGCAAACCATTTAGTCTAATACACTATTTGACATTGCCCAATTAAAGTCCATTTCTCAATGTAAGTCCATCAATGGAATTCCGTTCTTCCTTCCGGCAAAATTTGTCGGGAAGAGTGTGAACCATATACCCCCCAGATTACTTCAATCCATAATCGAATATGAAATCAAGCTTTAATGTGCATTTTTGTCATACATCAAAGGCAAAAAAGCTAATCCTGCTTAGGTAGTGGACCCGCATCAACCCTACCGCACCTACACAGTGTCTTCTAATTAGTATCCCAAGTGAACGTCATTCCCCACAAGATGATCGATAGACTGAATCAAGTGCTAACATACATGCCAACGACAATCTAATGGCTGTGTTATCAACGTATTTATATCCTTCTCGTGGACATGCTTGAAAAAACGCAGGCCTAACTCAAACACCCCAAATATAAATTTGACACATTTCTTTAAAATGCAATGTGTCTGCTACAAGTTTTATATGGAACATCAATGCAATCTATTACTGTAAATAGAAGTTTTGATAACTACACTTTGCTGAGTTGCCTAATACACCACGCTATTGAAATGAATAAACTATTGGTTTGCGCATTATATAACGAATAAAGCTTAAACATTATAATCTTAAATGCATATGAAAATTTGAATTATATGAGAGCTGTTTATATAGCACGTAATCTGTAATTATGCGTTACTGATTAAGTGGAAGTTTTTTTTTCGGAGTAAATACTTGCATCGTTGTTTTAACAAATTGTATATCATGTTGCGTCTAACGACATTTTAGGATAAATGTTATGTATTGTGCGATATATTAACTGAAAATGACTAATAGACGGATAACCATCCTGATATTGACAATTATGTATCTATATTATAGCAACGAGTATGCTCGTATGCAACAAATTCGCCACCGAGCTGTTTATACGTTTTCTTAATTATTTTATGACCTATCCAAATAGTTGGGTACGATTACACTGCTAGTTTATAATGAAGATATTATGTACAGTGTATGTACAGCTTCATATATATATATATACATGACAGATTATTTGTTTGTTCCATTGGTAAACCGTGTCCAGTTATTTTACATGCTACAAAGACAACTTCATACGGTTCAGCCTATGCAGTTATAGGCTCTATCAAGGCCACCATATATAGAGTAACATGCACAGAGCGTCTTTCACTATTGTCTTAAAGGGTTATTGTTGGATCATGTTGCCAGATCAAATAAGACCTCCATGAACGTCTATGTGGTGGGATTTTAGTTATGCAAGGTAATAGCGAATCCCAATCTAGCTGAGACTCATACTATGCTCTGACGCGGGTCAGGGAAATATGAGAAGAACACAGTACCTTCTTTCCTTCAAGTACTTCTGGCTCAAAAATAGATTAATGCACTCGTTGTTTCAAATTCACCAGTCAACATGTTGTGACAGTGATTGCTAGCAAGAGACCCTTTTTTGTGGATTATCCCCCACCCCCCACCTCCATTATTGAACCGATGATAATCGAAATAATATACGTATATTAGGCTTTTCTATTCGATCGCAAGTGTTCAAAGCGGATTACCGCTTATTGCTGCACTCAAAAGATAGATTACCTATTTATTGGCACAAGCCACACCGCCATAGTCCAACGTGCATTAATATCGCTCCGTCATTCCAGCACACCTTATCTCACATTGACGTTTGTTTAATGTAAACCATCCTAGCAAATGAATGATGCACTAAGCTGCATCAATTATTGAATAGCAGACATATATCGACAGCTACGTTGCTCATCAATGTCAAATATAAAACAGATGCAGTCATAGTTGATAAAAATGTTTTGCTATGTTAATTGCTACATTTAATGGGGCCGTTGTTGCAAATCATATTATTTTCATCCGAACATATTTAACACCCTAACATTATGCACTCATTATAGTTAATAACGCTTCGTCGCTATACACCTGCACATCAATCTGTTTTTGGCAAATGTAAATGCTAATTAGGCTCAGTATCTGGGAACTAAATTCACGCAAATAAAACAGAGCATATGGTCGAACTTTCTGCTTACACGCTATTTTCAAGACTACTGACGAGAGCTATGTCTGGTTTAGAAACCAGAATGGACATTACAAGAAAAACTGTTGATTAATGCGTATGTATGATACTGTTTGCAAGAAACTGATTAGTTTAATTTTGTCCTTCATGGTCATTTTGAGCAAATAGGATTGGCAACTAATGAACACCCTATTGTCTAGTCCATATGATCGACCATATACCTGCACCATATTTATCATGTAACGCAGTTAAGTCCGTATTAGTAAGAAACTGAATGCTTTGAAGACGAAGTTGCCAAATTAGTGAATAAATCTGTCTGATAAATTACAACATTTAAAATATCAAGAGATATTTATCCGCCTAACAAATCTCAATCAACCGCTCGAGTTATTGGTAATATCAGTCACAATGATTCGTGAACAGGATCTAAGGCTGGAACTGCGTAATATAACAACCACTGCGTGGGCGTCACGAGCATCTAACATTCACGGTGCTCGACATAACACTCACAGTGTGAGCGATCCGCCAAATACGTTGCTTAACCTATCCTTTACTTAGTGGCTGTTGCAGACATCCATATCACGAACCGCCCGATGCATATTTGACTATCTGGTTGGCACAGAGTCGACTACCTTGAAGGCTCGATAAATCATTCACA
Source organism: Urechis unicinctus (assembly GCA_034190875.2). Classification (NCBI taxonomy): domain Eukaryota; kingdom Metazoa; phylum Annelida; class Polychaeta; order Xenopneusta; family Urechidae; genus Urechis; species Urechis unicinctus. The sequence goes on from CM067356.1 coordinate 70,835,128, forward strand.
ATGCAACATAAAGACATCAAGTTTCTATATAACTACTATTAGTAAGCTATAGCTCGTAGATATTCTAATGCCGTAAACGGAACATTCAAAAATGTACGGCTTACAAGATTCCATACGTAGCCTACGGTCAACGTGTAAGTTATTATTCTATGAAACATGCATTAAGGCGTAACTGTTAGACCTACTATCAAAGGCGTACGCCATTTCTATATAGCCATGCGTTTAAATTCGCAAAACACAAACATCTGTAAAGTCTGACGAACGTATCCAAAGCGTGCTGCGTTAAATCAGACGTACGTATTATTTTATAACGCTTTTGCATTCACATTAATCGGTCGAAGAATAATGTCGGAAAAAGAGACGACCATATACCTTCCAGATGACCCCATTGCACACGAGATTAGGCAATCACCCTTTCATGTATTCTGCCCGAATATGTCATGCAAACTGCGTATTGTGTAGTTATAAAATTGTTCTTAGCTTTAGAAATAATGAATTTGTCACGAAAATGTAAAATGATATAAGCTGTGGGTGGTAATTAGAGTTTGTGATAACAGGTACTGATACATACGAATCACCTCAAATCAGTAATAGTGCAGCATGGTCAAAGACAAACACGTTTTCTGGCTATGAATATCGGGAAATATTCCGACACATTCCGATATATTCGGATACTTTATGACGTTTCAATGGACATTGCTGACGTTCAACTCCGTTAATCGCGCACTTTATCCAGTGAGATCAGGTACGATGGTTGAGCGAACAATGGAAATTTTTGATTGTTAGTATTTTCTAGTTTACTATGGAAGAGGAGTTATTAAAAAGTGTAACAAACTTGCATTAAACTCAAGTGAGGTACGCATATGTTTGACGAATATGTTTCCATTTGCTACAGCGCCCTAGTGAACACGTGTTCTCGGTTGTGCGACGATTTGCACTTCATCACCGAATAAAAATGCTGGAGCAACAAAGAGCTCTGCTCATGCCGCTGTAACATGTCTGAGTGTGTGTGTGTGTTCCAAGATCCCGTCAAGACTAATCTGTTTAAGCGAAACTACACATCGCAGTTAATCGGACCAGAAATGAAAAGCAGTGTTTGACTAGTGCGTGGGGTGCCATTCACCAAGTTGTTAACTTGCCTTTGATGAATAGTAAGCAATAGTACATACATTCGCTCGAATTTGCTTTTTACAATGCAATCAGTTATCATATGGATATTCATGTGAACTGTTTAATTGTCTAGAATGAATGATCCACAACAACAATTTCATCCCATTTTGTCATTGTCGCAGTTGACTGAAGTCGTGTTATAGTGTACAATGTCGTAATAAGCTCTTATCATCCATTACAAAATACATAGTGCTTCGACCCACCACCTGTTGTTCCCGCTGTATTATGTAGCACTGTGGTCATAGTGTTTGGGTCAAACATATTAGGCAGAAATATGCAAAGGGAGCGTTTGTGTTCATATGCATAAATCATAGAAATCAATACCGATATATAATTATAACGTTGATAACGTTTGGTCATTTAGGTCAACCAATGCTCTTTAAGTGGTCATTCATCAATCAGTTCAATGGTGATTAATCGCTCTGCTAGAGTGTCTCGTACTTGGTCTTCTCATTCCATTACGTTACTGGAAATCAGTAACAGCTCATCAATGTAAGAGCAAAAAAGCCGTCTTTTTACTTGGGTATTAGCATCCCACAAGCCATTATATGGAAACACAGGGCCTATATATCGCAAAAGTAAGGCCTCTAAATGCTTTGCATGCATCGTCAACAAATATCAACAGTGGAGTAATATATGATTGTTACCTGCTTATATATTCGCAGATGGTAAATCACAAGATTCAATTTACATATTTAGGGTCAATATGCATGTATGGAGATATTGGAATTTTTACAATTTATCACTATTCGCAGTTGTCATTCATTATCCTTCTTGGGAGCTAGAATATTGCCTACTCACCAAAATCGGAAAACCCCGTATCAGCTCTACCTCAATTTAGTGATTGTATTCCGTGAGAGGTTTTACTCTGGTTTTGTTCCGACAGCATGTACCGCACTCAGTGTAGGCCAATAAAATTAATGGGAGGCAACAAGCAGGGACATATGCAAACATGTGAAATGTTATTGGCCCACCGACTAGCTGTAACAAAGTGATAATCGTATAGAATAAAACTAGATTTCGCAGGCATCACTAACCACAACCTTTACAAGAAGCAACACTCCTAACTTGTTGTCATGGTGACAAAAACCCCTTGGCGCTGCTTCGTCGGTTAGAGCCGACCGAGCATTTGCATATATTTTGAATATATATTTGCTTGTAAAATTGACAAGATGTTGCTCCAACTATGGCATGATCATGTCTTTAAGAGCCCAGAGTAAGGGCAGGTGCATACTTCCTAATATTGTGTAAAATATTTGGCAACGGCAACGTAAATGCTCTATATTGCAATACAAATATGACGTTGATTTTGATAGGAATGCCAGAATATTTTGTTCCATGTTACGACATTCTGTGAAATGCCTAGATGACAATCCAACTAGAAATAACACTGACGCAAATCAGCAGCATAATAAGACGTTGAATGCAGATAGCGTGAGGCATTTATTGCATAGTTATCTTACATTCTCGAAAGCAGCATAAATAGAATATAATGTGCATGCAGGAAAACCTTACGTACGAATTAACGCTGCTAAGGTTCACTCTATTTACGCGTTGTATAAAGCTCCTTGCAAAATGATTGCCAATTTGCTGACAAGCGCGGCGCCGCCATACATCACTTGAACGTGTCTTATGACTTCTCTTACACACAAATATTAGTGTGACATGTGTGCCATGTACATACATGGTTAATGCCATCAGCTACTTCCAAAGCACCACTTGCTTTACGCAGAGGTATAGGTAGCAGGTCCAACTACTGACGGTTGCAGTTGCAATAACAAAGAAAGTCTGGATTATAGACCATTATTTGAACTGTGTAAGCAGAAATAAATAACTGTGCCTTAACAGCAAATTACATAGGTATGGAAGTCATTGTGCAGAAGGATTGAAGCAGCAGAGATTGCAATGTAATGTAAATTAGTAGAAATATTATCAATTATAGTAGCAGCAGCCAAAGTTATGCTAATATTTGTAGAATAGCAGTAATAGAACCAGCCACAGTAGCAGTAGTTACTGTGATTGCAGTGGTTGCATTAGTTGTTATTCGTGCAGTAGTAGGATCAGTTACAGTAGTAGTTGTTGTAGTAGAAACATATATGATTAAAGTGGTATCTGTGTCAGCAACGGAATAGGTAGAAGTGATAGCTGCTATTATATCGTTTAAAATTCCCCAACCCACCATAACGTATAACCGTGCGTATTGTGTCACTTTTACCATCCATATTCTACTCTTCTTGTGGTGTATAACAAAAGCAAAGAGCAGAGATATGGTCTCCATTTGGTAACAATTATCGCACATGCATTGCTATCAAGGGTGTTATGCATGTGTATTACTTCAGCACTCATAAAACATGTGATAAGATTTACGTCGGTACTTAATATTCCTATTACGTCCACAGCTGTGTCATTGATTGTCTCCATCAACAGTGTTGTTACTCTCTTTCCGACCGCCAATTAAGTTGCGCAGAGGCCCTTGGACTTCATAAACCAGGCAACCCACGCTTCGCACAGGGATATGCGCAACAAAGAGTGAACACCTGTCACTGTATCGCATTGCATATTATAGCCCAAAGTAAAAGAATTCCGAATTCTTGCAACATGCCAGTTAATCAGCAAACAATTCTATTGTTATCAGAATCGGCTACCTTTTATCATGGTCAACTGTGTTACTTACACATATTTTAAATCAAATTTGTCCCCATCTTCGGCGCGCTTGTGAATTGTAATTGCACCAGTCACCACAGACATAACATGTAATGATTATTCGTTGTGAAATAAGCTAAGGCACTAATATTGGTGCTGAAATAGATTTCGCTGAGTCCACAAAATTTTGCGCAGTATCTGACGGCCGTTATATGGCAGAGCCAATCACGCAAAACATCACAATGAACACTTGTATAACTATGCTGCATCAGCAGATCTGCTCTAACAGTTTTTGTTGGGTATATGATTCACTGTTGTCCTGAAAATCAATATTTGCCACATAGCTATCTAACTTAGCTGCTTATGCATTTGTACGTGGCTTATCGATTCAATAATGACCCCTGTACAACAAAGCGATTTGCGTGTGACATGGTAAACTGTGACCTTTTCATAGCTCGGTCGTATTGATTTAAGCAGCTCTTAAATTGGAGCAGAAGTGAAAAGCTGTGTTCGACTATTCTGTGGAGTGTTATGCATTGTATAGATAACTTGCAATTGATGAATAGCAATTAGATTTGCTCTTTATACTTACGATCGGCATTCTCACACGCGGTTGTTTAAGTAAGAGAAAGAGAGCAAGAGAGAGAGACAGAGACAGAGACAGAGACAGACAGAGAGATAGCTATGTGTACAATTCAATTGCCAGCGATTAAAGGTCTACTTGAGTGCTACTTTTCAGGCCAATCACATTAAGCAGGAATAAGCGAAGGGAGCATCAATGCACCGACAATGTCTAGAACTTGTATATGAGACATTGGGAAGGATATGGATTAAATAAACGAAGCATTATTGGACATAATGCATGTTATAACGATAACTCGCTTCATTAAGCCTTAGCACAAGGCTCATATTTGTCATTTAATGGTGATCAATAAAGCCTGTGATGTGTACATGGCGTGTATAGCGTCTATAGGACTGCACGAAGCGAAACCCCAAAACTGGACCATGCTATTTCATACATTATGGTTCCAGCAGCGGGCCATCTTATTTATCACATAAACCGTGTTAATTGTCGAATGATATCTAAATATTTGGATATTGATTAAACACTAACTTGCGTTCCTATAACCTACGCTATTCATTATCGTAACACTAAGAAGTGTAAGTAAGAGATATCACAATATTTCCACCCAAGTGCAAATGCACAAGCTGATTGATACACTTTGTGGGATAAAAATATCACACTGCCCAATGACGGCTACATCGTTTCATAAGGCCTATGACTGTAAAAAGGCCGTATATTTCCATTGATTTGTTCTTAAATAAGCATAATAATGGATCATTGACTATCTTACGCACGGCCTGTCTTATATGTTGCAATCCCCAAAGCTAAGAATGGTTGCTTACCACGATACTTTGTCTGTCACCCACTCTAACTGCTCTATGCGGCACTGTAACAAATTCACAGTCATGGTGACAAATTATAACGCATCACCGATAGCTCTTAACCATCAAGCCGTGAAAGTCACCTGCATATCAGCAAACAAAGCGTGCGAAAAATATTAAGCAATTCTAGAACAAATTTTAGTGAAACATGCGTTGCTAATAAAACAGAGCCAATAATATATCGACTGAACCGTTATCCTTCAACTTCCACGAGGCGAAGAAGCTTTGTTACCTTAGTCATGATATGTAGCACACTATCAGTCACTGTGGGATCCATGTAATTATCATTATGTTTTCATTGGAATATATGAGACGTTCCAAGACGTTTCTCAAAACATTCTTCGTCACTTGTTCAACAAAACTATGGAGGAAGCAATTTCGTTTGTTCTATTTTTAAACTCTATTAACGGTACAATCGGATTTAGTCAAATACCAATTAGGGGCGACCATTCCAATGTGACTAAATGAATCAATCCGCTTGATAGACATGGTGAATCATTTACATCAATATCAATTAAAAGTGCAGGATACTTAAGGATTAGTTATGTGGATCAAGTCAAAATGCAATGTTATAAAGTAGCCGTTTGCACAATGTTTGATTACATCAATTTTATGTAAGCTTGAGTTTTTGCTTATTGAAATCAGCTGTTTCACATAACTGTTGATTTAGTCACTAACTTTCAAAGCGTCTTGCTCAGTAAACACCGGGATATAGCTTTGACAGTGCTTCTTCGAATTTGTCGTCCTTTAGACCGGAATGAATTATGATGGGTTATGAAAGAAGGTGCAATTATACCTCGTCTGCTGTTTATTACCCGGCGACAATTTCCGGAAACGATGGAGATGCTTCGCCCAAAGAGCTCATACATAACTCGATCACTCACTCTAACTTTATGAAACGGGTGAAAGCCCACTTATTATTCAATGCTTATGATTTATTCCATCGACTGTTGATTTAATCACTAACTTTCAAAGCGTCTTGCTCAGTAAAATCCAGGATATAGTTTTGGCAGTGCTTCTGTACTTGTCGAATTTGTCGTCCCTTAGGCCGGACAATCTAGTGGAATGATTATGATGGGTCATGAAAGAAGGTGCAATTATACCTCGCCTGCTGTTTATTACCTGGCGACAATTTCCGGAAACAGGTTTCTATGGGTGAATCCACCTAACTTTCTTATTTATTCAGCCGACGTCATTGACTGGTTGAATTTGAAAGTCCATGGTAACCACTAAAAAATATTTTGGCGTGATCCAGCTCTGTCAGTCGATAGAATGCTTCACCCAATGAGCTCATAAACAACTAGATAACTTTCTATTGCTTTATGAGACGGAAGAAAGCCCACTTATTGTTCAATGCTTAGGATTCATTCCGTCGACTATGAGCGGATGCAGGTGCCATGGAAGTACATATAATATATGGTATCGTCTTCTATCATTGGAGCGGGATTTATTTAGCACATTGTGGATAATAGTCGGGTCATGGCGGTGGATAAAATGCCAACTACTTCATCACCTGAGTATTGCTTGTTTAGCTACAAAGTACATGACGCTATGCAGCTATCTACAATAGGGATCGTATTTCACCGTGAGACGAGTGGTCTACACCACCATCCTACCAGGTTTATGATGGTAGTTACTTTATGTGAGGACAACATTGTCTTAGCTATTCTCAAATGCCGTTGTATAGAGACAATTGAATGTTGAGACCATGACACTGCTAAGGGCAACAAATTACAAATGATCACATTTAAAAAAAACATTGTCTAATGGTTATAATATGAGTCGTGAATCATGCCTTGTTGCAATATGCTTGAGGACACCACGAGCACTATACATGTACTTAATTGAAGATGGGCAATAGGTGGTGGTCCATGAACGCTTATTATAACCAACGGTATTAATTGATGACCATATAATTTCGTTCAGCAAAGTACACGTTAACCATGAACCCATAGTCCCTTTAATCTGCAAATATCCATTGCCTGCGAACTGCGACCCTAATTGATGAACAGCGCCATAGCCAGTTTCAGTAATTGACAGTGCCAAAATATAAAACAATGTTATGAACTTGGTACAACGTCGATGGCATCACTTTTGTGCCTTAATGAACAACTCATGGGAACCTTTCAGCCGGGTTGTATATGTGTAATATTGCCTAGATTATCAATCAGTCGGGGTAAAAATAAATGTCCATTTTATGTCGGTTATTGCACTGGCTGTATCGTGCTGTTGACTGCACTCGTCTGTTGATAACTACTTATGCTCACAAGGTCCAATGCGCTACAAAGCAAAAACCAGTATCTTATGCTTGGTACTTAACAAGCCTACTGAATTGGGGTTGGATGTTCAATTACCCAGGGTTTCAACTTGCATACGTTTCTTAAGGGATGAGATTGGAACCACGCGGGCGTTTAACATTAACATTTTCTCGGCTGACAGTGAATGTAGGGCTATGTATGAGCTGTGCAAGTCTTAACTCTTAGATTCTTGCGCTTCACAATGAATCATTATATTATTTAATTATGCCGCCCGGCAGTATTTGATTACAACCTGGTCGATTCCAATAAAATTGGTTAATTTACTACATAGTCAGCGAACCAGACGTACATGGCACAAATGCGAGCTTGTTCACGCTAAAATATTCTCACAATGTTTTTCCTTTATATGCAGTTCATTTTTTATGTAGTAAATCTAAACATCCATACAGACAGATTTATATTTAGACTTCGTCCACTCTTAATGGTAAGTAATGCCTGGCATGACTAATTAAGGTAAGTAAAAGCTCCATATATGTGTTGCTTGATGTATACCGAACAGAAAATTACGTACGCAGACGATAATAATGCTAGCTATGCAATGCACGTATAATTCAGTGAGTCATTTATAATATTCAAACCACCATTAAGATTGGGATTTGGAATAACGTATCGTGGCATAGTTAAGTAACACCCCTCAAGCCTTCTCTCAATTGCTTCGTAGCACTTTCCGTGGGCTATAATGTACCTACTGTAACTTACATCGGCTAAAGGCATACGGGCTGTTGTCATGGAAACCCATTTTCCCGAGCACTTTCATCTTGTCAAGGGCAGCGAGTGGAGATATACTGCAATATCCAGAGAAATATATCTGCGATATAACAGATTTTAGAATCTAAGAGGTTTACTGAACATCTTAGTGTGTTTGATTACATGCTGAATTCGAGGAGTGAATTTACGACCATGCAACCTAATTTGGAAGGCATTACACACAATAACCTTTTATTGGCACTATCGCTGCCAACGAGTTGTCACGGCAGAAAAGAGGCCTAGTGCCTGCTACATTTAATGGCAACAATCCCTGAAATTGCTAGGTTCTAATGAGTACTCTTATTACCAACGGAGCTATCTATTTAAATTAGAACCGTTTTTTCCTGAAATCTCCCTCCTGTGTTGCACATGTAAAAAAAAAATCTGCTAGCATGCCAGTATGGTCCATTGCCGCAAAATGTTGGGAGAGGATAGGGATATATGTATATAGATAGAGATAGAGATATATAGATATATATAGAGAGAGAGATAGAGGAGAGAGAGATATATAGAGAGATAGAGAATATAGAGAGAGAGAGAGATCTATAGAGAGAGAGAGAGATAGAGAGATATAGAGAGATCTATAGAGAGAGAAAGAGAGAGAGAGAGAGAGAGAGGGAGAGCGAGGGAGAGAGAGACAGACAGAGAAAGATAGAGACGAAGAGAGACATAGAGAGAGAGCTATAGAGAGATCTATAGATATATTTATAGATATAGAATATATAGAGAGAGATCATCTATAGAGAGATATATAGAGATAGACATATCTATATATATATCCCTATATCTATAGATAAGATATATATATCTATCTCTATCTAGATATATATCTATATATATATATATATATATATATATATATATATATAGATATATATATATATATATATATATATATATATATATATATAAATATAAATGCACACTTCATCACACTTCTGTTTTCCCGTAACGACTTCCGGTAAATCAGGTTTTTACCACTAATAGAGTCAGTACTAGTTGTGCTAATTATTGTCAATACTGCTATGTGATTTTCCAAAACGTTGCTATGGAAATGAAAGTGAAAATTCTGAATACACATGCAGTGAAAACGAGGGAAGTCTAATCAGCATAGCTGATGTTAAGTACATAAGGCTGATTTTTTTGCTTCGATTAATTTTGTTATTCTGAAAATATCATTTGCAGTCGTATTTGTGCGGTTCCTCTTCGGCCTCAAATGTTTTCTGATGATAGAACACACTGGTTAATCAGCAGGCTGCCAGCGGCAAACGAATTTGCCTCGACGATCGATTCGCCGCCTGCGAAAAAATATCCTCTAGCAAAGGGGGCTCGGCAAATATAGATATATATTACGGTTATAATGTATAATTGAATACATAATGATTTGGTATGTTTTTCAGCTTCATTTACAGCCTTAGTACTTGTTATCTAATAATGAGATTCTAACAGACACTTGCAATGCAACGTGTCTTAATTAGGCGTGAATGTGGCGCCAGATACACCAGTTCGTAAAACCGTTACCGTGGAAATAAGAGTGAGTGGGGTTGGTCTTCGTGATAGGTGTCATAGTTACTTTCCCGGCATATGGCTCTGAATGGAAACGTGACAAAAGATAACATAGTTTCTGAAACGTCGGGTATCTGATAAATGCAGGGGAACTTGATATAACATGGGTGTTCATTGCAGTTCAGGTTGGTAATCCATGCAGCAGCGATCCATCATCTATCACCGTAACTACATCATATGTCATGTGAACCATGCTCTTCAGGTACTTGGACTTGGACAGGTAATTATGGACAAGCAAATGAAACGTCAATGTAGGATCAAAGTCTCGGATTTGATCCGCTATATGGAAAATGAATTATGGCGAAATGAATCAAATTAGCTCGAACAGTGATTGTAAAACTTAAGCACTCATTCTTCCAAGAGATTTTTAATTGCCAATGTATGGTAGTAAGTAAATCGGGCATGCATAAATTAAGTTATTTTTTCCTATAGGACGGCAGATGCACCTTGCAATAGGACGAGCCATAACATATCTACTATGTACATATATCATGGTACTATTGGCTAAATTGATGAATTGCTGATAGATCACGAGAACTGAACCCCTCAGCTGCTTAACACTTACAAAGCAATTAATATCAACCTCAACGACGAGCTGGTTATGACATGTTGTTAAGGAGTATTACATACTAAAATGTAATCACGTTTGATTGTCGTTTGGGTTAGCTTATGATTGTTACAAACCTTCACGATAGAGTTTAAAATGTGTATAATATCAACTACCACCATCATTCTCGCGCACACAATAGTGATCATAACGTTTTGAGTCATTATTGATAATAACTGAACCCAATCTACGTTGGGTCCAAAACTTAGGCTTCCCCCACTGTCCTGTCTAACTGGTCAACGGAGGTCAAACGGTTAAGATCCTTTGAGTTAATTATGCATAAGACGCTCCATGCATGACTAATATATTCGATCATATACTTTTACTAATTCCACATGAATCTTCAGCCGGAATAATTTGCACTGTTAGTTATTCATACACTAACGGTCCACACATTTGGTCCGTGTTTATCGTGTTACAAACCACTTCTTTGAATCAAACAACACCGACATACTTATTCCGACGCGTAAGTGACTAATTGAACCTTCATTTTAATACGAAAAAAGGCCGGCAACTGTGCTCGGCAAGGGCGGCAATCAGTAACCCGTAAATATCGATTGGGCAATATTCGCAGGTATCACACACTCACGCTTATATTAGACACACAGCAAAAAACGGGTTGTCATGGCTTCTGAACCATATAGAGCGAATCACTATTATTGTTTCGTTTAATCAGAGACGTGCCTGACATGATAAAGTGGAATTATCCTTTTTGATTATGGAACTCAGGCTATCGATGCCTCATGACGTAGACACGCATATGTAATGAGAAACTTCAATGAATCTCACTGAAAAAGTAGTCATTAGCTATTTTGTGAGTCAGTCTGCCCGTGCTATCGTCGTGTAGCATTCAATATTGACATTACTGTAGGCATAGAACGTTAGATTAGAATTGGGTGTCACGTCATACTCTTTTAGACGTTCAACAATTTAAGACAGCATACACTAATACTTATTGCTTATTTGAATGGTCCTGCAAGTGTCACATTAACAGAAAACAGAAAAAAAATGTGTGATGTGTCTCTTATGATTTATTGTTTCATTTGAATGTAATAAAATGTTGTTTGAACGAATTTGCATTGTGCTGATGAACTAGGCGGATTCTGAGATAATATGTTTTTATACATGGCTCGTATGTAGTTACATGCATAATAAGCATAGATTGTTCATTTTCTGCCATGCGTTATTGATCTTCAAATATGATATCCGTTGTTTCAGGCCTGTTGTTGTGATTACCAGTCACTGGAAGGTCCATAGTGGTGACCAGGGTATTCGATCGGTAGTATTGCTTCAGTTGGCGCAGTATTTACTTTGCATTATTGTAGCCTCGTTTGTTGTGTCTAAGGTAAAAACATATCAATGAAAAATACTTTCCGACGACTTAGATAAAGAAATGACATTACAATACCCAGCTCTAACTTAGGCCGATTGCGCTGAAAACATCCTACTGAGGTTGCCTTGCTTTCTCTTATACAGCGATTCCTGTAACCGAGTTGACTATTTGTAAATACACCAAAAGAGTCGCTAAATTAACGCATGGAAACGATGCACCTTGTTTGAAACTCTGGATTATAAGTACTGCTTTAAGTCACATGTAACAATACATATGAATTACTGATAAATATGACAGCATGATCAAAGATTAGATGTTGTCAAATAAGAGCACGCCTCAGGCTATGAGTATAGATAAATATTCCGACAATCGGATACGTTATGACGGTTCATTGGACATTACTGCCTTTTAACACAGTAAATCGCGCGCTCTATCTAGTGTGGTCAGGAACTCTAGTGGACAGAATACTGGAGCATTTTGATATATGAATTGTTTTTAATTTACTATGGAAGAGGAACTACTATAAAGTGGAAGTAATGCGTGAGGTAGCGACATTGAATATGTTTTCATTTGCTACAGCGCCCTGATGATAACGTGTACTCGGTTGTGTTACGATCAGCACTTCATCACCGAATTAAAATGCTGGACGAAAGAAGAGCATTGCTCAAGCCGCTGTTACATCTGTTATGTCCGTGTAGGTGTACCAAAATCCAGTCGAGAAAAATCTGTTTTAGTTTACTAAGGGTTTACTATGGAAGTTAAGTGCATAAAACTAAAGCCCGGTACGCATATTTTAACGATATTGTATATGTTTTGTCTGCTACCGCGCCTTGAGTATTAATTGCACTTAGTTATGGTACAATTTGCTCTTCATCACCGAAATAACGTAACGGAGCATAATAGAGCCTGCTCAAACCGCAGTTACATCTATTATGTATGTGTATGTGTTCCGAAATCCAGTCACGATTTAACTGACTGGATAACGCGTATTAAAAGCCAATGCCTGAACGTGAGCGTTTATTTTAGTTATACGTATAAGCAACCCTTGAATTCGGAATAGAAGTGAAAAGCTAGGTTCGATTATTTCATGGGGTTCCATACACCGTGCTGTTATGTTGCATTGGATGATTAGTAATCAATAGAACATAAATTTGCTCGGATTTGATGTTTACACCTGCGATCGATTGCCATATGGATATTCATGTATATAGTTCAATTTCCATGGAGGTATGATCTACAATAATAATATAATCCAATTCCGTCATTTTAGTTGACAGAATTGATTGAAATCGTGTTAAAGTCTGCAATGTCTCCATAAGCTTTGATCGTCTATTGCATTGTCCACCAATAAAAACCCGATTTGGATACAAAATGCTTAGAGCTTTGGGCCACCACCTGTTCTTCCTACTGTACTATTTAGTACTGGGGTCATAGTGTTGGCGTCGAAACATATTAGGCAGGAATATGCAAAGGGAGCGTTTGTGTGCTGATAATATCCAGAATTGTACCGCCATGTGTGTACATGAGATTTTGAGAAGAATAAGGATGGCATTTATGGAACTTGATTGGGCATCATGCGAGTAGTCACGATAACTCACCGTAATATGCATAACGGCACCACGTAAAACCCAAACAATACACCATGTTGTTTCATGCGTTACGATTTTAAGATTGGGCGATCCTATATACCACAGATACCGTACTAAGGATTGTCGTTTCAATATTCTTACAATAATATGAAACGGGGATATGGTTTTGCCTTAATTGCATCTCTAAAGCTTGATCTAGTACCTCGTCCAATTGCGTTATACGTAAATGGATTAGGTAAGCGGTCGGCCTTTCATGAAAAACAGAAACTAAAAATGTATATAAAAAAGGCATATATATGCTTTGTTAGTTCCATGACAAATCCAAATAATCCTGAACGCAATTTTGTAGGCAATTGACATAGCTTTCACTTACAGGCTGTGTTGCGAAGCAATAGTTGTCGTATTTGTCTCGTTTGACCGAAAAACATAACCCAAACATTCGCAAAGAAGGAAACAAAGTAGTACATTTATATAAATACACACACACGCACACGCACACACACACACACACACACACACACACACACACACACACACACACACACACACACACACACACACACACACACACACACATATATATATATATATATATATATATATATAATATATATATATATATATATATACATATATATATATATATATGTATATATATGTATATATATATATTATCATTGTTTTTTTGTAGCGCTATATCTCCATTTATGTATTGAGCAAGAATGGCGTATCCAGATACGTTTATTGGGCTTTGGTGCTTTTATGATAAAATCTAGGGTCGACTTCCGTGATATGGCACATCATATTCGATACCTGTACATTCCCTATGGTTTCATTCTGGCCTACAGGGCTGAGCACTTTCAGTTCGCTTTGTACAAAGGTGTCAGCAGGATAGAACAGTCGATAACCGTCACGAAAAACCGTATTTGTAGAACCTTGTCTATACCAGGATGTTTGAACTTATAAAACAACTATGCTATGAAACATTGGTACGACAATGGACTATTATACGTTTTGTTGACGCTCGTTGGCAAAAGAGAAATGGTACAGGTGTTATTTGCGCGGCGATCCTATTAACTCGGTTCGTCGCGCCATTTTAGACTTTGCAATGCTACATTAGACAAAATACGTCTTGTCAGAAAAATTTTGTTAAGCATGTTGGAATAGCAGTATACATTTTAAGCTAAAGTGCATCGGTATTTTTAAGATGCGAGGGTTGCCAGTAACGATCAAAATAGAGATACACCGTAGGCCAAATTATTCCCGCGCGATGAGGAATAATTGTTTAAAGTTAATTGTTAAATGAAGCAGACGATATATCCAGTTTCTCGCAGGCAAGTAATCCCACTATATTCCCAAAATAGTCGACACGCAAATATTTGATATGTAATGCGTATACACAAATACCGTTATTTAATCACAACACAGGTGTTCACGGTTGTTTGATGCTTATTCCTTTGCTTAGAAGAATGCTTGCTGATATACCGATACAAGCTGCACCGCCATATTAAAATATGCGATGCACATCAGTGAAATACAGGCCTTTACACTTCGATATTCCAGCAATGCAAACGACTTTTAATGCATGTATTATGAGTAAACCACCGGTCTAGAATAGTCAGCACATTCTCACAGCATCAGCGTAAACATAGCTTTGATTGAACATGTGGTCGATCATCAAGTTTTAATTAGCACGTAAATGGTGTGCTTAACAGTGTGCTTTCGTTCGTATGATTGTGGATTGAACGAAAACATATTTGTGGAAATCAATAACGCAGATAATTTCAAACAATTGTAGATAGGTATGCAGATAGAGACAGGTTGGGTCAAGTTGTCGTCTAATCGCCGACGTAACGTCGATGCAAGAAGGCGTATTTCACCTACCGCCCGTGGATGGTTCATTAATTTGCGTTAACCAATGGCCTTATGTACCCAAATGCCTTTATACGTTATGGCGACGAATGTTTTCTAAAACTTCTGAGTTCAGCAACTTCAGTTGGTGTTCATACCTTGACAACTAGAACGATTTTGTTTAAAACCGTTTGCTAAGCATCGCACGGTAAATTTGAATAAATAAAAAAATATCATATGCCACTTTTGGATATGCCCATTAAAACTCGGATACATCACGTACGAATTTATAGAACTTGGTGCTGAAATATATGTAGCTGTTATTACAGTTTATTCACGATAAATATACATGCATTTACTGCGCTCAACTGAGCTAACCTTATTGTGTAATTACCATATAATCATCGCAATATAAGAACAATTATGTAGCTCTTGCCAGAATGATTGAAACGTGTGAATTCTACTCATTAGATTGATCTGTGTATACAGCAGCGATGCTATGGACATAAAACAGACAAATCTGATGACTTGCGTTATCAATATCTCAGCAGAATAATGGCCACACAGGCATACATTTGCAAATCAATTATTTGCAATTTGATATTATTGTTGACGACTGTGTAAAACGAAGCCCTCACAACGCTATAGCTCCACCACCTCATTGTTGATATGTTTACCATTATACATTCTGAAACTGAGACACAAGATTTAATTATGCCTTACTAATTAATCGTATATCATTACTCGACAATTCGTCAGACAACCTAATTCCGTCGACACAAACTAGTTTACTTTCTTTCCAGATGATTCATTATCTCATTTTTAGCCTCGTTGTGATACTGTTTGCAACCAACAGCGAGCATATTAATGGCACATGAAGCCCCGTGTTGTTGAAAGCGAAAGCAATCAATATCGTAAGCGTTCTTTGACGTAAAGAGCCGTTAGTAATGCAGAATTCCATCAAACGCAGGAAAGACATAAAACCTGATGCTATATGAAAAAGGGTAACGGCTAGTCATTCGCGGTCAAAGCCATATTGTCAAGAACTGAACCACCCACAACCAGTAAAAAACATACTGAATAGCGCACCTCGGTTACAGCGGAATATATATTGCATGCTTTGTTCCCTTCCAGCTTCAGTACAAGCCCACGCACGCATGTGCGATAATTCCAACAGCTAGGCCCAAATGTAGTTTTGTAAGCAGATGCGGCTTCTCAGATTCCTGTCTTTGTGTCGAAGTATGATAAAACATTGGTTTCATTTCGTCATTCAAAGGGCTCTCTGCCTGTTGCCAATGCTAGTTTCGATCATTTTAGGGATAAGTCGATACCTCTATAGTTCATTCAAACAATCTTCATGCGTTTTTTATCCTCGCCCTTATTCCGTCATTGCATGATTCATAACCGAGCCCTAAGGTGTCGCGTATATTTATGTAAATTTAGAAACATATATATACATTTATACATATGCAATTATACAAATATATATATATATATATCTAAATATATGCATTTATACATTTACATATATAAAAACATGTTTATATATTTGTATTTATACATGTATATGCATGCATATATAGATACAGTTGCACATATATTCATCTGTATATGTATCCATATATGTATGTATGTACATAAATACATGCATATGTATATACATATATATATATATGTGTGTATATATATATATTTATAGATATATTCATTTATTGTGTTATATATATATATATATATATACATATATATATATATGTATATATATATATAATGCAATAGTATATATATATATATATATATATATATATATATATATATATATATATATATATATATATATATATATATCTATATATATCTCTATATATATATATATATATATATATATATATATATATATATATATATAAATGCAATAGTTTTTGGAGGAATTTAAGAGGCCGATCAGCATGCAACCATGCTGCGAATCGTTTTGCGACAGGTTCAGCGAGGGAGCGTAGTGGTGAGAATGGGTCAGTGGAAAGCGTAAGAGCGGCAAAGGTTCATAAGGGGAGCTCAAGGGAAAGACTGGGTCAGTGGGGGACTCTAGATTTGAGAACGATTAAACGTAGACACCTAGGGATGAAAGAGGGTCTATGAGGGATCGGACACGTGCTGTTGGGGAGCCTAGAGGTCAAAAAGGGTCGTAGCGGTAGTAAGAGAGGGTCAGTGGGGAAACGTAGAGGTAAGAGAGGGTCAGAAATGCATCGTAGGGGTGAGACAGGGTGTGTGGCGGATCCTAGGGCAACGGCAATGTGTGAAACCGCTCTTGCAACCTGAACAAACTTTTTGTGCAAAGCGCGATACATCAATACCCTTGATGAAATAGCAAACTCCGTATTAAATAGCACACCACGGTTACAGCGTAATATATAATGCATGCATTGTTGTATTTTACATTCAGTAGAAGCCCACGCGCGCATGCACTGTAACAGCTACGACTAGGCCCACGGATAGTTTTTGAAGAAGCTGCGGCTCAGATTCTTGTATTTTGTGTCGGAAAAGAATACAACTTTGTCTCCATAGCGTCATTCATGGCGCCATTTGTCCGTTTCTCATCGAAGCCTCGATTATTTTGTGGCTAACGCCAAAGTTGATTTGGTAGCGTTATGATAAATAAAGGAGCTCAAATGGCAGGTTTTTCTCCGAGTGCATTTCCAGGGCATTGTTTTGTATCCCATAGCGCAATCATAGCGGTTTACTTCATAGCCTTTGGCTTGTGAACACATTATGTCATATATGAGTAGGTAAGATATGTGACCACTTCATTGTCAGTTTTTCTGCTTATGAACGTTGTGGCAAAATGAGATGGCAATATCGCAAATTCTGATTCTCAGATGTAAAACGGAAACTATTGAATATAACTTGTTTGTACGCTAAGCTATATTTAAAGGCAACAGCACGTAATAAAAAACAATCTGGCGCAAATTGTTTTCCTTACCGCTGCACGCATGGCTCTTTAGAAACGATACCCCTTCTATATCCACACAATATGCCATTATACAAGTCGATTTTCGATCATATCGTCAATCACATCTGTAACAATGCTGAAACCATGATGAACTGACAAAATTTCAAAGGCAAATGTACTGACTGAATACAAAAAGGTAATATGCATTGAGGTGTATTAAAGGCATGTTCTTGGCTTGTTGGAATATGGGTGTGCAACTTGCATCGATAAATTGGCGATCAATTTTCAAAATAATTGAATAAGCATCAATCTGCTTTGAACACCTTATCTAATGACGGTTGTACCGTATGTAAATTGTAGACTGCATGTTTATCTGTCCAATATAAAAGGATGAATTGTCTGCGGGAAACTGGATGAAATGTCTGCTTCATTTAGTTTTGTACAAAAAAGCAACTTGGCTGGTGGTGTAGTTCTATTTTAATCACCACTAGCAACTCCAGCCCCTTGCAAATAACCGTGCACTTCGTAGAGTTTGATTACATCAATGTCCCTTTTTATTCTGATATACTTAGCGGTATGTTTCTGGCGAGTCACAATCACCATTCCTAACTCGTTATATATCTTAGTCACTTCGCACATAAATATGAATCTGGATTCTGCAGTATGATATAAATTAAGTATTCATGCGAGCATGATAATGCGAATGTTCAAGTTTGTTTTATTAGTATCTAATTTAGCGTAACACATTAATTAGACCCGATCATTTGAAAAGCATGTCGTATAAGTAAATTGAATGTGATTACCGCGCGATTATCAGTATCTAATTAAGCGTGAAATATTAATTAATGTCAAATTAGAAAATTGAATGTGATTACCGCGCAGAGGCCAAGTTTACCATTTTACTTATTCAAATGTCGCATCAATGCTTTGTACTATTCTTGTTTTATACGTTTATAAACCCTAGTTTTACAGTATTACAAAATATAGTGAACCGTAACAGTTATTGCCTTTGTTGTCCTGATAACGAATATGGAGGAGCTATATGCAGTGATGTGGAAACAGTATGTCCTGATCAAGCATTTCGTTTTGAAGCAACCTTAGTGCATTAACGATTCTATAGACTTGTGTGCTAAGACTGAATGTTATTTGTGTTAAACACATTTGGTTTACCAATGCAGATGTTCGGCTAACTACAAATGTGATATGATATACCTACGTTTGGCGAACACATACACACGATACCAAACTCTCTTAATGTGCACTATATTTAACACATTCTAACCGTAGTATCATTTGCAATTGGTGATATCAAGATTGATTTTTTAAACAGTATCTAGCGTTTTGGGTATCTGAACACCAACTTTGCACGCATTTATTAACACCTGAATAGATAATGAATCATTTGCGTTATACGAAGTGCAGTTACATTGACGACAGTAGCCCAAGTTGCAACAACAACTTAAAGTTCGTCCGGTCGTTCGATGCTGAATCATTTACCACCTTAAACTACGATGCAAGTTTGAACCCTTACTCCTTTTAGAGGCTGTCGTCAATGCAACGCATTTCCGTTGTCTTAAATAACACTGGTGACTTACAGCATCGATCGTCTATATTAGTGTTATTAACTCTCACAACGGAACGTCGTGTATATATAGTGTAAAGCCTAAAAAAATCGTTATTGAGGTTGGAGCATTTGTGCAGGAATCACGCTGTAAAGCATCGATTTTATGACATCACTCGAGCCGCCTCGTCATTGTGGTATAATATACCTTCTCAAAAAACGAAAGAGGGATCAGTTACTTTTTAAAGCGTTATCGGTCTCATACTTTTGTATTTTTCAACCTATGCACGCTATCAAGTTGCCTTGTTGAGTTTCCCATTCGCGTTTGTGAATAGATTACACAATAAGGCAGAGCAGTGACTGTCATATAAACCTAGTGGCATGTCTTTGCAGGATCATTGGTCCGAATAATATTTTTATTTGTGATAACTGACCTAATTTTAGGATATCATGAGATTGTAATAGACAACATGCTGATGCTTTGCTGACGCGATTAAGATAGAACACGCGAAATTTTAAATTGTTAAGAAATGTGCAACGATATTTTCCATGCTAAAAGAACAATTATCAAGTGAATGCAATTTTTCGAGGAAGCATAGTATACATATTGCCTTTTTGACAACCATGTATACTTTAGCCCGATGGTTAAACAATTTTTACATGAACGTAGAATATGTTTAGTTGAAGTTTCAAACGACTTGATTGATTTTAAAATGTTAACACCGTAATACTTTATTTTCCTCGTTATTCGTCGGTCTACAACATTAAATATGTTCGCGAAATGCCACCAATTACTAATGATGATCACATCTACAGTAACAAGTATTATTGTAATCAATGAAGACGGACAATGATATAAAAATGATTAATTGCCCTGTTAAATGTTTTTTCAACTGATGGTAGATTGTCGTTGTACGCTGACAAGCTGCATCTTTGGGTTGCTCCTTTGCTTTTGTGATTATATTGCCCAGACTAAAAACAAGTGACTGCCAAGCATATCTAGTGGCACGTGTAATCTGGATCATGGGTTTGTGTAATATATTGGAATTTGTCTAGACTTCATGTGAATATGGCGGCACAAAAACCTGCGGAACTTAAATCGCGACCGATAAATCAGTAGGCATGCGGTGCAGTTATGTGCGATTACGGTCAAAGCCTTGCCAAGAGTGAATTGTTAACCCGAACAATCAGCTGTGAGCAGAGAAAATATTATATATTGGGGACCAAGGAATGTAGTTTCATACATTCCTGTGACACATATTTCTACTATGTACTCGAACAGCCAGCGATGACACATGTTAAATTGCACATGAGGTGGGTGATCTACGGAATTGGGCTGCAACGTAGAGCGTATGTAATTGCTATTGACAGCAAATGAATCACCAATTGAATCTCATTCTGCATAGTAATAACTGTTGCCGCTGTAATCGCATAAATGGGTCCGCTTTCGTGATGGCTCAAAGCTAAGTAATGTGTGCAAACCACAAATGAACAGATAAAAGTTGCAAACAATAAAACGCAACATTGGAAATAGTCTATGTACCCAATTTTCTACAACAACGCACGCACATTCACAAATACACATACACAATCACATTTACACACACACTCACCGTATTATATATATATTAATATATATATATATATATATATATATATATATATATGCATTTATGTATATATATATACATGCATATATATATTTATATATACATACATATATATATATATGTTAATATATTTATATATATATGTATATATATATGTAGGTATACGTTTGTATATGTATGTATATTCAAAGATATATATATATATATATAGAGGGAGATATATAGAGATACATATATCATATATCATATATATATATATAGATATCTATATATATAGATATAGAGAGACATATATATACAGACAAAGAGAGAGATAGAGAGAGAGATAGAGAGATATAGAGAGAGATATACATACAAATATATATAGATATATATCTATATATATATATATATATATATATTATATATATCTATCTATATATATATATATATCTATATATCTCTATATATATATATATATATATCTCTATATATATATATATATATATATATATATATATAAAGTGACAGCTACAACCATTCGTAGATTCCAATATATACTTGTTCTGGTGACAATCGATTCCTTAAATAATAATATTCGTACACGCCATTGAAGCTTTCGATGAGGTTTCAGTGTTTTAGTATTTTACCATTAGACATTCTTTGCGTGATGTAGCATGGCGAAGGCTGGTCGTTCGACCATCCGGTTACCATGGTGTGAAATCCTTACTCAGATGATTTCACTAAATGGCAAGCTTGTTTCTGAATGGGGGTCACCCGATCCTGTAGCAACGCAGGTTTCTCAGCAGGTCTGGGTAACCGGTGTATGCCAAATAGGTGCTGTCCAAGCGTTTCAATAAACCTCTTCTTACCGTAGCAATATCGTTGTTAAATCTAAGTTACACCATTTGTCATGCTCTGCAATGCTGCGTGTGGTACATCATACAGCGAAAAAAAAGCGGGAATTGTTCTGTACCTAACTATGAAGTCGGTAGATTTGTGTTAGTGAGATTCAGTTGAACAAAGGTTTAAATCATTCCCTGTGGTAGACTTTATAGTATACATCACATTACAGTAATCCGAGAAATGTTAATTAATATAAGCATGCTATGATGCACATTTGCCACCCTGTATTACATATTGAATCCTTGCGACCACAGAATTAATGTATACGATTTGGATCCCGTGCAGTATTTGTTATGCAATAACATTCTTTGTAGACATATAACACAGATACATATTGTGTTGTGTTTCACGAGAGAATTCGGCATAAAATATTGGACGAAATTAATGAACTCTTCCACAAACCAGTCTTTGTAATAATAAGAACCGATAAACCTAACGTGCTTCTTTATTACAGTTTCCTATATCTTTGAACACTTTGCGATATGTCGTCACATAAGGAGACAATGCCTGTATAAATAATTGAGATGAAGTCGTTGCTATGGCGCTTGATACCCACGAATGCCCCGTCTTTCCCTGGAGTATCTCACAAAGCAAATAAAAGTGTAGGGTAGATCGTGCTGTATATTTCATGACTCGATGTAAACTGCTGCAAGCTCTTTGAAGTGGGGGTGTGGTCGCATATCGGGTCTGTTTGGGTGTTTATATCCAAAATAATCACTTGTTTCAAAGCAATGCCCAGACAACGCAATATGTGATTTAGTTATCAATAGGCTTAAACCTTCCTGAAGAAGCTAAAGTGTACAGCCTAATTTTCATCTTTGTTTTTAGATACAGGTCGTTCCATTTCGAACAAAGAGTAATACAAAATGTTGAGGATATTGCACTGTATAGCTACTTGCATGACAATTAGGTCAACAGGCATATTGCTAATTGATTTTATATAATGACTTCGGAAAAGCATAAATATTTACAATTGGAAAAGTGTATTCGATAGCCAGGTTATCACAAATGTTCTAGGTTTTTGTATGAACATCTAATGTAGTGCAATATAAAAATAAAGCCCGAACTTTGTAACAGGTGTGATCGTAGCGTAAGAAACAGATGTACCATTTTTCCAATTCCGAACAGCTTAAAAACGGACACTTCATGTCCCCTCCCCAACAAAATTAAGACAAATCATATTTAAAGCAAAATTATAATTTATTACGTAAATCTTACTTGTATGGTAAAGTTTATATTCGTTCGACTATTACATGAACCATTGTTATGACAGTTTGGGTGTCAAATGCGTGTTTTTCTTCATTAATCTCAGGGAAACACTGTCATTATATGAATTGCCATCAACGTTGAGCGATATCTGGCCTGTGTCCCTGTATGTGAGCATGCTTACGCACAGTTATGCGCACGTGTGAAATAACCTTTCGCAATAAAAGTGCAAAGGCGTACATTAATAGACAGCTACAATGAATCGATAACTCACTGCATCTCTTTCGCTCGGACAGGTGCTTAGATGTCACTTCATTCACCAATAATGGGCCGTATGCGAAACCACATAAGCTTTTCTGGAAACGTTGTACTAAAACAAAGCGGATTTCTCATATTCTTAGGCTAACTACTTCTTGATTGCTATAAACAATAACAAATAGCAAATTATCATCTTCACAGATAATCACATCGCAATGGATACCTTATGCGATAACATTTAGTTATTTCGAAAAATATTTGAAGAATATGTACCATGCGCCGGAACTACATCTGCAAAGACGTAACCAGCCTGAGCCAAATATCAAAATATTGCAAACAGGAGCATGGTGTGTCTGTGTACGGCGCACACACACAACACCACACTACTCCCTGCACTCAGGTTATCACAGTGACAAATTTAGGTATAATAATATTTTGTCCACCCCTAAACTAACAAGAAGGAAAATCACTTAGTAAGGCAATAATGATCCGACTTAATAGCTACGATTTTTGATGCTACTACGCTTACATGGCACAATGACAAAATATCGTTGAAACATCCATAACTCATATAAATGTGGATAGTCTCCATTGTGTTTATCACCATCGTGAATCAATCCATTTAACTATTGTCTAAAATGTTATTAACTTTTCCTATAAAACAATCACAATGATCGAAATGTGCTGGTTTCCTCAAAGGATCGATTATGTTTTACAGCTTTGGCTAAATAATGAAATGCTCATCCAGTCAATCAATGATAAAACGTGAACCTGCGTCATCTATCATACGTATTTTGCAAAATAACACGTCTTCGAGTTTACAATAAGTGCCCAGCATTTCGTAGCCTTTAATGACACTGATTACTTGCAGCATCGACTGCATGGATGAGCGCGTGAATCTTTCGCAAAGGCAAAGGCTACATCTAGTAAAGCGTTTACAAAAAGTTCGGTATTATGGGAAAAACACAACAGCTTTTTCCGATGTTACAGAATGATTGAACCACGGTGTAAAGCATCAATGTTGTCATATTATTCAAGTCGTCTTGTCATAGTGGTTCATGATACCTTTTTTTGGAATAAAAGCTTACCCGTTAGACGGACACCGGTCGTCAAGATTAGTGTTTCCATTTCCTTTCGGGCAGTTACAGTTATACG
The DNA here is from genome assembly GCA_034190875.2 of Urechis unicinctus. Taxonomy (NCBI): domain Eukaryota; kingdom Metazoa; phylum Annelida; class Polychaeta; order Xenopneusta; family Urechidae; genus Urechis; species Urechis unicinctus. The sequence continues at coordinate 70,860,023 of CM067356.1, forward strand.
ACGCTCAAGCTACATTTGAACCCATTACGCTACACGTCACAAATATATTGCTGTTAGATACTTATGATCACCATAATTAAAAGTCGATTCGATCTTTGGTCTCGTTATGCCGAGTAAGGCACCAAATGCTCAAAAACGACTTCAAAAAAGAAATTTTGCATAAATTTGGCTTCGATCGTTTTCTTTCTTGTCATCATGTTATTATATATTGTATCAAACTACCTGTATTCAATATTTCAGCTGTCTGAAGCATAAACGAGCAATGCCATTTCTTTCGCCACATTAGGCCAATTAAACCACGAAACAGCCATTAAAGTTGAAGCAATCAGACGCCATGGGATGCCTTTTCGTTGGGTTAGACCGTTTGCACCCCATCGGTGTTTTCATTATGTGCCCGGCATTTATCGCCCAGCAATACTTAATCAATTGGACGTTTTGTGCTTGTGTCAATTGGTGTATATGAATTGGTGAAAAAAAACATTAGACGCCAATCTTAATCAACCTAATAATAAAAGAGGCACGTCGAACATACTTCTAAGCCGTTGCCTAGTGTGAGCAAACTCATCGAGACAGCATAAGTAGTTACCTTCACCACTCGTGCACACCAGGCCATGGTTGCAGCATTTGGGTATAATGATTTTCATTTTGACGTGAACGTCTGTGATGAATATAAGACATGTGAATTCAATCGAATTATTAGTAGACCGTTGTGAATTATGGTGGAGAACAAATGCCAATGTCGCATCGAGTGCCCGGCTGAGCGCATAAAGACCATAAATGGGGTCACAATAGGCATTGTATCCTTTACTCTCGCAGACTTATCTTCGACTGCAAATGCATATCGGGGTACTTCAAGAAGTTATTTATAGATGATATATTATGTCACGTTGTGTGAATGTTATCTACTTGGATTTATAAGTATATTTCGAAAAAGGAGATTAATTGGCCGATAACTCTCTAATGAAATTCAGGGTAAATCAGCGTGCTTGTTCGCATGTACGGAATGATATAAATCTTTAGGATTCGTTATTATCGTCCTTTTAGAGTGAGTTTGATTAAAAGATATATTGAGCTATATACGAGCAATATTGCGATTCTGATTCAGGTTGGTTAATATCTAGATGATTTATGCATAGCGAGAAGTGACAATTGTGTCTCGACATTGCTTATTTACAATGACTTAAATGCAAATTATTTGTATAATTATATGTAATGATCGAACTGACGATGCCAATCAAGGAATCAGAACTGAATATGCCTCTCTGCTCGACATCAGGGAGCCGAGCAACTGTGATGACGAAATTAGATATCCAAAACAATTGGATATATTTCATTTATTTCAGAATAATGGAGTTATCGAGCAATTGCTGCATCATTCATATAATCGGACGTGGTTGCGGGTCTGGATGAGCTGTTTACAATGAAAACTTATTGCGTGATGATGTCTCAGTTTGTGCATGTAGTTGCAACAATAAACAGACCCATAAATCCGAATTAGTTAAGTGCAAGACATAATCATTTAAGGATGGACTATTACTGCCCAACGTGTTGTGCTCATCAAACTATGAATGATGTAACATATTAGTATTGATTTAAACACTAAACATTATTGACTCATGCCTGACGGGTAATTCATTCACGTTTTCATTACTGCACCAATGACATGACGAAGCCTAAAACCATAAACGATATGCCAAATTCCTTTATTTAGCTTTTTTTACAATTTAATTTAAGAGTCAAAATTAATCATTGGCATTATTTCAAAAACAAGCCAATGAATGATTTACACCGCAATGTTCAAAATTGTGGCAAATATGTTGAATAATTTTTTTTCCATTTTGGGGGGAAATTTGGTTGAATAGCCCTATTCAAATAACTTTGTGTCCGTGGCCTATTCAACATTTTGCAACAAATGATTTACCTTGCTCTATGGGTCAATTTACGTCACTGCCGTCTACATTGTTTAGCGTTTCTCGTCTTACTGTCGCTTAACGTGCATGATTGAAAACAATGGCATTGATTTTTGGCCTTTTTTGTTGAATAAGGTTTTCACCAGGGAAAAATAATGGCATCTGCCTCAGTTGGCAACTACCTTAGACATGTCATACAGGGCGTCAAAAGCAAATGAGGTACTTTGTTTACGATATACCTTTCGACAGATCACGTTTTGCTGCAATAGAGCGTCTGAATCTCACCATTTACATTATACATCTTTAGCTGCCGCACCTGTTTCCATTCAAGCTAACAAAGTGCTGTTATGCCGCTCGATTGTTATTTAATATTGCGATGTTGACATTTTACAAGTCATGTTGGTTGTATCCTAAACATACAGTCGGAGTCAAATGAGGCCTACAGTGCACTGCTAATTTCCTCTTCTTTCTGTCGATAAACGCCCACACATCAGTAAATCAAGCTGGGTATAAGGATGAGAGAGTCTGAAATACCCTCACCAGGGGGAAATAATTGCATCTGCCTCAGTTGGCCACTATCTTAGGCACGTCATTTAGGGCGTCAAAAGCAACCGAGGTACTTTGTTAACAATGCACCATTCGACGGATCACGTTTCACTGTGACATATCGTCTTAATCTCACCATTTGCTTTATATATCTTTAGCTGCTGCATTACCTGTTTCAATTCAAGCCAACAAAGTGCTGTTATGCCGCTCGGCTGTTATCTAATATTGCGATGTTGACATTTTACAAGTCATGTTGTTTGTATCCTATACAGACAGTCGGAGTCAAATTAGGCCTACAGTGCTCTGCTAATTTACTCATCTTTCTGTCGATAAACGCCTACACATCAATAAGTGAAGCAGGGTATAAGGATGAGAGTGTTTGAAATAAATTCACACGCATTAAACTTGCTTATTTCCATATCTATAAAAAGGGTTAATTCTTTGCCATTTAACCAAAGGCATGTGGACCATAAGGGCCAAGTGCCATATTTTATATTTGTTTTTTACTGCATGACGGATGTAGTAGTCTTGATCACATACAGAATTTATTAACATGCTTGGCGCAATATTGTGATGCCAAAACATGTCACTTGAGTCCTAGGTATATTAACGATAGCAACACACCGTCGGCTGCATGGCGATACGCAAAAAGATTTCCTTGTGGTCCACTGGTTTTTAAGCAATTAATATCCTTTATGCTCAGCGTTCCTCGTACATTGATTATCATTGTTCATTTCAAGCTGGGACAAAGAGATTTTCCTACGAAATATTGGACGGTGGAAAAACACTGTACCATAAATAGTAGTTCAAATGTACACTCCACGCATCACATGGAGCCACTCTCCCACCAATAATGGCATGAGTGCAGTTAAACATTTAGCGTTCATGTTAGACGCATCAGCTGCCATAATATGCCGCATGAATAAGTGTTTACGCACCTGTCATTTGTGTGGTGTGACTCTACAATGAGATTATGTGGGTCAATTATACATTTTTTTCCGACTTACAGTATATTCCTGGCGCTTGCACAACCGCGGCGAGCCTTGCTCAAAGTCCGCATATATCATTTACCGAACGAGCAGACCTGATTTGACGGTTATACCCACATCTCATTTTGCATTAATAAGCAATAAGGATGCCCCATACACTTAGTAATTCGGTATACCTTCGGTAAATGGGTTTCTCTGTCAGCATCAATCTAGGCTGTTACAGTATTGAGCGCCCATCAAACACCAGCGCTAATATATTGCCTGTCCGACATCGCTACAAAACCTCAGATGATATCCATGAGTGGTGTTATTTGGCACTGAAGACTACTTAGTCGCGTGAACAGCCTGGATGTGACACGTATTAGTTAATGGCAATATTGGTCTGTCGTGGCTATCGTATAGTTTATATTTTGTGATGCCACGTAGATAACCATGACTTTGATTGCAAAGCAGTACCATACAAATATCTGATTGTTGTTGTTAGCATATATTTCACTAAAACATATGTGGAATCGAACGAAATATGAAATAAAATTATACCTTCGACAAATGTCTCATATTTGTCCTAAGATATATTCGATGTTCTACAAAGACCCTTATGTGTGTAATTTTGTATTGAACTAGGAGCTATCTTTGCCCAAGAAGAGTGGCGGGCTGTTGCTGGCGTCAATGAAGTAAAATCAAGGTGAAAGGCCGAGTATTGTCTTCCTAAGCTTATAATAATGGATATTAATTTGGTGATGTTGTGAATAGCACCTCTGCCTGCATATTGCTATTGCAATTATCAACAGCGATTTCGTGTTTAATGGCTGCAATCTGCTTCCGAGCCCATGCTATGAGGATCTATTTACTTACGCTAGCATTGATATTGCTAAAGTTAGTCATTAGAAAAAGTTGATGATTTATTGTATTGACTACTTGTATTATTCGCAACCAAACTCCCGTAGTTTACAAATGACCATTAACTATTGCTCACCGCAACACAAATGCATCTTCCTACTCGGTGTGATAACCAGTAATAATTAACTCACGCGATTTAAATGTATACGCATGTCTTAATTTGGTTTGATAATTTAAATATTGGGAAAAATTTGTATCAGTTTTGATGCGAATCTAAAACGGCGAACTATACGCATACACCGAGCTGAACGATATATAGCCTAGACAATATTCTTCTGCTGTAATTTGTGATCATTTCTTTGGTTTAAAATATGTTTGGGCGGGCTACACTATTTCGTGCCGCTAGTAACGCGCCGGACATACAGAGCCATGTTCTAGTACATATAACACATTTAGCCTATAGTGACAATGAGTTCTTTCAAGAATAGCGATGCCCTATTGAATTATAACATTCGTGTTCGCGTTCCCTCTTTGTCCTTCAATTCATGCATGTTCCAGCAGTATGACGGATTTACCGTCTGCACATGTAACGCGAAATATCTTATCGCAATAAGCGTGCAAGTTGCTAGCGCCTAAGAGTGTTAATATCAGGTACATTATGTCGACCCAATTTCGCACGTTTAGTCAGTGTGTGATGTCCACAATGTGCAAAATCAATTCAGAAGCTTTAGATGTTATTTATTTGGCGATGGCCTTAGATCAACGATAGGTTCTTGCTAATAAAGTGTACAAATATGATCAGATAACATTGGAACTTAAAGCTTTATCACGCGTTTTGCCTTAATAGCACCATGATACGTAAATATCATAACCGATTACCATTTACGCTATAAACACCAGTCTTATATGCGCGGCGTGGATTGAATGATGCTTGCGTGCAAGGTTAATGTTGTATCCAGCAGGTAAACGTGGAATATAGGGCAGGCAAAATGTTCTGCTGTACTGCAGCCATTAAGATGAAAACGCGAGCATCACGCGGCAACAACAGATATACAGTTATATTCCGCTTTTACTTATGGACCCTATTCTACATACTGAAAAGGTTAATACGTGTGTTCTGTGCAAAAGCTACTCCAGGCAGGTTTTGTCAAGACAAGAGCGCATATAATTAAAGTACAGCTTTCTATACTAAAAGTATTAATGCACTATTTCTCGAAAAATAAATGCATTATGTGTGTTGATTAGACTATATATTATAAACAGCTATTTACAATCAGTCAACTCGTAGATCGATACATTGCATGCTTACTCACTCATAATCGAGCAGTGATACTCTCGGAATCAATGATGGAGAAAGCAAGACAACCTCAGTATGATCGTTCGATGGCAATTGACTAAACCTTTGTGAAAGAGATTAGGATTGTAACTTAATTTCTTTATATATGTCGTAGTCTTGGCTGTCTGAAATTCAGACAAGTTTCCTATTTCACAATTGTTGCTAAGGTTTTAAGTATTTCGTGAAGAGATTGAGGATTCGGACGCAAACAATGAATAATACTCCTTGTTAAGGCATGTTTGTATCGTACATTTTACCAATAGGTCGTTCATTGACTGTCGTAAAAGACAAGGAAGGCTCATTGATTACTACGGAGTATAAATGCGGATAAATCTTCCAAAATCTGATAACACTACAGGCTCCATGTGAGTTCATAAATCATTTAGCTCATGTTGGTACTAAGTAGGCATAAAATAAGTAATCTGTACAGCATTGATA